>CM069457.1:5095846-5257164 GCA_035610835.1 Ophiura sarsii
AACCAGGGCCTTCTGTTTCCTTTGTCAAACAAAAGAAGGTCAGAAAAAATAGAGAAAATAAAAGGAATTTATCACCTTTTATTTTCAAACTGCACATAATTTACATTCTATGTTTAGTTTCAGTGGTGTCGTTTTTGTACCATAAAATTAAAACATCAGTTGTCCTTTTTGGAGACAACAGGTCTATTTTGATAAGATTGGTCACATATGTCTTCATCACAGTGAGCTTAAATTCCTCCAAATCATTTTCTTGTGATCATAATTCTTTTAAATATCTATCCTTATCAAACAAAAGCAGTCTACATTATACTGCCCCACCACGACAGAAAGAAGTATGGGACAATTTGAATTTGTTGATATTTGGTGAAATAACTATTTTTGTGGATTTTTTATATATTTTTAAATAATTAATAACGTTTGTTTAATAGTAAAAAAAATGTAATTAATTGTTTGAAAAAATATGAAAAATCCACAAAAATAGTTATTTCATCATATATCAACAAATTCAAATTGTCCCATACTTCCTTCTGTCGTGGTGGGGCAGTATAACCCTTCTATCTGATTGTACACGAAGGCTTGTTGCCATAGATCCCTTTCTTGAACAATACTGCACCTGCTTATTTATCAGATCTATTGTCGCCATATGTCTCTCGAAGAACTCTTCGCTCTGCTCAGGACATAACCCACCTGAATATTCCTAGACCAAACAAAGTCTTGTGTCGGAAATCATTCAGTGTAACTGGTCTGCAGTCATGGAACAATCTCCCTTGTACTATTAGAGAAACTGACATCTCTTAGTTCCATTGTAATCTTAAAGGTAGATAGTCCGATTACTGGCCCGATTTTCAACTTGATGTTTTTTGTTTTCCATGACAGGTCATTCTTAAAATTGTCGCATTCCAAAGTGTGAGT
Source organism: Ophiura sarsii (assembly GCA_035610835.1). Taxonomy (NCBI): domain Eukaryota; kingdom Metazoa; phylum Echinodermata; class Ophiuroidea; order Amphilepidida; family Ophiuridae; genus Ophiura; species Ophiura sarsii. The sequence goes on from CM069457.1 coordinate 5,096,759, forward strand.
TGCATTACTCGCATGGTTCTATTTTTAGAAGCCAAAGGTCAAAACACATGTGCCCATTGAGTTGTACACAAACGGGTACCGTAGGTGGTTAACAACCTTTGGCAGTAATTCACCACATTTTAGCCTATAATTTCTAAATTGAACATTTCTGGCCCCTGGTACTTGTTTGTGCAATATTTCGGATGTAAGTATGAGTAATAGTAATGATACATGCATGTGCAATATTTCGGATGTAAGTATGAGTAATGGTCATTGTATACAGGTGTTGGAAAGTTTTAAAGATGTGGATGAGGAGGAGGTACGAAATATCATTGCCAAGCTACCTGACAAGACGAGCCCTCTCGATCCACTCCCCACCTAGTTATTAAAACGTTGTATTGATACATTGTTGCCCATTATCACGTCCATCATCAATAATTCTTTCAGGTCTGGTTCTTTTCATCTCATTCTCCGTCAAGCTGTTGTTACACCACTTATTAAAAAACCCACCCTGAATCCAGATTTACTTAAAAACTACCGTCCTGTGTCCAACCTTCCTACATTAGGTAAGATCACTGAGTACCCAGCCATTTCTAGATTTAAAAAACATCTCCAGGTTAATAACCACACTGAAACTTACCAATCTGCCTACAAGACTGACCACAGCACTGAAACGGCTCTCTTTAGGGTTAAAAATGACATATTAAAGAGCTCGACGCAGGTAAAGCAGTCATGTTGGTCCTACTGGATCTTTCCTCTGCGTTTGATACAATTGATCATCATACTTGCTGAGCTTATGCAAAAGGAATTTGGTGTTACAGGTTCTGCTAAAGAGTGGTTTACTTAAGTGATCGTACACATAAAGTGTGTATTCTTGGCGACCATTCTCATAACCAAACTTTACATTATGGTGTGCCACAGGGGTCAATTGTAGGTCCACCGATTTTCACTGTATATGCGCAACCTGTTGCTGACATTATCAGACGTTCTTATTAAAGGCTATCACACTTATGCTGATGATACGCAGTTGTATGAGAGGTTTAATCCGAAGTCAGAGGAAGATACAGCTGCTTCTAAACTTAACATGACCAATTGCATTACTGAGATACGATCATGGATGCGTGCAAACAAATTAAAGCTAAATGATTCCAAAACAGAGCTTTTCGTGATCGCTCCACCTAGGCTTGCAAATGCTGTGTCTCAACTCGATCTTCACCTGAATATCGGTGGCTCTGTCATTGCCCCATCAAAGAATGTTAAAAACCTTGGCATCATATTTGACAGTAGCCTCTCCATGAAAGATCATTTCAGCACATTATGTAGAAGCATTTATTTTCATTTGAATAACTTTTGGAGAATCCGTCGTGTTATGGATAAATCTACTTGTGCACATGCAGTGAGATCTTTGATTCTTTCCCGGTTGGACTATGGCAACTCATTGCTTGGCGGTTTGTCTGCGACCGAGACTAAGCGTTTACAAAGACTGCAAAATCGCGCTGCGCGTCTTATTTACCATGTTGGCAGACGAACTAGCGCGAAACCATTGCTCCGGGAATTGCATTGGTTGCCTATCCAGCAGAGGATTGAATTTAAGATCTAAGTGCATGTGTACAATTGTATGAATGGTTCGTCACCAATTTATTTACAGGCTTTACTTAACGTTTACAACTCAGGCCGTGAAGGGCTTAGGTCATCTCAGGATTCTACACTTCTTGCCATTCCCAAAACTAACAGATCCTTTGGGGATCAATCATTTTAGGACCAAAAATGTGGAATATCCTACCCAGTTCCGTGCGTACCGCCCCAAATGTGAAATGTGTTAAAAAGCTTTTGAAAACTCATCTATTCCCTGTGGAATAATTCAGCCTGGTTGTTTACACAATTATTGTATATATATATTGGTCTTTTAGTGGTTTACATTTTGTATTACTTTTTAAATGCATTTTTAAGTATTGTTGATGTATGCAATGTTAGGTATTTGTATGTCTGCAGCTAAATGACAATTTAAATTACGGGTTCTGTGCTGTTGTTTGGTTTGTTCATGGGTATCGCGAGTGCTGCTACAGCTAATGTTTGTATGTTGTGTGTGTGTGAAGGGGGGGGGGGGGGGGGGGGGTTCGGGTGTGGTGGGGGGGGGGGTGTATGGTCTCAGTCATCAGGTGGTCACGTAAATGTACCATGTTTTATGTGCAATATCTTTTTGGGGGAGGGAGAGGGGAGAGGGGGGTAGTGTATTATGTGGTGTGGGGTGAGTTGGAGGGGGTGTGTTTGAGGGGGTTGGCGTCGGGCTGTGTGTTTCTCTCAGTGCTGCTTTTGTGTATTTTATCATGTAACATGTATGTATAATTCTTATTTTACTGCTGGTTTTTGTTCAACATATTTTTATCTAATGTATACATATTGTACAGCGCATTGGTCTTTTGGAAATGCGCTATATAAATCCTTATAATAATGATAATAATAATAATAATAATGATAATAATAATAATAATAATAATAATAATAATAATAATACTACTACTACTACTACTACTACTACTACTACTACTACTACTACTACTACTACTACTACTACTACTACTACTACTACTACTACTACTACTACTACTACTACTACTACTACTACTACTACTACTACTACTACTACTACTACTACTACTACTACTACTACTACTACTACTACTACTACTACTACTACTACTACTACTACTACTACTACTACTACTACTACTACTACTACTACTACTACTACTACTACTACTACTACTACTACTACTACTACTACTACTACTACTACTACTACTACTACTAATAATAATAATAATAATAATAATAATAATAATAATAATAATATTTGACAGACATAATGAGCAAAATACGGGGATTATTCTGTTATCAAAACATCTTGATGTGAACAAAAAATCACAGACCCAAAAAATGTGATACACACGGAACATACACCTTTAAGACTCACCTTTTCCATGCTAATTTTAGCTCATTGTGCGCATGCGCTATGATCTAGATGGAATAGCGCCTTTTAAATAGTAATTGTAATGTTATGTTATGTTGCAGATATGCACCTTGTAAAAAGCAATGCATCTGACAAGTTAGAAACTAATATCATATCAGTATGTAGCTGTTTGACCAACAGACCATTGAAGATAGATGCAGACTACCCCTTTTCAGAATTTTGCAAACTGTTCATTCAATTTGACAAAAAGGATTTTGTTGTGGAAAGTATTTACATAATCGTAGGTACTGATTGGACTGAGATTGAGCTAATGGGTTATGTGAATATTGAAGACACATTAAGTACCAGCATAGTTTATTTTTTTATTAAATGTTTGCATTTTACATCAACATTTTGACTGCAAGGCCATATATGTGTTTGTTTTCAAATATCAATGAATGTCAATCGCGTCCCTGTCAGAATGGTGGAAACTGTCTTGATGGAGTCAATATTTATACTTGTAACTGTGTTGCAGGATGGATTGGAACCAACTGTGAAATCAGTAAGTGCATATAACTCTATAGGTTGTAACTGTGTGGATGGAGTCAATATTTATACTTGTAACTGTGTTGCAGGATGGATTGGAACCTACTGTGAAATCAGTAAGTGCATATAACTCTATAGGTTGTAACTGTGTGGATGGAGTCAATATTTATACTTGTAACTGTGTTGCAGGATGGATTGGAACCAACTGTGCAGTCAGTAACTTTAAAAACCACACTTCTTTGCTAACATGGAGCCATGGTGGATTGTGATTAAGATCATTGTAGATAGAAGCCTCATAGCAATGGAGCTCCAATTACTTTAAATACATGCTGAAGGGAGACATAAGGCTTTGACAGAATAACTACGATATGCTCCTTGAAGCTTCTTATATTTATTGAAATACTTTGCTGCAACATAAAAATGAACACTTAAAAAAGCACACTTTTATAATTAATTTTGCTTTAAATTTTACAAAATGCAGATTGTTTGTTGCAAGAGAACAAATTGGTCTGAACTTTAAAATGAATATTTTTATAACGTGTAGTTAAATATGTGTATGGACAAATCTGTTTATGAAATGTACTTATGCAACAAATTGAGACAGAGGAGAATTTTCGCTTCCTTTTTGGCTATTTAATTTCAGTTATATTGAAATTTGACATATACTTTACAAGAAGAATAATTCATTGGTAGATTACCAGTGTAGTCACCTTCGGAGCCGTAATTTCACCCGTATTAAGATGAGCACTCCTGATGTAGTTCTCGTTGAAAATGACTATTGGGGAAAATCACCGTGTTGCATAATATAGCTTTTCTTCATCATCTTCATCTGTGTAGATAATTTTATGCTCTGAGGTCTCTGGGCTGCGGACCAGACTTTGGCGGGTTAAACCGGTTTGGTGAGCGCTCAACCGTCACCCTTCCCTCATGGCATATGGTTGGAGGTGGAATCAACTCCGCTTGTCTGAACGCCTTGGTGCTTCTGCAAAGCCTGATAATGTAGCTTGCTCGCAAGGTTGTTTTGGCTGCTGTGTCTAAGATTGGTTTTCTTTTCCCGCAGGGGATTCCCAGCGAGGCCAGACATTTGCTGATCGTGGTACTATAAATCCCCCTGCTTCCGACTTCAACGGGAAAGTAGTTTACAGACCATCCATTATTTTCACATTCTGCTACAAGGTCTTGGTATTTACATTTCTTCCTGGCGAAAGCATTTGCAAGGTTTTCCTCTGCTGGGACTGTCAATTCAATGATGATGACATTTTTAGTCTGAGTTGAGAAAATAGTAATGTCAGGTCGTTTGGCTGTCTCAACAATTTCTGGAGGAAATACTATCTGCGAGTGCTCTTCATCCACCAGGAGTTTCCAGTCACTGGCATTTTTCAGGATGTCTGTCTCTTTTGGTTTTCTGTATGGCAAGACTGGATTACGGTATTTTGTGCCATCTGCTTTTTGGAATGCTATGGTAGGACTGAAACTTTGAGGCTGGAATGTTGATGGTCTGTTGTTGTTTGCTTCATCAACATATGGTATCAGTCCTGATACAATTGCTCTCAATGTTTGGTCATGGCGCCAATTGTACCTTCCATTTTCTAAGGAAAAGCTGCAACAGTTCAGGATGTGGAGCAGGGTACAATTTCGGTGGTGACATAACTGGCACAATCCCATATTTGTCTTGCCCCAAAGTCTCAGGTTAGTTTGTGTCGGGAGTTGGTCATAGATGGCATTTATCTGGAACGACAGGAGTTCTGGTGTCCAAACATACAGGAGTTTCTTCCATGATGTGTCCACTTGCATGGCAGAGTCCCACCGCAGCCACTATTTTACAAGTCTTAAGACACATCTGGCCAACAAGATGCACATGCTACATCAATGTAATTTGTTGTTAGTGATGATCAAGCAAGTTTCACCATCAATGTCAAGAACCACTTTGGTCTTACCTTTTGTTTTGTTACTATACCCAAGAGTTTTCAACTGTTGCCAAAGTTTTTTTGAGTCATTTTTGTGTTCTTTAATGTTACTACTAAAGTGCTCAGCTTTTGCAGATCTTACATCCCTCTGAATGTTATTTCTCATGTGACAATATTCCTTGTACAGATCAGTTTTTGTTCGGTCTTTTTTAAATTTGTACAATAAGTGGTCTCTGTACCTGATATTTTCAAGGATCTCATTGTTTATCCATGGTTCAGACCTGTTTTTCAGTCTAATCTGCTTAATAGGCGCTACAATGTCAAGGACCTGCAGGAAGATTGACCTAAAATGACTCCAAGCTTGGTTTATATTACTACAATACACACCAGACCAATCAGCAGATGACAATGACTCCACTAGTGTGACGGCCTTGCTACAAAACACCCTGGTCAAAACCGGGTTGTCCATATAGCCAGAGCAGGCACCCAAAGCGCTGTAGGCACTAACAGCTGGTGCAATAACTCAAATAGTTGGGGGGGGGGGGGGGGGGAAGGAATCATGATTTACAACCCTGGATACCATGACATACACCATGGCATATCCGTGGTCAAAAAAAGCTCAGAATATAGAGGGAACAGAACCGTAATGTGGTACACAATTTAATAGCTGTTTCACTATTAGTCTGATCTCAAAATGTTATTGTATAGCTTGCACCAGAACCAGGGCCTTCTGTTTTCTTTGTCAAACAAATATTCAGGATTAATTCTGTTTGCTATTTGTGTTATCTTAGACCGTTCTTTCTTTTATTAGCTCCAAAGCCAAGATTACCGGATAAAGAAGACAAAGATGCAACGACTCCAACTACTTTTAAGATGTTCTTATCTCCAGCATCACAGACAAATGGACAAGTCGGGTAAGTTAATGAACCACCTTTTTCATGTTTCCCTAACCTTGCCAAATCTGACATAATCCAATATAAGCACCACGCCGTTGCACCCAAATTGCCCAGTCTATATCATTGCGCAATCACGTAAAGGTACACATGGGCTCCGAAAGGTAAATTTTGGAAGCCCTATCCGGTAGCGTAATGCACAATCATCGGGACTCCGGTTGCGGCGGCCATGGTTCGATCCCCAGGGGCGGCACACACAGTTTTGACTGTGTTAAGTTGTCCTGTCTTTCCCCCGGTTAGCTTGATTGCTACAAACACCTATAAGGGGATAGGAATATTGGAACTACAATATGTTCCTTTTGTTCCAGTGTGTTCCAGTGATGTTAGAAAACAACATTATTGCGCTTTTAATGGCTAGACATGTGTTTTGTTGCATGTAGATGGTGTGAACAGTAATAGTTTGTCAAATAATATGTGGTATTTTGTGACATGTTCATATATATGTTGCATATCATGGAAAGCAGATGTATTCGGGGTTTTGTCTAATGAAATCAGCCTTGTAGTATTTACTTGTTTCAGTGCTCAGTTACATGTTTGAGAATATGAGAAGGTCTCGATATGAACCTGCAAATATCGCAACTATTTTGTCATCAACTGTTAATGGAGCATCTCCAACACTATGGTTGCTAATCTGACACTTCATTGAGCAATACATCTGCCACATTCAGAGTTTAGAACTACTTTCTGTCAAGTTGAAAGAAGTAATCGCTACACATTTGGTGTCAATGTACAGATGACCACATCAGCTTTCCAGTGATATGCAACACAATATGAGCATATAGTGTGTGATGTGTGATTCCAAATTGTCTAAACATTTCTTAAGGAGTTTAAATGTGGTATGAACTGTAGATCCTCGTCTTTGTTGGTTGTGTTTTCTCCCCTTCTAATGAAAATGTAATGAAACGTCACTAAAAAGTGAGAACCATAATCCACGTTACTCATGTTTCTGGACGTGCGCCACATGAGTTTGATCTCGCGTACGAGTCAACTTCACCATATCAAACTCACACCTCCAATTTGTTGTGAGGTTTCAAGCATGGGCAGTGAGATGATTGCTGTGCCCGGATATATATATATATATATTAATAATCTCTCAAATATAACGTGCATAATTTTATTGTCCCTAACGTATTTTCATACCAAAGCAATGTCAACTTTTTGAGATATAGTGCATCTTAGTCATTGAAATGAGGCATTTCAGACACCCTTTCCCGAGATTAATGCGAAACACCACATGTGTGTTGCTTTCCAACAGGCAGTATGTTTTGTAAAATGACAAATTACTGAATACATGTATACACTAACTGTTACCATTTACTATTCCATTGTTGGTAAGACCTAACTCAAGTAAATTCTACCTTGACAGGATGAATGCCGACACATCATGGTGTATATCTCAAAATGTATTCATGGATTTGTCTAAAGATTTCACATTTAATATGTTAATTTTGTTTGTGAACTCAATTCTTTTGGGACAAACTGTATAATCTAAAAAAATACCTACATGTATGTAATTTTTCTATTTACAGATGCTATGAAGTTGTAGTAATTCCATTAGAAAAAGGAAAAGAGAGCGAATTTGATCCAAGTGGAAATCCAGATATCATGTACCCACCGGACCAAATTCCAGATTATGATGAGAATAAAGGAAAACCTGGCTTTGCGTATACAGCAATGGTGATTGCCGGGTAAGTACTGTTCAGGCCCGTACCAAAGTGAAGACCTACATTAGGCAGTCGTACAAGCAGTCATTCTAAGTAGTCAATTTAGGTAGTCAAAATGTAAGTCTTCCTATTTCTCAACATGTGCGATTTAGGTCTTCAAAGGCAGAAGTTAAACCTTCCTTCAGCATTAACTTTTTTTTTTTTTTTTTTAATAACATTTTTGGTTTGCAACATATTACATCAAAATACATTATTAAGCCAACTTAAAAGATACCTATAATGATATATTACAAATTTATTTAAACACTAAAGACGATGTACAATTTAACTATTGAAAAAATAGCAAGACAAAACAAGACAATACATGACATGACCCGACACGACACAACACGACATGGCATGGCACGGCATGGCACTACATGACATGACATGACATGACACGACATGCAACATCATGACCTGACATGACATGACACGACACAACACGACACGACATGACACGCCATGGCATGACATGCCATGCCACGACATGACCCGCCACAACATGACCTACATAAAGACAAGACAGACAAGACAGACAAGACAATACAGACAAGACAAGACAAGACAAGAAAAATGGGACAGAGATAGTTTCCTACATCACTTTTTTAGTATGATACATGTATACACTTTAATGAGTACTTTCAATGTACAATCATATTATCTTATATATTAAAATTTAGAAGTACAATTTCATCATTAAATAAATCCTTTCCATTTGTTTTCAAAATTACTCACTTGATTTGTTTTGTAGAAATAGCTTTTTCATCTTTGATCTTTGAGTCAATGATACTTTAATATCTCAATATCAGGTTTACTTTTGGTAGACCTATTTTGAAACACATGATACTTAGTACAGTATAACACATAATTAATCACTACATATTTTGAGTGGTTCGAAAAACCTAAAAAGACATCCTTACAATCAACTTGTATGTTGATTTACAGTGTATCATTTATCCATAATGCAACATTTTTCCAAAAGCTATTTATTATAGGGCATAACCAAAACATATGTTCAATAGTTTCTCTCTCCAGGCATAAATGGCAATTCTCATCATCGATAATTTTTACAGTCTTTAGAAAAGAGTTACTCGGAATAATACAATGTAGCAGCTTGAACTGGAAATATCTCACTTTTTCCTCAATCGTTACTTTGAAAGGAAGAGACCAAATATTACTCCAATTGATCTCAAGTGGGAGTTTCAGTAGACGCTCGTAATATATCTGACTTGATGGTATTGTCATTTGTTTCATATTAAAGATGTTTCGTATACCACGGGTTGTTAACTTACTAATATTTGGTTTTGTAATAATTTCTTTACCTTTAACATTATTTATATCATATTTAGATGCTTTGTTTAATATAATCTTCCATTTATATGGAAAGCTTTTTATGATACCATAATACGATACAAAGTCAATACAGTTTCCATACATACAGCATACTTTTGAATAAGATAAGAAAGAACCTTTCTCGTCTAATATGTGTTTAACTCTTTCGATACCAGCTTTAAATGCTGTTGTATGAAATACATTATTTACTGGATTAGTTAACAATGTATTATTCCAAAGTGGCATGTTATAGATCTCATCAAGCTGTAGATCTTTTTGATCGCAATCTTTTAACTTCTGCCAACCTAGAATAATATCTTTATAGAACTTAGGAAAATATTTCGGAAATGAATCTTCCTTCATATTTGTTTGCAATATATATTCAAGACCTCCCAACTTATCAAAATAATGATTTGGTATATCTTTCCACGGAGCATTTTTTTTCGCTGAGGAAACGCTTTAACCGCATTACTTTTAAAGCTATATCTGTATTATAAACATCTATCATATCCACTCCACCTTTATCTTTTGATGCAATCATGACAGAACGTTTGATTTTATCTGGTTTACCACTCCATATAAAGTTATATAGAATTTTGTTTAAAGCAGATAAGGTTTCATTTTTAACAGACAGCATTGACATTACATACGTCATTTGAGAAATGCCAAGGCTTTTAACAAGTAATACTTTCCCCCTGAGTGTTAAATCCCGACTACGCCATATGTCTAATTTATCTTTGAGTCTTGACATTCTTGGATGTACATTACAATTATAACATTCGTTCTGATCATGACCAATAAATATTCCTAGGATTTTAACTGGTCCTCTGGCTGGTCTAATATTTGCAATAGGAATGTTGTCATTTTTATTTTTACACAAATTCAAAAGCTCAGTTTTTTCCATATTTACATTTAGTCCAGACAGCCTACCAAAATGTTTCATAAGCTCAATTAGGTGACCTACAGATTTGTCATCGGCCAGAAAAAAAGTAGCATCATCCGCAAAAAAGGAACATTTTAATTCTTTACCACTTGGCAAGGTAATACCTTTAATTTCTTTACTTTTTCGTGTTGCTAAGGCTAAAACTTCTATTACACAAACAAATAATACTGTTGATAAAGGACAACCCTGACGTACACCTCGTGTTAAATTAAACCAACCAGAGGAAAATCCCTTATTAGTTACACAACTCATTGGATTACTATAGAAACATTTTATCCAAGATATTAGGCTCGGACCAAAATTGAATTTCTTTAAAGTTGCATACATAAAATTCCATTCCACGGAATCGAATGCTTTTTCAAGTCAGCTAGTAATAACATACCTGGATGTTTTGTTTTGTTTGAATATTCTATGACATCTTCAACTAAACGAATGTTCTCACCAATATATCGACCTTTTACAAACGCTGTTTGGTCTTCACCAATAATACTAGGTAAAATTTGTTCGATCCTTTTGGAAATACCTTTTGTACCTATTTTATAATCTATATTCAGCAAAGATATGGGACGCCAATTTTTTATCAATTTTTGATTTTTGCCAGGTTTGGGAATTAAAGTTATTATAGCTTGCTTTTGAGAAACCGACATTTGACCATTTGAATACCCAAAATTCAATGATTTGACCAACAAAGGACCTAGGTCATTCCAGAAATGAAGATAAAAATTACTTGATATACCATCACTACCTGGTGATTTATTTGGTGTCATATTTTTCAAGACTTCGTAACATTCTGTAAGCGAAAGTTCATTTTCACACAATATTTGTTGGTCACCCGAGAGTGTTGGGATGTCAATATCTTTATTTGTATTTTCATCACTTTTACTTGTATACAAGTCTAAATAAAAAGATTTCATATGATCAAGGACATCCCTTGAGTTATTTACTAATACATTATCAACTATAAGATCTTCTATACATTTCTTTGACACATTACGTTTTTCTAGATTGAAGAAATATTTTGAACTTTTTTCACCTTCTTGGTAATATCGTTCTCGTGATCGAACAGCACACCCGTTAACTTTATGTTGATATATTTCCTCCAAGTTAGCCTTTGTTTCTGCATATTCTTTCACATTACAGCCATCCAGATCATTATCTAGTTGTTCTTCTAATTCTGTTAACTTCCTTGTCAATTCGTTTTCATTAATATTTCTATCCTTATTCTTTTTCGATGAATACTCAATGATGACCTTACGTAATTTGTATTTCATAAATTCCCCAAAATCCTGTGGGTTTAAGGTTGTTTCTGTTATCTTAATATCTTCAACTTGTTTGCGAATTAAAGAATCAAAGTCTTCATCTTCCAAAAGGCTGTTATTAAATTTCCAAAAACCCGGACCTCTTTTCTCAGAGTGGTCTAAGGACACTTTTAGTACAATGGCTTGGTGGTCAGAATATATACTTGGAATAATTTTACATTCGCTTACTTCATATTTTAAAGAATACGGAATGAACCAATAATCAATTCTGGAAGCAGATTCACGCTTATTATTTCTTGACCAAGTGTATTTCACCAAGTGTGGGTTTTGAACTCGAAATATATCAATCAAATTGTGCGCAAGCATGAGTTGCTTTAAACGATTACGGCTATTTTTATGATCATCGTTGTCTCTACTTTTCGAGTTTCTGTCCAAAATTGGATCAATAGCTATATTGATGTCACCACCCATAATTAGCTGCTCTCTTCCAACAATGTTCTGAATGCTATTACATAACCGGTCAAGAAATATAACCTGATCTTTATCCGCATTTGGTAAGTATGTATTAAGCAGGTAAAAATATTGATTATCAATAAGTATGTTTACAAATATATATCTACCCTTTGGGTCACACACAACATTATTTATTTTGCAGTCGATATTAGGTTTGATAAGAATAGCAACACCTTTACTCTTGTTTGTACCATGGCTGAATAGAATATTTCCACCCCACTCTTTTTTCCATTGATTTTCGGAGGAAACACAACTATGGGTTTCTTGCAAGAATGAAAAATCAGCATTTTTCTTTTTCATGTACATGTATATGGATTTACGTTTCTTAAAGTCTCTTAGCCCACGAACATTTAAGGATACAACATTTAAAGACATTTAACAAGTATGAACAAAAACAAAATGAAACAATAAACAAATAAATATATAAAATCTTTTTGGTTACAGAATTTATATATATAGTTCGTATAGTTCAGCGGTCTTAGAATAGGCGGCTATGGGAAATGTCCATCCATAGTTTTAAAAGAAAACATTTTGGGTTTCTCATTTTACCCGGGAAGAATTATAGACATATACATTGCTGGAGACATGACTATTGAAATGGGCATTGTCAACGATCCTCTGAGCTTGCTCCATCACGCGTGGTCGATGTAGAGGTTATAGGTTTTGGATAAAAAGGGGCTAATTTCCCATCTTTGCCTCGCCATCTTCCAGCAACAAACCGGAGTTGCGTGCCTTTTTCATAAAGGTCTTTCACCCTATGTCGCCATCTTTTCTTATGTTCTAGGTCGGCTCCTGTTAGATCTTCTATAATATGGTACGCTTCGTTTTCAAGACACTGTCTCTTCCTGGTCATAATGTCCATTTTGTCGTGGAACCTTAATAGTTTTATAAGGATATGACGGGGGTGACCTGTGGTTCCACGCCATGGTTTACCGTCGCGGTGGGCACGTTCAATTTCGATGTCTCTGCCGAACTGATCTTTGAAGATTTCCTTAACAATATCGCTCACCTTTTCCCCTCTCTGTTCTACGTATCCTACAACGCGAATGTTATTTCTTCTCGAGTGTCTTTCCAACTTGTTTACTTCTTCAAACAACTCATTGATGTACTTCTTATTGTTTTGTGTTTCTGCCCGTACATTTGTTGTTCTGGTATTGACAAGTGAAACGCTTGCTTTAAGCTCCTTAATTTCTTCACCCTGGAATTCAACGCTTCTCTTTATTTCCTCTTTGAAAGTGTCCAAATCTTTCTGGATAGCTGCCTGTCCAGACAGTATCTTTTCAAACGATGTTTTAACAAAGAGTTTGAAACCATCATCACCTTCACTGGTTTTCGGCCTGTCGATATTACTGTTCTCACCTGCACCTAGTGTTACGCTCCGTGTAGCGTCAATACAGCGAGCACCACTGCTTGTGTGGCCGGGTGTACTGCCCGTACACACACCGTACTGTTCGGCATTTGAATCTTGCCGCTTTTTCTCGGTCTTTGCGGCCTCGTTTTTCTTACTTCTGGTGGCCATATTTCATACAGATGCTGCTATAACGTTCGTTTTATACCAGTACTTGGTTTACTCACTGTTTTAGAGTCATTGAACAAACAGAAACCGTTGTTATATCTAATATCCCATAGCTGCTCTCCGCTGTGCGACTATCTAACCGCCGCCATGTTGTTGTTCCCCTGCAAACATGCAAATGAGCTAGGTCTTCATTTACCGACTGCCTAAACGAGAAGCTCTATGAACACCCGGCTATGAGTATGCATAAACCTGATTTTAAACATGGCTTTGCGTATACAGCAATAGTAATATTCAAAGAAATTATCCTATATATGTTCTCTTTGCTGATGACACCAACATTTTTATGTCACACCCTGATTTCTTACTACTTTAAATTGTACCTTTAATGATGGGGTGTCTACAAAACTAAGACCTAAGACCTAAGACCTAAGACCTACAAAACTAAGACCTGACTAGGTACAAAACTAAGACCCGAGTACAAAACTAAGACCCAACCAGGTACAAAACTAAGACCCGAGTACAAAACTAAGACCTGACCAGGTACAAAACTAAGACCCGAGTACAAACCAGGTACAAAACTAAGACCCGAGTACAAAACTAAGACCCAACCAGGTACAAAACTAAGACCCGAGTACAAAACTAAGACCTGACCAGGTACAAAACTAAGACCCGAGTACAAAACTAAGACCTGACCAGGTACAAAACTAAGACCCGGAAGTACAAAACTAAGACCTGACCAGGTACAAAACTAAGACCCGGAAGTGATCTAGGATTAATGGAATTCATGTCGTACGAGATACACAGTATTTCCGATACAAATTAAGTTGCCGAATTTGACTACCCGATCTACAAAACTAAGACCCTACCAGGTACAAAACTAAGACCCGGAAGTACAAAACTAAGACCTGACCAGGTACAAAACTAAGACCCGGAAGTACAAAACTAAGACCTGACCAGGTACAAAACTAAGACCCGGAAGTGATCTAGGATTAATGGAATTCATGTCGTACGAGATACACAGTATTTCCGATACAAATTAAGTTGCCGAATTTGACTACCCGATCTACAAAACTAAGACCCTACCAGGTACAAAACTAAGACCCGGAAGTACAAAACTAAGACCTGACCAGGTACAAAACTAAGACCCGGAAGTACAAAACTAAGACCTGACCAGGTACAAAACTAAGACCCGGAAGTGATCTAGGATTAGTTCGGGGGTGGTGTAGGGGTTGACTGGAAGTGATCTAGGATTAGTCCGGGGGTCATTTGGGTGATGTGGGGGTTAACCGCAAGTGATCTAGGATTGTTCCGGGGGTCGTGTGGGTGGTGTGGTGGTTAACCAGAAGTGATCTAGGATTGGTCCGGGGGTCGTGTGGGTGGTGTGGTGATTAACCGGAAGTGATCTAGGATTAGTCCGGGGGTCATGGGGGTGGGTGTGGGGTTAACTGCAAGTAGTCCAGTAGTATTAGTCAGGGGGTCATGCGAGTGGTGTGGGGGTTAACCGGAAGTGATCTAGGATTAGTCCGGGGTGGTGTGGGGTATAACCGGAAGTGATATAGGATTAGTCCGGGGGTCATTTGGGTGGTGTGGGGGGTTAACCGGAAAGAGTCCGGGGGTCTAGTTTTGTTACAATTTTAGCACAAAATGACATTAAAAAGCAGTATTTTATTATTCAGGGAGTACAATGGGTCAAGGGTGGGAGGGGTATTTCTTACCATAGATAAAGTAACTTTTTATCCATTATATAAAAATTTAAAAAATGCCACCCCCACCCCCCCCCCCCCCCCCCCCCCCCCCCCCCCCCCCCCCCCCCCCCCCCCACCTCGGACCTACCACCCCACCCATCATCCCACCCATACCAAGTTCTGACCAAAACCACAGCAGACCAACAAAACTTGCAATGGAATTCATGTCGTACGAGATACACAGTATTTCCGATACAAAGTTGCCGAATTTGACTACCCGATCTACAACAACTAAGACCCTACCAGGTACAAAACTAAGACCCGAGTACAAAACTAAGACCTGACCAGGTACAAAACTAAGACCCGGAAGTGATCTAGGATTAGTCCGGGGTGGTGTGTGTGGTGTGGGGGTTAACTGGAAGTGATCTAGGATTAGTCCGGGGGTCATGGGGGTGGTGTGGGGGTTAACTGGATGTAGTCCGGGATTAGTCCGGGGGTCGTGTGGATGATGTGGGGGTTAACCGCAAGTGATCTAGGATTGGTCCGGGGGTCGTGTGGGTGGTGTGGGGGTTAACCGCAAGTGATCCAAGATTGGTCCGGGGGTCATGTGGGGGTTAACCGGAAGTGATCTAGGATTAGTCCGGGGGTCATGGGGTGGTGTGGGGGTTAACCGAAAGTGATCTAGGATTAGTCCGGGGGTCATGGGGGTGGTGTGGGGTTATCTATGGTAAAAATACCCCTCCCACCCCATGACCCACACCCCAGACCTAGGGAAGGTTCATAAATACTTTGGTAGGGGGGGGGCTGGAAAATCTTTCAGACGGGGCATCAACACTTTGTTGACCCCTCAAAATTGTTCGAAACTTTTTTGACCCCCCCTTTTTACCAGCCGATACTTTTTTGACCCCTCCTTTACCTCTCCATACACTTACATAGTAATATCTTTTGTTAAGTGTTAAAAGTGCACTTTTGCGTGTAATAGAATGCATTGAAAATTTGTTGGTTGTTCGCGCGTAGCGCGGAGAAAAAATTTGGTATTTGGGTGGTCAAAACTTTTTTGACCCCCCCTTTTTGAGGGTCTGAACTTTTTTGACCCCCCTTTGGTGAGGTAGAACACTTTTTTGACCCCCCCTTATTTTCCAGCCCCCCCCCACCAGAGTATTTATGAACATACCCCTAGTGATTGTCTTGTATTCCCTGAATAATAAAATACTGCTTTTTAATGTCATTTTGTGCTAAAAATTGTAACAAAACTAGACCCCCGGACTACTTCCGAATAACCCCCACACCACCCAAATGACCCCCGGACTAATCCTAGATCACTTCCGGTTAACCCCCACACCACCCCCGGACTAATCCTAGATCACTTCCGGTTAACCCCCACACCACCCCCATGACCCCCGGACTAATCCTAGATCACTTCCGGTTAACACCCACACGACCCCCAGACCAATCTTAGATCACTTGCGGTTAACCCCCACACCACCCACACGACCCCCGGACCAATCCTAGATCACTTCCGGTTATCCCCCACACCACTCACATGACCCCCTGACTAATACTACTGGACTACTTCCAGTTAACCCCACACCACCCCCATGACCCCCGGACTAATCCTAGATCACTTCCGGTTAACCCCCACACCACCCCATGACCCCGGACTAATCCTAGATCACTTCCGGTTAACCCCCACATGACCCCCGGACCAATCTTGGATCACTTGCGGTTAACCCCCACACCACCCACACGACCCCCGGACCAATCCTAGATCACTTGCGGTTAACCCCCACATCATCCACACGACCCCCGGACTAATCCCGGACTACATCCAGTTAACCCCCACACCACCCCATGACCCCCGGACTAATCCTAGATCACTTCCGGTTAATCACCACACCACCCACACGACCCTCGGACCAATCCTAGATCACTTCTGGTTAACCACCACACCACCCACACGACCCCCGGATCAATCCTAGATCACTTGCGGTTAACCCCCACATCACCCAAATGACCCCCGGACTAATCGTAGATCACTTCCAGTCAACCCCTACACCACCCCCGAACTAATCCTAGATCACTTCCGGGTCTTAGTTTTGTACCTGGTCAGGTCTTAGTTTTGTACTTCCGGGTCTTAGTTTTGTACCTGGTCAGGTCTTAGTTTTGTACTTCCGGGTCTTAGTTTTGTACCTGGTAGGGTCTTAGTTTTGTAGATCGGGTAGTCAAATTCGGCAACTTAATTTGTATCGGAAATACTGTGTATCTCGTACGACATGAATTCCATTAATCCTAGATCACTTCCGGGTCTTAGTTTTGTACCTGGTCAGGTCTTAGTTTTGTACTTCCGGGTCTTAGTTTTGTACCTGGTCAGGTCTTAGTTTTGTACTTCCGGGTCTTAGTTTTGTACCTGGTAGGGTCTTAGTTTTGTAGATCGGGTAGTCAAATTCGGCAACTTAATTTGTATCGGAAATACTGTGTATCTCGTACGACATGAATTCCATTAATCCTAGATCACTTCCGGGTCTTAGTTTTGTACCTGGTCAGGTCTTAGTTTTGTACTTCCGGGTCTTAGTTTTGTATCTGGTCAGGTCTTAGTTTTGTACCTGGTCAGGTCTTAGTTTTGTACCTGGTAGGGTCTTAGTTTTGTAGATCGGGTAGTCAAATTCGGCAACTTAATTTGTATCGGAAATACTGTGTATCTCGTACGACATGAATTCTATTGCAAGTTTTGTTGGTCTGCTGTGGTTTTGGTCAGAACTTGGTATGGGTGGGATGATGGGGTGGGGTGGTAGCTCCGAGGTGGATGGGTGGGGCCGGGGGGGGGGAATTATTTTTTTAATTTTTTATATAATGGATAAAAATTACTTGATCTATGGTAAAAAAATACCCCTCACACCCCTTGACCCACACCCCAGACCTAGTGATTGTCTTGTACTCCCTGAATAATAAAATACTAACTAATACTACTGGACTACTTCCAGTTAACCCCCACACCACCCCATGACCCCCGGACTAATCCTAGATCACTTCCGGTTAACCCATCACACCACCCACACGACCCCCGGACCAATCCTAGATCACTTCCAGTTAACCCCCACACCACCCCCATGACCCCCAGACTAATCCTAGATCACTTCCGGTTAACCCCCACACCACCCATACGACCCCCGGACCAATCCTAGATCACTTGCGGTTAACCCCCACACCACCCACACGACCCCCGGACCAATTCTAGATCACTTGCGGTTAACCCCCACATCCTCCATACGACCCCGGACTACATCCAGTTAACCCCCACACCACCCCCATGACCCCCGGACTAACCCTAGATCACTTCCGGTTAACCCCCAGTTTTGTACTTGGGTCTTAGTTTTGTACCTGGTTGGGTCTTAGTTTTGTACTCGGGTCTTAGTTTTGTACCTGGTCAGGTCTTAGTTTTGTACTTGGGTCTTAGTTTTGTACCTGGTTGGGTCTTAGTTTTGTACTCGGGTCTTAGTTTTGTACCTGGTCGGGTCTTAGTTTTGTACTCGGGTCTTAGTTTTGTACCTGGTCAGGTCTTAGTTTTGTACTCGGGTCTTAGTTTTGTACCGGGTCAGGTCTTAGTTTTGTACTCGGGTCTTAGTTTTGTACCTGGTCAGGTCTTAGTTTTGTAGGTCTTAGGTCTTAGGTCTTAGGTCTTAGTTTTGTAGACACCCTTAATGATGAGCTACAAAATGTGTTCTGCTACCATTTCTATTGATTCTACCCCCAATTTTATCTGTTAACCATACTAAATTCCTCGGAGTTATCATTGATAAACATCTAAACTGGAAACTTCACATCGCAAATACATCATGTAATCGGGTGTCTAGAAGTATCGGTATACTCTGGCGAATACGCTATGACCTTCCCTATTCTATTTTGCTTACTCTTTATAATACACTTGTCTTGCCATGCATATCTTATTGCAACATTGCATGGGCAATTACTCTATCCAAACATGTATCCCTAAGCCCATGGTCGAGCACGGATATGACAAAAATCAACACATTATTTATCTATCAAAAGACGGCTTTACGTATCTGCGCTGGTACATAATATGACTCGCATTCAATGCCTATAATTCAATCCCCTTAATATCTTCGATATCAACAAACTTCAAACTGCTTTATTTATGTTCCGTATCAATAATAACGCGCTCCCAAATCCTTTTGGGGGATTCTTCTCTAAACATAAAGATCTTCACCATTATAACTCTAGAAACGCTAATAACTTTATTAATGATAATATTAAATCTAAAATACTTCGTCATTTAATAATCTATAATGGACCTAAAATCTGGAACTCACTTGACTACTTGGTAATACTTGTGGCAGGAGACTGGAAAACGAGATCGCTTAGGTTTGAATTTCAGATGCTTTACCATGCGAGGTCTTGTGGCCCAATGGATAAGGCAGTTGCCAAACAAGTAACAGATCCTGGGTTCGATTCCCGGGCGAGATCGTTTTCCCATAATTGTCTCTTTTCTATCCTCGACGGCGAACCTGTTTAAAATAATTATTTATATTTCACTTGACTCTACTCTAACTAGTTATACACAAATAAACCGCTTTGTTTGTTACACATTTTGTTATGTCGTAACCTACATTCCTGGCCTACTGTCATTGTACTCTTTTCACTTAAACCATCTCCCTACTTATGCACTTGGGCCCTGGGGGACCCGGGGATAGCGGGAATTAGGGCCGGGACGTACAGATTGCCCATGTGACGTCCCGGGTTCAATCGTGTACGGTCCCCCGCAGGGCCGGGCACCATTTTTTGTACGCCCCGCTACAGTCCCGGTCCCCCTTGGCCGAGACAAAGTGTACAGTCCCGGCCACCCATTTCCCAGGATAAAGTATTCACCCGGCTACAGTCCCAAGGTCGCTTATTTCTTTCTGCAACCATAACGGAAGGCATTTCTATGTGTTCCCTATGTGTTATTAGGCTTATTTCGGCAAGCGCATCGCATCTCTAGCTTATTTATAGCGAGCGCCCGGGTGTACATTTGTGTACCTTAGCGTACGCTACACGGGCCGGCGTATTTTCTTTATGCAACTATAATGGGATGCATGGACGACAGATTGCTACACGGAATAAAGCGTAGTAACACAATGGGATGCATCCCGTTATAGTTGCAGAAAGAAAATACGGGGGCACAGTTTGTACGTCCACGTCCACTCCCCTGCATAGCCGGGCATCGTTTTTTTTGAACACTCGTGTACGGTCCCCGCATGGTCCCCGCCATGTCCCGGGTCCCCGGGGGCCGGGCTTGCAATTGATAAGTGAAGTATCATAACAACCCCCTATAGTAATAGTATACGTGTTTTTTTTTTTAATTCTTGATATTTACAGTGGTGGAGCCAAACATAAAGCCTTCCAGGTTTAATGGCTTCTCCGCACACTTTCCAACATTACCATTCTGGACCACTCTCATCGTCTGAAATTTTACATACCGTACATTATTAGCTTATTCTTTGTATAATTATTTTCATTATATATTGTCTAGATTTAACTCCTTCATGATACCATACCATTACAGTATATACAGTCCTCAAAATAAGTAACTGACCAGGTAATAAATATACTCTTAACTCGAAAACTATAGCTCCTACATAAAATCATTAATTAATAAAGTTGTAAAGAAATTCCTCTTCTTTAACTTGATACATTATTCAATAAGATCGGTTAATAATTAAGAACGCGACATTGAAAAGGATAGAATAAAGTCCAGTTTACATTTGAACACGCGGGACAGTGTGACAGGTATGTGTATGGGTTGCATTGATCAATTGAAGCATCCCCAATGCCCGTCTTACTATCGACCCGTGAGTTGTCGCTACCAGTTAATCAATAATCTGCCTGTTGCTAGTCCGAGGCTGCGTGTAGAAGAACGAAATGTTAAAATGAAAAACTGACTTTGTTTTGGTTTAGGGCACATAACTGAGTAAATATTCATTCAATTGTCATGTGTAATATCTCAAATTAAAGACAAGAAATATTTTTACGTAGGAGTTATAGTTTTGGAATTGAGAGCATATTTATTTCCTGGTCAGTTACTTATTTTGAGGACTGTATATTGTTTTCTTGATGTTATATTTTGTTATCAAGAAGTTTATGTGAACTATTTTCCAAATAACTATAATGTCAGTTGTACTGAACGCATGACACAACTCAAATATAATTGATTTTAGTGATATAAGTTGTCATTTTTTTCAACTAAGCTTTCATTAGCACACTGTATGTGAGCTTTGTAGAGGTTGTAGATATTTAATATCAGAATTCGGAAATAAGTTGTCTGTACATTTAGATTTATTGAGAGAGGTTAGTGAGTGGGTCCAAGTAATAAACAGCTATCTTTTTGAACTCTCAATATTTAGACGCTTCCTGTTGAGTATCTCTGTACCTATTTCAGCTATATTTTCACAAACCCTATTACATTCCTTATCACTTACTACATGACTACCCTGATTACCCCCCAAATTTGATCCGTTTTTTCTCCCCGATAGATTTTATTAAAAAAAAAACATGCACAGGGAGTTATATTTTTCACATTTGTATCATAATAGTATCATCCATGTTATGTCATTTTATATAAACTATTGAATCAATTTATTTAAAGAATTAATCTGACTGAGGAAAAAGAGGTCATTATTGGAGATCGGAACCCATCATTTTGTGATGACAACAACCTTTCGTCTTCTTCCTCAAAACGTCGTAAGAGGGCGGTAGACAGCGAGCAGCGTAATGCAATGAACGGTGCTCTACGACCTGAGGTCACCTATTCTGCATTCATAAGGGCATATTATGTGCCTATTGGAGATGGATCGGTGAGTTCAAATAATATGCTGAGATACTACATGTCTAGAATGAGGCTTTACTTCATTTTTAAACTGCTATACGTCTATTCAACCAGGATAGTTTGTTTCATATCAGACAATGATTCACCTCAATCATTGAAGCAATTCACCGCACAAATGCCAACTGATGATAAAACATTTACACTCATATCAGACAGTTATGAACAAGGATTGTTTTCGTATGAACTTGGATAGAGTAAGGTATGTTTACCAATAATAATATATAAGCTAATATAAATAAGTTGATATATTTGTCACGTATTTCAGCAATCTGACTTCAGTTCGAGTGCATTCATAGAGCCAGTCAAACTACCTGGTAAGTTTTGTAAATAATTACAATGTCTACTTTCATTGTGCGTGATGACCCGATCAAATTCATTTGTACCCCTCAAAATTGATATTTTGGTATGAGGAAAAAACCGTTGCTTGAAACCCTTCCTTTAGATGTATAATTGAAAAAGCGGCGAATTACCTCCACAAGTCACACCATAATAGTCAGCATACGTTCATTGGGCAAGTTTTAAGTACCAGGTCGTGTGCCTTGAGTTTGGACCCCTTTGTGTGACATTATGCTAAAAATTGAAAAATCACATGGATTTTCTTTAAAACATTTTTAGCATAAATACTATACATAGGAGTATAAGGAAAGTATACATTTCCTGAAATCATACAATTTTCCAAATCTCACAATGTCAATATCAAGGTCATTATATATGGTGGGTAGATATTATATAGGGTGCAAACATCACGAAATGCACTACGTTCATTGGGCAAGTTTGAAGTACTGGATCAATTCCACTCACAATTAGGAACATGACAATTTACGATGCATGTCTAGTAGAATACAGTCATAAAAAGTAACTATACAGGTAATACATGTACTTTTAACTCTAAATATATCTATCCTACCTGGAAATATTAAATCATAAAGTTGTTGAGAAATTTATCTTCTTTAATATGACATATTGCACGCTAGGATCGGTTGAAGCGACACTCCAAAATGTAAGGTAAAGTCACAATTTCAAATTTACATTTTACATTTCATCACGGGGGAGAGAATGACAGGTAGCGTGTGTGTGGCGTATTGATCCATCCGAACAATACGGCCGACTGTCCAACCTGCGCATGCATCCCCCAATTGCACTACCGGTAATCAATAAGATACCCGTAGATTTGGTCCGCGTGTAGAAAATAAAAATGTGAAAATGAAAATCGGACTTCTCCTTACATTTTTCAGTGCCAATTCCTTAATAGTCACCTGATCCTAGCGTGCAATATCTCATATTAAAGAAGATAAATTTTTCAACAACTTTATCATTTAATATTTTTAGATAGGATATATATTTTAAGAGTTAGAAGCCCATTTATTACCTGTATAGTTACTTTTGTTTGATGATTGTATATAGAAAAAAATCCATTCACTTGGATCGAGTATTGACTACATCAAGGGCTATTATGTAAAAATCAATTTTCTTTCAGCGCTACCTCACTCGAACTCCACAATAATTGCAATTAGTGTTGTCATTATCATTGCCGTGTGCATAGCGGTGATCATAGGAGTCATATTTGGATGGCGCCGATATCAAAAGAGGGAACGCAATGATTTCAATACGAGGAGTGATCTCCAAAAGGGAAACGATAATGAAGCAGTAGTGGTAGAATTGGTAAGTAATTTAAACAATTATGGGAACAGCCCCCACTGGCCAATTAGGCCGACTTTAACTTCAGAACAACATAATTGAAAATCACTTGCATCTGTGCATCAACCCCGATAACATCTGCGGGCATTTTTTTCCTGTGGCGCTAGTTAGTGTGGCGACCACTAGCGTCAGCTGGTGGTAGATAATGACATGTAGCGAGTGTAACGCTGGAAGATAGATGCGTCCTCCGTCTCTGTTGAGTGAGTTACATTAGTTCCTGAAATGGACAGCCTACCGAGTGATCAGAGTCGAAAAAGAGACAAACGAATGCGGGGTTATACTTTGAAGATCATCGTTGAAGATCATAGATGTGTGATCAGATTAAATATACTTTCCTCCTATCAACATGTAGAATTTGTTATCAGAGGAAAGCCCTTGTTTTTCTCATAACCTCTGGAAGAATTTTGATTCAGAAATATGTTTCATTTATACACTACGAGCAAGTAGTACTAAATTACCCTCAAAATAATTATAGTTTCACTCTAGAGATGTTGTACTTTTGAAGTGTAATACTAATTGTGCTTCTTATATTAAATACAACTGAAGCAATTTAACTCAAATGTTGGAATATTTATAATGCGTCTTCATGTAGAATAGTAAAAGCAGTTTGAAACAATTTGGCCAAAATTGAGTCACCCGCCCCTGCAAATGATTATCATACAGGTTTCCAGACCATCCATGCCATCACATGGAAACCAGGCTAAGCAAGAAACATCTCCTCAACGTCATTCTTCACCGACCGTTGAGTCAAAACTTCCAACCGTGAGCGCCAATACTGTTGTTGAATACGAAGTTGCGCTTGATCCGGAAGAGGAAGAGGAATCATGGGAAATTGAATGGGACCAATTGATGCTCGGTAGAACAATTCTGGGTGACGGGAATTTTGGTGAAGTTTGTGAAGGCGTTCTGTGGCGTAATAACAAAGCAGTAAAAGTTGCCGTCAAAACTTTGAAAGGTTAGTTTACAAATACACACATTTCAGCGTTAAAAGGTCAAGAATATTCGGAATACAGAGTCATTCATTCACGAGTTGGTAATGTACATGCGTGTCATGTTATGTTCGTTTTCTGTTAACATTATACTGACCTTGTTCATTTGATTGCCTTCTGCTTCTTAGTAATTTAGGCAATATTTTGATTGTGCTTAGGGCAAAACGTGTAAAAATGGACCTGTACACTGTGTGTCTTTTAAGTGTAATATTCAATTATACATTGTTCATGATTACAACATTTCTCAACACAATATACACATATCAACATGTTCGGATTTAGAGAATTGGAATTTCTGTTAGCTCAGATTATTTTGTTATCCCCAGATGGTGCATCAATTATGGAGGAAAAGGATTTCATGGATGAATTCTGTACGATGACCAAGATTGGACGTCATCCAAATATCGTCACTCTTATGGGAGCATGTAAACACGAAGGTCAGGATTATAAAAACAATGATAATTGGAAAATATGCTCTAAAATGTGGTATTAGTGATTTCTGACAACTAGCCATTGCCCAAAATACTGCCAAGAAAGGGGGCAAGACTAAATTGGACGTCATCCAAATATCGTTTGTATAAAAACAATAGTTGGAAAGTATGCTCTAAAATGTGGTGTTAGTTGTGGCCCATAATGTTCCAAAGGTGGACTATGACCATAACATTAACCTTAGTATAAGTTTCGCTCATAGCATCTAAACTAAACATGTTCCATCCCAATTTCGATGGGAAAAGTTAATTTGATACGATTTTGGCGACGATCGTATAAGTCCTACGTACACATCACTTACACTGATGAGTCATGCGTACTAGTCGTGATGTGCTTTCTTACAGGTACACTTTACCTTGCATTAGAACTGATCCATCGTATAAGTCTTACGTACAAGTCCCTTATACTGATGAGTCATGCGTACTAGTTGTGCAGTGCTGCTTTCTTACAGGTACACTTTACGTTGTTTTAGAACTGAACCATCGTATAAGTCTTACGTACATGTCACTTATACTGATGAGTCATGCGTACTAGCTGTACATTACATTCTTACAGGCACACTCTACGTTGCATTTGAGCTGATACCATCGTATAAGGCTTACGTATAAGTGACTTATACTGATGAGTCATGCGTACTAACTGTACATTACATTCTTACAGGCACACTCTACGTTGCATTTGAGCTGATACCATCGTATAAGTCTTACGTACAAGTCACTTATACTGATGAGTCATGCGCACTAGTTGTGCAGTGCTTTCTTACAGATACACTCTACGTTGCATTAGAGCGGATCCCAAATAGAAACCTTCGTTCATTCATGAGACAGAAACGTGGAGAAGCCGGATCCAGTACTCATCACGTAATGTCGTCACAACTGATGCAGTTTGCTATGGATGTTGCAAACGGTGCTTTCTTAAAAGTGCTTTCTTACAGATACACTCTACGTTGCATTATAACTGACCCATCGTATAAGTCTTACGTACAACTCACTTATACTGATGAGTCATGAGTACTAGTTATGCAGTGGTTTCTTACAGGTACACTTTACGTTACATTAGAACTGATCCATCGTATACTAATAAGTCATACGTACAAGTCACTTATACTAATGAGTCATGCGTACTAGTAGTGCAGTGCTTTCTTACAGGTACACTTTACGTTTCAGGAGCCATCTCAATTTCGATGAGAAAAGTGAATTTGATATGATTTTGGCGACAATCGTAAAAGTCTTACGTACAAGTCACTTATAGTGATGAGTCATGAGTACTAGTTGTGCATTGCTTTCTTACAGGAACACGTTACGTTGCATTTTAACTAAACCATCGTATAAGTCTTACGTCCAAGTAACTTATAATGATGAGTCATGCGTACTAGTTGTGCAGTGCTTTCTTACAGGTACACTTTACGTTGCATTAGAACTGATCCATCGTATAAGTCTTACGTACAAGTCACTTAGACTGATGAGTCTTGCGTACTAGTTGTTTAGTGCTTTCTTACAGGTACACTTTACGTTGCATTAGAGCTGATCCCAAATGGAAACCTTCGTTCATTCATGAGACAGAAACGTGGAGAAGCCGGATCCAGTACTCATCACGTAATGTCGTCACAACTGATGCAGTTTGCTATGGATGTTGCAAACGGAATGAGGCATCTAGCAGATATTGGGGTAAATAAAAGCGTAATAAGAAAATAATAAACTCCTCAAAACAAAGACACGTTTTCTTGATGTTCATATTGTGTTGTAATATCAATGGAAAGTTGAAGTATTTACCTTTCCAATGCTACCAGATTTTGAAGCATTTACTTGTTTATGGTTGTAACTCGATTGAGAAGGGGAGGTGTCAATCTGAAAGTGCCAAAATCACAACCGTGATTATTCGCACTCAAAAGAACGATTATGTTGTTTGTTAAATAAAGTTTTATATTGACAACTGAAGTGTCGGATGATGCTGTATTGACTTCTGAGCGCAACATAGTAACGATTTTGGCAAATGCAGATTGAAACCTCTTTATATTCTTTAAAAAGTGTAAGCTCTGATACAAGAGATTGCTCTATGTTCCACGCTCAAAGAAGAGAGCCGGTGATTCATCCTTCCTGGGCGCATGTCACTATGTAATGAGCTCCTATAACATCTGGCGTACATGTACCTATTTCCTTGCCTGCCTTCAATCGTGCACTTACAATTTATTTGTTTCCAACATAATGTAAGTGGTAGTTGGGTGGTGAATACTCTATGGAGTATAACTTAACTGATACTCTTTGGTATTCGTTGCAACTTGTGTAATTAATTTCCGTCAAACTTAGACAAATTATGCAGGTGTTGGGGTGTGTGGGTTGGGTGCACGGGGGAGGGCGGTGTTTGAGAGGAGGGTGTACTCACATATATCACATGTATAGGTATGTGCCGTTCAAATAGGAAGCTTTTTTGCACACAAAAAATCCCCAAACATGGTGTTCTCTAAACATGAGTTCCAACTCCGGAAAACAACCCAGACTTAGGATCCACATTGCGTCAAGACCTAATCGGGGGAAAAACAGCCTCTCTTGAGGTAAAGCACCCGGAGACCAGGATTTAAACCTGAAGCGGCAAACACCCGTCAAAAATGCTTTTATCGGGGATTATATCGATACCATGCAACAATATTTATGCACTACATCTAATTAGACAACTTAGGCCTATACATTTACTTGCTACTCATTCATTGATCATCTGATATTAGATTATTCATCGTGACTTAGCAGCAAGAAATGTTCTACTGGGAGAGGATTATATTGCTAAAGTGTCTGACTTTGGATTGTCACGTGATGAAGAGATCTACGTCAAGACATCTAAGGTATTTATAATATTAAGGGGTGGGGGAGGCCGGGGTCAAAAGCATCTATATAGGATATCGATTTTGTACCATTATATAGCCCATATCGTACAAACTTTCGAAATGTACCTAACATTTCGCTAACTAGGAGCCGTATACTGGTATTTGGGTTAAAGGCTAACAATAACATTATGCACAAAAATCAACCAGAGACGAAATATTTGATAACAATTTTTCCAAAATGTAGTTAAATATCACTGCTTAAAAAATTACATGTTAATATAATAAGAAACCGCATTTTGAAACAAATTCGCGTCACAGATATAACCTTATTCAAACACAATATTAGGGAGGAACGCCAGGCACTGAATTCCATCAGGTTACGGACAGACATCATCATCAAGCCAGCAGACAAAGGGTCAGCAGTAGTTGTCATGAACCGATAGAAGTACATTGATGAAGCCATGCGTCATCTTGACAACCGCATTCATTATGCTGTTCTTGACTCCGATCCAACTAACACATTTTCTCAACAGATTCAGCATACCTGGATGACATGCATCAGCGTCAAGAACTCTCTGACAAGGCCTTTGAGTTTCTATCTCCCAAAGATTGCAGTGCTGCACGCTTCTACCTCCTTCCCAAGATCCATAAGCCGGGAAACCCAGGCAGACCCATCATCTCTGGCAACGGCTCCTCAACTGAGCATATATCCCTCTTTGTCGATGACTTCATCAAGCCTCTTGTTCCACAGGTTCCCTCATATATCCAAGACACCCCGGACTTTCTCAGGAAACTTGAAGCCACCAAGAACCAAGTTCCAAGCACCGCAATTATTGACACATTTGATGTGAAGTCCCTCTATACCAACATTCCCCATCAGGAAGGCATCGAAGCAAGCCGTGCAGCTTTGGCTAAGATTGGTCATTCCAGTCCTCCCATACCTGATATTGAATGCCTCATGAACCATGTCTTAACCAAGAACAATTTCACTTTCATGGACAGGACATACTTGCAGGTACATGGCACAGCTATGGGTACTAGGATGGTTCCTTCATGGGCCTGTCTTTTCATGTCTAGGCTGGAGGAACAATTGCTAGCTGAAGCTCCTTGTCGACCTTGAATTTGATTGCGGTACATCGACGACGTATTCTTTATCTGGACCAGTGATGAAAGCAGTCTCCTCATTCATTTATTCATTGATCACATGAACTCATTTCACAGGACCATTACGTTCACTTCTGATTATTCCCACCAACAGCCACACTTTCTTGATGTAACCATACAGAAAGCTGAGAATGGTATACTGTCTACAGACCTCTTCACGAAGCCCACAGATACGCACCAGTATCTCCATGCTTCAAGCTGCCACCCTCGCCATTGTAAGACTGTCAGAGCATATAGTCAGGCTCTCCGTCTCCGACGTATTTGCTCTAACGATTCTAGATTATTATATCATGCACAGAATTTGAAGTAGCATCTGGTTACCAGGGGTCACAGCTCCACCAAAGTCCAGCAAGCCATTAAGAAAGTCCACTCTATCCCGAGAGCCACAGTCCTTCAGGAGAAGCTAGAAACCAAGACCTCACCCCTAAGATTCCCCTTGTTACCACATTTCATCCTAACCTTCCTCCAATACGTCACATCGCCAACACTAACCACAACATTCTCCACACATCAGACCGCCTTCGTCGTGCAGTTCCAGACCCACCCATCCTGGCCTACGAGATATGTTATTGCGTGCTACCATTCCCCCATTAACTGCTGAATCTCTCCCTACGCAGCATGGCACTTCTAAGTGCGAGTCGACCAGCAGGTGCGTCGTTTGCCTGGAACACCTCAAGGAAGGCGATTCCTTCACCAGTCACACCACCCATGCCACCTACAAGACGAAGGGTCACAACACTTGTACCACATATAATGTCATTTACCTCTTATCAATGTAGAGTGTGTGGAGTCCAGTATGTTGGTGAGACCAAAAACTCACTGAAGAAGCGCTTCTATGGACACAGATCGACGGTCAACACCAACAAGCCACCTGTCGGACACCACTTTAACCTTCCCCACCACACTATGTCTAATATGATCTTATAGGGCATTGAATCTTTAGGTAGCCGTTCAGAAGAGGTTCGTCTCAGGAGAGAAAAGCTATGGATGAAGCGTCTTCTCACTATTCTGCCCCATGGCCTAAACATCCAGGAAGGGAACGATTAGTCTCACCCCCACCCCCCCCCCCCCCCCACACACACACCTCCTCCATTTGTTTCTGATTAACCTATCACTTGTATTTTTTACCCATTTGTTTTTCTCCACTTTTTCTTCACTTTATTTTTCAATTTTTTTACTTCTTGTTATGTGTGATGCTATGTTTTCATTTTCGACATTGTCTCCTATGCACAGTAATTTTCATTACTCGTTCCAGTGCAAACATTCCATTATTTGTTACCTTAGGCCTAGACCTACTCCCACTTTGTTTTATCTTGTTTTCTCATGCATTCCCTCAGGCATTTTACATTTCCATCCATTTTTATTATTTATTTGTAGTCATCAATCACCATTATGGATTTTACTCACCATTTTTTAATATTCCATTTGCCTTTTACTTTTTAATCTCCCCTTTGTCTATGTCATCCTTTAGTTACATTATCCACTTCATCAATCAGCTGTCTAGTTTGATTCACCTTCCCCTATTCATCCATCTGTCACTTTGTCCCCCACTGTGTTTCATTATCTCTTGTCATTTCCTACCCATTGTTCCTCTGTCTATATATATATGTTATGTCTGTCATTTTACCTTCGATAAAGATTCTGTTAGAATCCAAACATCAGGTCCTCTTATATTTATTACATTTACTAACACAGGCTATTTTTGTGGATAAGCAGTTTGCATTCAGCTTTTACATTATATTACAATATTAAAATGGAATGTCGGATTTCCGTCAAGTAAAAAACATTTTGGAGTTAACATTTTACTGCATATGATGTATTGCCTTACCTGGCCAAATACACATAATCCCACATAAAAATCTTCAACATTACACCACCAACTTCATTCATCTAAATCTGTTCAGTGACGTCAGAGCGTAAGTATTATATGATCGCAACTAATACCATCGCAGCGTGAGAGATTGTATGCGCTACAAAAAAAAACACGAATCCTGATGCTCTAGCTGAAATTCTGCGTCGATCACTGTCGTGACTATTGTTTATAAAACTTGATAAGTTCTTCCATAGTGTGGGTAATAATGAATGATATTCATACAATCTTTAATAGTAGGTATGAACCAATCAGGAAGTATGCAAATTAGATACGTGGAGTGCATCAGAGCCTGCTCCCGACGCTTACAAATTGAAGCCAAAGTACGGACCGCGCCATGATACGCGATTTCAAAAAAAGCCTACTCGCGTGTCAATAGTGCGTCACTTTATTGCAGCAATCTCCGCGTGCCGCGCTTCCATTTCCGACATCATTAATTGGTGGTATTGATTTACGCCGGTTGTACAAGCTGCGCTATAAATTGATGGCGCCATAGTACGCCCCCGACAATCCGTCAATATCGCCTATGTGACGACCATGTTTTTTGGCTTCAGCCATTTGCGTGTCTTGGTATGCGCAATGAGCAGTCTCTAAGTAGTTAGTCTATTGAGTGCAGTTGCACCCCGCGTGCTCGCCGTACATTTTGATTTGATTCGATGTTCACGTAGCACGGGCTCGCCGATGTTTACTGCGAGTGATTTATATTTGTATTGTCGAGTATGAATAAGGTCAATACATGATTTAGAAATATCAATGCACTTGCGCAAATGTTGATTGGCTCACGATAGCACTCCCCTGCGGTATCGTGCAAGTAATCACACATGCAGGCTTTAATTTGTCTAGTTTATCCCGAAACAACACCTCCGCATTTATTGACCTATAATTATTATACACTTTAACTGACTGTAGATTAACATAGAATGCAAATTACGAGCCATTGTGATTTTCTGTTCACAAAATAGTTTCACTTAATATGCGTGCTAATTGAGACTGAATGAGTGACACTGGTTTAACTAACTTTGAGATATTAGTCGGCCAACCCTTCTGAACAAAACAAAATATTTATTTGGTGTATTAAATTTAGATTCAAATCAGCAGAAGTAGTATGTTATTTGTATCAATCTTTATGATTTAATCGTTATTCGGTAATCTCAGTAAACAGTTAATAGCGCAATGTGAAATATTACTCAGTTATTTAGACACACATTAACGCGGTTAATGTATCGACTCACTAACTCGGTTTACAAATTATTCAACTTACGTATCGACACACTGACTCTGAATATGAATTATTCATTGGTACAATAACTCGGTTTATGGTTTATTTCTAGACACGTATTCCTGTGCGTTGGATGGCACCCGAATCGGTACAGTTCTCTACGTATACGATCAAAAGTGATGTGTGAGTGTTTACAACTTCTCCCCAGGGAGAGCAGGGGCGTACCGACCGGGGGAGGGGGCAAGTTGCATAGGTCCTAGGCCGCAAAAACTGAGGATTGGGCATTATTTTTTGACTGTTGTGCTTTTTGGACTGCGAAATTTTGTGACTGTGCGAAATGTTGTGACCGTTTGAAATGTTGTGACCGTGCGAGTTTGTTTGACCCTAGCCCCCCCCCCCCCCCCCCCCCCCCCCCCCCACACCCCCCACTTACGTGAAATTCACGAGGTGACTGACTGGGAAAATAATTGGGGCAACCTTTTACGAAAATTTAGGCCACTGTAGGGACGACATCTTCTGCCCCCCCCCCCCCCCCCCCCCCCCCCCCCCCTGGCTCAAATGCCGCGGTACGCGCCTGCGGGAGAGGGTATTTATTCTTACATTGGTGACGGGGCTGATCGGCTACATCAACCCCTTGACAGTTGATGATCCCCTTTTCGAATGTTTCCTCGTCCAATACTAACATTATTCATAGCTAATAACCTAATTAAATAATTATTGAAAGACTAATCATGGATATGACATGTCTTCATGTTAGTAAAGAGGTGAAACATTGAAATAAAGCTTGTCGCTTAGTACAGCCGAGTACTATTCGACCGAGTCAGAGTATCTTGGTTTTGTGTCGGTATTAGGCAATATATTGAAATTCATTATAATAGACAGTTATATTTCATATGTTATGTGCATACGATGCCAGTACCTCTTGCTCAAAAAAGATATTTGCACTGTCGAGATTCGAACCCAACACCTCTACATTTATTCGTCAGCTTGTCCGTTGCGCCGTTTATACCAACGACAAAAAAGGGTTAAATACACATTACGATAAATAACGTTCCCCTCATAAATATAAGCTAAATACACAATACGATCAATTACGTTTCCTTCACATATCAGGTGGTCATTTGGAGTGTTGCTATGGGAGATTGGAGCACTGGGTAAGTGTATACAGAAAGAAAAAAAGTGAGTCATCATCGAAAAATGAGTCATTTTGTCCGTGTAGTGACACACTATGGCTCAAAATGAGTCATTTTGTCCGTGTAGTGACTCATTTTACGATAATGACTCACTTATTTTTTCTGTGTACGTAAATGTAAATAAAATAAACGTCATAAATAAACATGTACAGTACTGCAATGTACAATATCACATTGGTGCCATTGTATACCAGTACACTACTGCAATGCACAATATCACATTGGTGCCATTGTATACCAGTACAGTACTGCAATGCACAATATCACATTGGTGCCATTGTAAATAAATGCAGTTACAACACTTTTTTTTCTCCTGAGCTTAGCGCTTCAATTTTGCAATTTTTATACCATACAAAAACATTTCCCAATACAATTATTATTTATATGGGCCTTCCAAACGGTACAATAAAAGTGCGTATTGAAAATTGTGCACCAAGTTCCCAGATATGTGTGCCCCATATTCAAACTATATTGGACGTCGTAGAAGATGTGGTGGTGAGTCTGTGTGCGCAGATAATGGCAATCTCGCTGAGATTAATATACCATACAAATAATGTTCCCAGTACAATTTATTATCTCATGATTCAATATATTATAGGTGGTACACCATATGCAAGGATTGCGTCCAAGGATCTGGATTCCCTTCTACAAAAAGGCTATCGTATGCCTAAACCAGACAAGTGTTCGGACGATATGTAAGTCAAGACAAATGAAAGATATTTGGACTATATACAATTGCGCAATAGTAGTATGTTTATGTTCCTTACAGCGTAGAGTTATGGTTAGGGTATGGGTATGTGATAATGTGAGGAATGAACATGTAATTCCGGGTAAAAAAACCTTTGTCGTGACCATTACTGTTTTCTAGGTTTTTATTTTACATAGTATTGTCTTAGATTAGTGTGTAATCCACCTGCTAGCATTTTGATCAATAATTTTCCACGCTGCATGCGTCTGCAGATGACATTCCAAAATTGCACAAAATGCTTAAAAAATGTCAACATTATTGAATTTAATTAAAATATTTGAATCACCATGAGAAATAAGGGATATTAGTACAAACATGCCTAGTACTGTTTCAGTAATCCTTAAAAGTTGTGAAAGGATTCTGAAAAATCTGTTTTGTATGGTAAAGTGTTAAGAGTTTACCCAATTGGAATTTGTTTGTTTGTTTGTTTGTTTACACGGTCTATCCGTTTCTTGATGCAATTACTAGAATAAGCGCTGACACCAACCCAGTGTTGTAATGATGTTAATTTCTCAAGTAGTCCATCAATATATTTTAGTATTTCCCCCTTTTTTTATTTGTTCAGGTATGACGTCATGACAAATTGCTGGCATAATGAAGCCGAATCACGTCCATCTTTCCGAGAACTGCATCGCACGATAAGTCGTATGCTTGAGAGGAATCAGGTGAGACACCATATTTTACAAATATTAAAGGCACGGTCAGTGATTTTCAAGCAACTCGTTGTGCGTTTTGTCTATTACTACATTTAAAATCATAGAATACACTAAGATGCTGCTAATCGCTGTTGATTTCACTTAAAATTAAGGGCAGACAATATAAAATTTGAGAAAAGAAATCCTAAATAAATTCCTCAATTTTCAAAATAAATGAGAAAGATATTGAAAAATCAACTGTAATGAGCTCGCCCGTTTGAGATATGGTGAACTGGGTATTGAATGATTCACCTTAGTTTTAAAAATGCCCCAGAAACCATTTGAAATGAGGATGTGCAATAATATAAATCCATATATCAATAGTTGAATAAACCAGACTCACTCGCTGTGGCCATTATTAATGACTACGTAGTAATAGCAAAAAGTTCAAAAAAAATAAAAATTTAGAAACAAATCAGGGTGCTATTATGTTTCTAAACTAGGCTGAGTGTGATAACCTATTCTCGTCACGATGTGGCTGGTAACGTTCAATTTTCTCTGAGATAGAATGATCCCAGCCGTTGCGGCAGGCTCCGATACGAGTTATTAGATTATCATCTGAATGTATCTTTTAGAAAATTATGGATCCATAAATTACCCTTTAGACAATGTTATTCCTTTCAATTCTGTTGTCTTTTAACCGAGAATAATAATAAAACCACGTTCAAATTTATATTACAAATAATTTATGTAACTCCTCTATTTCCCAGACGTATATGAGTGTTGAAGTGTACGAGAACGTGCAACTTGCACCGATCAATACAGATCGAGACGACCAGTGATGTCATTGACTATTTGTATCGGAATCGGAAAAGTGTCAAGATCGGAAAGTTTCGGGAACAAGAGTATCATCAAACTGTTGCACGTATGGACAATGGATTCCAGATGTACATCCGATGCACCATAATACACAGGCCTACATGTAAATAAGTTACCAGTACATGGTCCCACTACTACATAGTGTCGTACAAGGCCACTGGTATGGTGTTCCTGGCTTGTATTCATCAGTAGGCCTACATGTAAATACAGGGTGTCTCAAAAGTTTCGAAACCATTTTAAAGATTTGTATATCTCTTAAAATAAGTCGCAGTACCAAATTGAACATATATTTGGAAAGAGAAAACTGGTAGAATCAGTTCGGTACCAAACATGAAGCCTTTTGTGAGGCTCCTTGATATAAAACACATACTGAAAGGTTTGGCCACATAACTCACAATCCATACAATTGTTCAATTTGCCGGACGCACTGTAAATGTCACTGTAATCACGAGCAGCGTGTTCCTCACATTCCATGTATGTGGATTTTCTCCAAAATAGGTTTTCACTTATTAATTGTTAGGATGATATAAATCTGAAATTAAAAAAGAATCATTGTGGGTAACCTTCTTTCTTTTCTCAATCACTTTATTTACCTTTGTCACACCATTCACTGTACGCAGCTCATTATACCACGCTTTTGTACAGCTTGGGAAACTTCCCCGAAAATGTTTTTACGTTTATACTGCAAATTATTTTACCGGACATAGAACGCTTTAACATATGATATTATATTCTGGTGGCAGGTAGTTGGGATAAGGTCATAGGCTAATGCTAAACCCAAACAACGACCTGAGATAGGGGGGGGGGGGGGGGGGGGGGGGGTAGGTTACTTTGGGTAAGGCCAGACAGAATACATGTCCTATAATAGGGCATATCGATCCATAGTTTTCCATCCCCCAAATTTTCCAATGTTGTTTGCTGGTGAAAAGTGGATCAAATAAAGCGCATATTATAAATAAAAAAATACATTTTTGTTGTTGTAATGACTATATAAAAGATGAGAATGCGGATTTTATATTAAAATATATTTTTTCATTGTATAAGTATAATACTGGGTGAACAATTGCATATTTTTATTTCGTGTATTTTATAATTAAAATCGTATCATATGATGATAACAATTTATATTATGCAGCGTTGCCTAGCCGAGCGGTGCTTTTACCACTCAATACATTACACTAAACTTGAGTCAAACTCGAAGCAACAAGAGATAAAGTTTGGGTTTTACGTGCGGTCACCTCGGAAATTGATGATGAACTGATTATAAATTTCATTCATAATTTTAAGTAAGTACGTAAATATCTTATATGCAATGTGATTGGCCAATACAAAAGTAATAATATGCATATCAGTCGAAGCCTGATTGATCAATATCACGTAAACCAATGCGTAAATATATCATAACAACTTTGATTGACAGTTAATATAGGAGAATCCCCAGATAATCTGAAATAGCGCAAACAGCTGGTCTCGATTAAATTATATTAAAGGCGTACTACAGGACTTACGTTACTCAGCGATAATGAAATATAATCGTTTTCTTTTGTGCGATAACATATATTATAAACATATTGTTATATTGTTTAAATTTAACATAATTGTATATTATTTAATATCATCATGTCATTTTACAGATATGTGTACAATTTATATTGATATTATTACATCACTTGTAATATAATGATAGATCTGATTCCATCTACATTGTATGTGATGATTTTTACTGTAACATTGTTTAGAATTAATTGCGTGATATTATTATATACAACAATTGGGAAAAGGTGTAGTTTAGGTCCCAGATTCTGAACTGTAAGTATCGATTGATACTGGTACAAAGTCAATGTTCAAGTATTGGACGATACTGGAACTCAATTATGTTCCAGTTTCGTTCGATACCGGGATTAATCACCCTGGTAGCATGTGTGTATCGCCCGATACTGGAACATAAACACGTTCTAGTATCGCTCGATACT
Organism: Ophiura sarsii; assembly: GCA_035610835.1. Lineage (NCBI taxonomy): Eukaryota > Metazoa > Echinodermata > Ophiuroidea > Amphilepidida > Ophiuridae > Ophiura > Ophiura sarsii. Next base: position 5,134,603 of record CM069457.1, read on the forward strand.
TGAACACAGTTGGGTGTCCTAGTATCAACCGATACTGGATCGTACCAGTATCGAGCGATACCGGGATTAATCAACCTGGTAGCATGTGTGTATCGCCCGATAATGGAACATAAAAACGTTCCAGTATCGCTCGATACTTGAACACAGTTGGGTGTTCCAGTATCAACCGATACTGGATCGTACCAGTATCGAGCGATACTGGCAACTTTTATGTTCCAGTATTGAACGTTACTGATACCAATATCTGGGACCTAAATGACACTTGTCCCAACAATTGTATGCCTTTTGTTTGTGTAATAGTAAAAACAATATCACTCGGTTTTGGATTAGATTGTTCATAAGGCCCTTCACAATGAATGTTATGTTTCCTGTTGCCGCCCGCCCCGAAATGCCAAAATCCCAAAATAATTCATTATTTGAGATGAATTCATTATTTGTACTTTTACCTTAAAACACCATTTTTTCAAATGGATTTTCAGGTAGCCTTGCGCTGGTTCTCACAGAAAAATAAACAGAACTTTCTATCGAAGCATTTATTACAAATTATTTTGATCTGTATTATGCGCTTGAAGTGCATGCAAACACACTAATTTTAAGAACATTTTCCACTTAAAATAAATAAATTTTCCACATGCATTATAAAGCAGAAGAGAGATTGATTGGATGGTTGCCCATGTTTCTGTGTCATGTATGTGGGTGCTAGCACCATGTAACTACTTGTACAAAGTATGTGATTAAACGCATGCGAATATGGTATTAGTTGTATCACATGTTTTGACTCTGGTAAAATAATGAATAATGAATAATGAATAGTGACCGCCCCCTATATTTTTAAGGTGCAACAGGAAACATGACATTCATTGTGAAGGGCCTAACGTCCATAATGCAATGTCATTATATAGTACCTGTGCTGCATTGTTTGACGTCTCTTTATTATTTTATTGCTTTATATGTTTTAATTGAGTACATGTTATCACATACTGTTACACCGTGTATATACATGCATGTATTAAATTAAAAAAAGACTTGAGTAATCACATATTGCTTGACAGAACTGCTTCGTTAGGGTCTGATAAACCCTCTTCAGAAACAAATGTAATACTGGTGAGCGTGTGTCAAACAAGGATATTATATACAAACAACCACTATAATAATACATGTGAATATGTAAAGCTTGGAAGGTTCAATGATCCCAGTAAGGGATTACACTTGACATCATCCAGATAGTGGGTGTTATCAAGAGGACAATTGAATAGAACATCTTGGCTCCAAACGGATGTTCATTATTCAAAACTGTGACATGTTGTTTCCTGAAAACCATATCATTAAGATGTTATTAAGAAAAAGGGGTCATTGGTGTACAATGAGGGTTTGTAGTAAAGTTTCATCTATACATTGACCTTATGGTCAATGATGATCTATATGTCACACAAGGGATAAAGCAGGGAAGTGGACAGAATAAATAAAATTAACTAAAAGAGTACGTTTAATAAGGTTCAGTAATGCATGCAAAACAGATTATCTGTTGGTATAGTTACATAATAGGTGTTTTCTTCTGTGTCTGCATGTACTAGTAAGTTCATTCCTTTTGTTGAGTGATGATAATGAAGGTCTAATTTTGCTTGTTGATGAATAAGATGTAGCTCTGCTAATAACTTTCCATTTTCATGAGTATTGTACAGGGTGTCTCAAAAAAAATAGGACTCTGTTTCATGACGCTGTAAAACTTGTTATGATCATTGGACCATGAATATTTTAGTTTCAATATAATGCCCAATTAGTTTTTATGATATCCTGAAAGTATGAGATCAATCCGATGAAAAATAAGAAAACTAGCACTGTTTGCCAGTAAATAACATGGTTTACGTTTCAATAAGTTACAAATATTATAAACGTAGACAATTATCTATCAGTCAATAGCAAAGATTAGTTTGGTAATACATTTAATTCTGACCATCACATAATTTTGCGACGTAATTCAAATTTGAGGCCGAAAATAAAAAAAATGCGGCTTCATTAAAGCGCAGATCCACAAATTTGCAACATGAATTTCAAATTTCATACAATGTCGTCATTGCGGTATTGAGTTACGTTCGTAGTCGTATCGCAAGTATGCGCTTTTTTTAACATTTATGTTTGCAAAAAGAATTATTGTAATTTATAATCAAAGTTTTGGTAATATAAATGCAGTAAATTAATTGATTTAATACTTTTTATACCGTTGATATGGCAAATCGTTAAATATCGCAGGGTGAAAAAACAATAAAATACATAAGAAATACACCAACATTACGAAATATGAATCTAATTTCATGGTAAATGTAAATTCAATATTTATAATACCATTATTGAATTTAAAATATTTTACTAAACCTTTAAAAATTTAGTTAAATATCACTGCTTGAAAAATATTACATGTTAATCGCGTCACCGATATAACTTTGATCAAACACAACATTAAAATGGAATGTCCGATTTCAGTCAAATAAAAAGCATTTTGAAGCTAATATAAAGAATGGGTAATGGATCATCTACCCTGAACAAATTATTTATTTTGGTTGAGTGGTTTTCAAGATATGGTCCATTGAACATTACTTCAGCATAACAGACTTGTCCACGGAGCATCATTTTTCTTAGGCATGGTTAAACACAACTTGAAAACCACCCAACCAAAATAAATAATTTGTTCAGGGTAGATGCTCCATAGTCCATTACCCATTCTTTGTAATAAAATTAAAAAACACAGATATCAAATTACAGGAAGTGGAAAAATATCACTTTCATTTTGGGTAAACATTTTATTGGGTCACCCTGTATAACTGCATGACCATGTGTATACCTTTGTTGTGTCCATTGTAGCCTATTTAATGGTACCTTGTATAACTACATGACCATGTGTATAATACCTTTGTTGTGTGCATTGTAGCCTATTAATGGTACCTTGTATAACTGCATGACCATGTGTATACTTTTGTTGTGTGCTTTTAGCCTATTCATGGTACCTTGTATAACTGCATGACCATGTGTATACCGTTATTGTGTGCATTGTAGCCTATTATTGGTACCTTGTATAACTGCATGACCATGTGTATACTTTTGTTGTGTGCTTTTAGCCTATTCATGGTACCTTGTATAACTACATGACCATGTGTATAATACCTTTGTTGTGTGCATTGTAGCCTATTAATGGTACCTTGTATAACTGCATGACCATGTGTATACTTTTGTTGTGTGCTTTTAGCCTATTCATGGTACCTTGTATAACTGCATGACCATGTGTATACCGTTATTGTGTGCATTGTAGCCTATTATTGGTACCTTGTATAACTGCATGACCATGTGTATACTTTTGTTGTGTGCTTTTAGCCTATTCATGGTACCTTGTATAACTACATGACCATGTGTATACCTTTGTTGTGTGCATTGTAGCCTATTAATGGTACCTTGTATAACTGCATGACCATGTGTATACTTTTGTTGTGTGCATTGTAGCCTATTTAATGGTACCTTGTATAACTACATGACCATGTGTATACTTTTGTTGTGTGCTTTTAGCCTATTTAATGGTACCTTGTATAACTGCATGACCATGTGTATACCTTTGTTGTGTGCATTGTAGCCTATTAATGGTACCTTTTATAACTGCATGACCATGTGTATACTTTTGTTGTGTGCATTGTAGCCTATTTAATGGTACCTTGTATAACTACATGACCATGTGTATACTTTTGTTGTGTGCATTGTAGCCTATTTAATGGTACCTTGTATAACTACATGACCATGTGTATACTTTTGTTGTGTGCTTTTAGCCTATTCATGGTACCTTGTATAACTGCATGACCATGTGTATACCTTTGTTGTGTGCATTGTATAGCCTATTAATGGTACCTTGTATAACTGCATGACCATGTGTATACTTTTGTTGTGTGCTTTTAGCTTGTTACCTTGTACAGGATGACCCAATGAAAAGTTTACCCAAAATTAAAGTGATATTTTTCCACTTCCTGTAATTTGATATCTGTGTTTTTTAATTTTATTATAAAGAGTGGGTAATGGAGCATCTACCCTGAACAAATTATTTATTTTGGTTGAGTGGTTTTCAAGATATGGTCCATTGAACATTACTTCAGCAAAACAGACTTGTCCACGGAGCATCATTTTTCTTAGGCATGGTTAAACACAACTGCATCAAAAGTAAAATTGTGAGATAGGCTTTTAATTTATATCAAAAGTAAAGGTAAGACTTAAGATAAATATCTTGTTTTATATGAAATTAAGAGGACAGGACGACATCAATAACCCATCATTGATCACAGGACAAAGGACGCTGCTTTGCACAATTGGAAATTGATTTATTGCTCTTTTATTCATGGCACGTCATTGTTGGAGTTATTCCATAAACAAAGACTGGTGTGTGATTTTTCGCTCCGTGTGGACGTCCATTGTCCTGTGTAGATATCAACGATGGGTTATTGATGTCGTCCTGTCCTCTTAATTTCATATACAAACTAGAGCGGTTCTCGGGTGTAGCAGTTTTCGTATGTGGCGGTTTTCGTATGTGGCGGTTTTCGTATGTGGCGGTTTTCGTATGTGGCGGTTTTCGTATGTGGCGGTTTTCGTATGTGGCGGTTTTCGTATGTGGCGGTTCTCCTATGGGGCGGTTTTCCTATGGGGCGGTTTTCCTATTTGGTGATTATGGTGGTTAGCATTGATTATAGTTTGGATATGTGTAGGCATGTTTTGGATCCAACCGGAACCATGAGTCGCCGATACATGTAGGTGCTGTTAGTGGTTGTTGAAGTTCAGAGAGATACGTAAGGTGAATAGGTTGTAGAGGTTTGTTAAAGTAGCCATTTGTAAATGAAGGGATGTCTAGGTCTAGACGACATTGTCTGTAGGAGGTAAGTGTGACTGATCTATTACCACCGTCCTAAGAAACCATTATTGATGTGAATAATTACATTCATTTGCTGAGTATTGTGATTATGTTTAGTGAAACATGGTGGGAAACAGTTGCCTAATATAATCTTGCATATTGTTATGTAACCCGCATCGGCAAAGTCATTTAATAATTTAGTAGTAAAAAATAGGTTAGACAGATTTCAATTGCCATTGAAAGAAGTGGAGTATGTTTTTGGGGTGTAGAGGTTGAATTTATTGATTCCCTTGTATTTTATCATTATACAGGGTTAGTCAAAAAGAAGCGGCGGTAATAAAGATGGGTTTATAAAGATCATGTCCTCACTATTACCATCTTTGCCTGTTTGATTGAAAGACCCCTGTTGGCAGATGTCCAAGGTATTCTATATCTTCGAAATTAGTCTGACTAAAAGTGAAATATATCTGCTAGCTGTTCCACTCTATTCAAAGTTGCATATGTTGTCTTTTATTGGAATAGCTTTAGTGTAGTTGTTTGTTGTCTGCACGGTGCTATTAGCAAATGGGGGAAAATTATGTTGTAAGAGTGCTATTTACACAAGCAAAGAATGAAAAGGACTATGCAATAATTAAGGCATTCCAAGTGGTATTGACGAAGAAGTAGCTCAAGGTTAGCATTACGTATATGGATACACAATTGCTAATAATACCCTAACATTCCTGGAATATGTGATGGTGTTTAAAATTGCTGTCCTGGTGGTGAGCGTTGGCAAGTTAGTTGTGAGGTTAGGGAATCATTAATAGAGGGAGCTCCCAGGAAAAGATCATATAATAAGCCTTTAATATAGGTTTTCCCGGCGAATTTCGCACTTTGTTAAGTTCAATTTGTATATGAGTATTCAATTTCGCGAGAAATCTTAGCATCTTGCTATCGACGTGTTATAATCTTTTTCGCAAAACAAGCAGTCAATTTCATTTAAAAGAATTCAAATTGATACATGCAAAATCAATTAAATTTATTGCAGATTCAAATCTGTTTAGGGCCTATACGCTGCCATGTTAACGAATGCGCGGCCGATTTAGTAAAAGCATCAATCTATTTGGAAGTATAGTGGACTTGATATTGTGACTTCGAGCTAAATCAAATTGTCCTTTACACAAATTGGCATTTAAATTCGCAAAATCAGCATTCAATTGGAATAAAGCATGTTACACGTTTGATTGTTTTACAATATAATTGCCATGAATTTAATGGTTAGATAATTTTGAACCGTTTTATGTTTTACAAGACTTCTTCAATTCAAGGCACAGGGCCCGATATCATTGGGAGTAGTTTCACAGATCACTCAATGTATCTTGTGTATGATAAGTTCCCTACCTTCACAGAAAGAAAAAAGTGAGTCATCATCGAAAAATGAGTCATTTTGTCCGTGTAGTGACACACTATGGCTCAAAATGAGTCATTTTGTCCATGTAGCGACTCATTTTACGATGATGACTCACTTTTTTCTTTCTGTGTTCGAACCTAGATTTTGTTCCGATTTCCACTGAAGGTCAGAATATATTTTTCTATTCAGTCAAAAGGATTTTTTTGGATGATTCTTCTCATAAAAATATATTATCGACCTGATTACAAAGAAAAACATATAAGTAGGATCAGGACTACACAAAGAAAACATATTTGCGCAATTATAGTGTGTAACGAACATTTTATACCCTTTTAATTGATTTAAAATAAAGAATCATAAATAAATCATTGAAGGTAACCAACGACAGAACAACAGACGAGAAATAACGTTGTTTATTTCAAATAATCTGAACACTTTCCACGTGGAAGTCGTCTGCAGACGACAGTTCTTAAACTTCACAAAATGTTAAAAAAATGTCAAGATCATTGAATTTAATGCCGTCACCATATTTGGAATCATTATGAGAAGTGCATTCAAATACGTACACACTTGCCTAGTATTGGTTCAGTAATTCTTAAGATCAACTTTAAAAGTTGGGAAAGGTTTCTCAAAAATATGTTTAGTGTATAATAATATGGTAAAACTAATTGCCGCGTGGTAAGCAGGTAAGTGTTATTTAAACATCTTTTTGGTTGGCGGGCCAAGCCCGCAAACCTTATAGCATAGGATTGCACATTTAGGTCTTTCTACATATACATGGAGGCTGCCATTTTGTTTTTAGTATATGGAAAATTGTCTAAATTATTTTGTAGTAAATTACATGTACCTATGCAGTTTATTTTAACAGTCCTGCAGTCTGTGATGGAGTCAAAGCTATATTTGTTTAGCCTTGATGATTCAATCAGAGAGATGTTATTAGACTCCCAACAGAGAGACATAGCTTATCTTGTTTGACTAAAGAGAAATCTCGCAACTGTCCTGGGGTTGTTTAATGAGTTGTGGATGTCATATATACCTAGATTGTTCTTCAGATGGTACCCCTCTCCATGCACACACATCAACTTTATTGGTTTCCTGCAGGTACCTGTACTATTTTTAGACTGTTGTGTTTTGATTTGGGGGGTGTTTTTTTGTTTGAAAGATACACACACCATATCCCTGGTATTTTGGTATGCAACAGAATGAACAGATGCTTCAGAAAATAGTTACAAAACATGATTCTTTCTCTTGGATCGCCCCCATTCCATTTCAATGGAATTTTTTATAAATTAAACAAATAAATTCTACTTCAACCATAGTTTTACTAACGAATATTGGCCATATTAAATTGCATATAATTCTAATCAAATTAATTGAATATATATGACATATTTAAAACTTAAATTGAATGTAAAATGTATTCATTTCTATATTTCTATTTACTTACTTACTTTTTATATAATTAATTATCTACATAATTATTAATTTATTTATTTAATCATTTTTTATTTATTAATGTTTTCTCATGTTTATTTGTTTTAATTTCTTTATTTTATAAGTAATTTTTAAATTTTAAATTTTTAATATGCGTGTATTTATGTATTGATTCATTAGTTTATTGATTCATTTATTTTCGATTTAAAATTTAATTTTCGATTTATATTATTATTTATTAACAAAATTATTCAACTATTTATTTAAAAGTATTTAAAAAAAAAAATTACTCATTTATTTATTTCTACATTTATTTATGTATTGATCAAATAAATTGAATACATATGACATATATTTAAAACTTAAATTGAATGTTAAAACCGTGTATATCACTAAACTATGGCTGTAATTTATATTGCTTTCTAGTAATGCCATGCAAGAATCTTGCACAATTATCATCTATGCGCTTGCTTCTTCTGCCACATAATTTTAGCAACTAAAAGCCGTATTTACAAATGTTGCTATTTTTGCTCTTTCTATTTGCCTTATATCGCAATTTCCTTTTGACCGCCAACTTTCCATTTTAATGGAATTTTTATTTTCACTTCTATGAGTGAAATCCCCATCCCGTACGCGATCACATCGGGCCGTGTATCTTCAGTAGTTGATAGTCCGATCCATGATAGTATAAATAGGCGTTAATCATTAGTGATGCTCATGATTGAAAATATACTGAAGGTTTGGCATCGATGGCCTGTATTTTTGTACGTAGTTATTAATAAAATAAAAACACGGTTTGAAGCTAAACACCTGTCTAACTTGGACATAATGTTTACCTAAACGCAATTGCTGTTGGTAAAATGATTCACAATGTTTGATTTTTTTTTTTAAATCTTATATTTATTTGAGATCCATGTCATTCTTTACCTACCCATGACATAATGTTCTTTGCATTTTTGAATTCCTCATGAAATTACTAACAAGCACCTAGGATTGCCATGGGTTACTGTCTATATTGGTTAAATAACATACAGGCTAATGAAAGTGCCCCAACAAGTTTAAATATTTTTTTAGAGTTTACGTTATATTGAATTCACTATGCCCCCTATACTGATTTAAACTGCATTTTTGAATTGCCAATGTTGAGAGCTTTCCAAAAATGTATAGACCCTATACTTTTGCTATCAAAGGTTAAACAAAATTCCGTTAGAGTAATTTATATAAATTGGGGTTAATATTTGCGTTTACTGTGTAGCGAATAGGGGAAAAGCCGACCATGCGACTTATCCATCCATAATGAATAGTTGTTACATAAGGTTGACAAGTCTGTTAAAACACAGACATAATAAAGACTATTAAATAACTTAAGAAGAGACCAAAATCATGTTTGTAGCTCATACAGAGGTTGATTCAAGGAAAGGCACCGCTTGGCACACACTTTTTCCCCATAGAGTTTATGTGTACCTCCCCCTTTATGCTTTGCTTTGCTTTATCCTGGCTTTTTTAAATATGTTTTTGCTATTGACATGAATTTGCCTTTCATTCTTTTTTAGCTGGGCTAGTACATGAACATATGACCGTAGACATCTGCGCGCGTAGCGCGCCAAAACATAGCTATTTTTACTTTGATTTATGAACGTTCCAGAGTATTTCGAATTAGAAACCACATGTGCATATTGGTAAAGATTTTGGAAACTAATACACTTTTTTGACCCCCCCCCCCTCTGTTGGGGTTTTCAAAAACGTTTGTGACCCCCCCCCCCCCCCCCCCCCCCTTTGCAGAGTATCAACACTTGCCCCCCCCCCCCTCTGTTGGGGTTTCAAAAACGTTTGTGACCCCCCCCCCCTTTGCAGAGTATCAACACTTGCCCCCCCCCCCCCCCCCCCCCCCCCCCCCCCCGCCGCCCACCAGAGTATTTATGAACGCTCCCTTACCAAGATGTCAGCCTTTTAAATATTTTAATGTTATGGCAACAATTATGGGAAAAAAAGAAAATTATAGAAGTCCTGAAATGGTGCCCGGAGGGGACCATTAAAACTGCTTTATTTACTTACTTGGACTTAATGATATTTGGATCATTCCACGTGATGTCATAAACAACCTTGGGAGAAGTTGTCTTCATTTCAATAATTTAGATCTACCTTTCATTTCAACACAATCAAAATATAAAGTTATTCCAAATTCATAATAAAACACCCATAAAACATCGGTGACAGTGAGCACTGTAATCTCAAAATTGGGATCAATTTGGCTTGATAGTGTCCTAATTATCCAGGAATCAATGCACTATTAAATCAAAAGGTTAAATCAAACTTGAATACAAATACAGAAAAGAATCTGACAACAACTTGCAATTCCATGTCTTATCTCTAACACCAAACTCAAACATAGTTCACTATAATAATCAATAGCAGGTTCATTGACCTATACACGTACCTAGGTGGTCAAATCCACCATATAATATGGGATTCAACAATGGATTGTCAAGCAATCTCAAGTGGCCAATTTGCACCCATTATTTCAGGTATCGTCATGTCACAAGCATGATGAACTTAACGCAAACACACGCTGTATCGGGCCTAATACCTAACTTACTCAGCTTCGGTGTAAGAGACTAAGAGCTTTGCAGCGGACCACGCACACAGTGGGCAGCAGCGCGGACTGTTGACTCTTTCCAATTTACCAACCGGAGCTGCCCAATACGCCATTTTATTCACAAAACACGCTAACAATCCACAATTAGAGTCCATTGAACCATCGATTACACTACTTTTCCGAATGATTTAAATTTCGTCCAAGAACGGGATACTTATATAATCATATTTCACCTATCTATGCATTTTTCATTCTAACAAGTACTTAAAACTCCATATTTTGGGCCACGCATACGTTTTGTGTGTTCAGAAATAGAAACAAAATGGTTCGTCACGCAGTTTCTCCTCAAAAACATGCTACAAATTCACAATTGAACCATCGATTACACCACTTTCATGGACGAATTGAATCTCGACCAAACCACGGTACCCTTTAGACAACCCTATTCTATCTAAATATATCATTTTCTATTCTAACAAGCACGGCTAATTCCATATTTTGCGCCATGCCGCGACGTCGGGGTCGGGGTGGGTTGTCTATGGAAATAGAAACAAAATGGCTCGTCGCGCAATTTCCCCTCAAAAACATCGTATAAAATCACAATTGAACCATCGATTACACTACTTTCCTGGCTGATTTCAATTTTGTCCAAACTTCAGGAAACTTCGCTATCTCTATTCTACCTATCTATTGCATTCATTTTTCCAACAAGCGTTGCAAAATCCATATTTTGGGCCACGCAGACGTTTTGGTGATTTTGGAAACCGATTAGAAAGCTCTTACCGTGCAACTTCTATGTAAAATTTAGCGTTGCTGCATTGCGCGTCATTGGGCTACCAAAATTGGCTGAGCAACTACTCTAAAAATGACAAAACGAAACTATATAGTCAGCCTTCGGCGACTCAACAAGATATTTATCTTAACAGTACCTTTACTTTTGATGTTGTAGTTGTGTTTAACCATGCCTAAAAAAATTGATGCTCCGTGGACAAGTCTGTTTTGCTGAAGTAATGTTCAATGGACCATATCTTGAAAACCACCCAACCAAAATAAATAATTTGTTCAGGGTAGATGCTCCATTACCCATTCTTTGTAATAAAATAAAAAACACAGATATAAAATAACTGGAAGTGGAAAAATATCACTTTCATTTTGGGTAAACTTTTTATTGGGTCACCCTGTATAACTGCATGACCATGTGTATACCTTTGTTATTTGCTTTGTAGTCTACTGATGGTACATTGGTTTCTTTATTATAGCGCTCAGAAAAGTGTCAAGACATTAATTACTCAGAATAGTAATTTAGATTCACACATTATATTCTTGTATTTAGAGTAAAATAAACAACTGTTTCAAATAATACGCAGATTCGTGGAAAGTAGCCATCCTGTATATGTATACAGAGTGAGTAAAAAAAAGGGTACTCAAAGTAAAATGATGATTAACAATATTATTTATCAGAATATAAAGGCAACCAATGTATGCGACAATATATATATTTATCCACTATCATCAGCAAAAAGAATAATGACATTTCATGGTACAGTTTATCTGATATAATTATTTGGGTAAAGTTACTGCATTTTGAACACAATATTGAACGTTTTACTCAATAATGCTTAATATTGATGAACAAGTGGATTTATGTATGGTGCACAAAAGCTAACTAAAAAAGACAAATCAAACATTCTTAGTTATTTTTTCAAACATTAAATGTAAAATAATGACAAAACAGTAGTCAGTAGTACACGAATGTAGCAATAACAACCACAAATTTCAAACAAATAACATTCTTTATAAAGCTAATTAGATAACCCGTCTGCCTACATAAAACATCTGTGCATTCTTTGCGCAGATTTTAAGATAAAAAATCTCAAAGTTGAGTACACTTTTTTTACTCACCCTGCAGTTAGTTATTGTATTGCTTAATAAAAAAAAAATCCGAACTAGATTTTTAATAAACAAAATTATTCTTTTCGAATATCTCGGCGTTATTCTGTTCTTATATGGCTAAATTTGAGAGTACAATATGTTTATCCTTGATGTAAGAATGCATGAAATTAGCCTAGCACAAAATCTTTTGTGAAATGTCTAAAAGATTATACAGCTGTATTCAGTCTAATTCATGAATATCTTAAACCATGGATACACCGTAACATAAGCAGCAGCAAACATCGACAATTGTTGCTGCTTCTGTATACAAAAAAACCTTTAAAAGGGAAATGCTTGTAAACAAGTGCGAAACATATTGGAGTTTGATGTGAGCAATTCCCATATCATGCATCTCGAAACTCTTTGGAAAATATGCATACAGATATAGGCCTCTGAAACCGCTTTAACCTTTAACCAGGCTATATACCACGGCTGAAAACATCCCGACCCAAATATACACATAATTACAGCCTCAGAACCTCTTAGCTTTCATGTTTTTTTGGATTCCATAAAACATGTCATCTAACGCTAAAGTTGTACTATCTAACTCCTGCAGTCAATCTACAATCTGGTGGCTCCCGCTTCTCCAATCGTATGTGTCATCAACATGATCAAGGAAGGTATACAATGGTAATGTGGCGACGGAAAACAATCCGCAACCAATTTGACGACATTAACATGATAAATGACGTCAGCGTTGAAATCGTGAGGAAAAACACTTTGTCCTACCAATTGCGGACAAAATAGGCAATATATCATTATAATGTGCCCTGATTTGCTTTTTAGGATACGATATCACATTTTGAGGTACGTATGATATCTGTTTCACTGATCGGTCCATTCGCAACATAAATGACTTTCGCGTTGAAGAAAAACAGGGTTTTTTTCCTAGCAATTGCGGACAAAATAGGAAAAATATCATATAATGTGCCCTGATTTGCTTTTTTAGCTACATATGATGTCGGTGTCACTTAACGGTCAATCCGCAACAATTTTTTCAAACAATTCAGGACAAAATAGACGGATACTTGTTTTATTATTATCATTGTTAAATATCATAATGTGCCCTGATTTGTTTTAGAATACGAAATCACATTTTAAGCTACGTATGATATCGGTGTTACTAATCGAATCAATCCGCAACCAATTTGACAACATGAATGATGTTCGCGTTGAAATCGCAAGGATTTGTTTTTTCTTCAACCAATTCCGGACACAATAGGCTAAATATCATTATAATGTGCCCTGATTTGCTTTTCAGGATATGATATCACATTTTTAGCTACGGATGATACATGTGTCACTAATCGGTCAATTTGCGACTAAATTTACAACATAAATTACGTTCGCGTTGAAATCGCAAGGAAAAACAGGGTTTTTTCCAAGCAATTGCGGACAAAATAGGCAAAATATCATATAATGTGCCCTGATTTACTTTTTAGAATATGATAATTATCACATCTTTAGCTTCGTATGATATCAGTGTCACTAATTGGTCAATCCGCAACTAATTTGACAATATCCCAGTTTGAGCTACGTATACTATCGGTGTCACTGATCGGTCAATCAGCAACCAATTTGACGACAAATACCGTCCGCGTTGCCGGTGACATCACAACGAACATTTTTTTCTTCTACCAATTACGGAGAAAATAGGCAAACTGTCATATAATGTGCCCTGATTTGCTTTTTAGGATACGATATCACATTTTTAGTTACGTTTGATATCGGTGTCACTGATCGGTCAATCCGCAACCAAGTTGACGACATAAATGATATTCCCGATGAAATCGCAAGGAAAAACGGGTTTTTTTCCCTACCAATTGTGGACAAAACAGGCTAAGGTAAATATCAAATAATGTGCACTGATTTACTTTTTAGGATACGATTTCACATTTTGAGCTAATTATCATATCAGTATCACTGCGTTGTCAATCTGCAACCAATTTGACAATATAAATGACATTCGTGTTGAAATCTCAAGAGTTAATGTGTTTTTTCCAACCAATTCCGAAAAAAGGGAAATATCATATAATCATAATGTGCCTTTATTTGCTTTTTAGGATACGATTTTGAGCTACGTATAATCAGTAACAGATTTGTGATCAAAAGACATGTGTTGTCCTAAAATAAATGCCCTAGCACTATAAACATGATTTTGGGTGGTTACATCTCGGATTAGAAATATAAAAGTCAGAAGTTGTAAGCTTAAAATTAGAGAATAAAGGTATTGTTTTTAGACCGTACCCGTGTTATATTGTCTGACATAAATGCGGACGATAGTATTATTTTAAGTAGAACAACGACGCCGCAGGCGGAGTTGTTCTACGCAAAAAATAATACTATCGAACGCATTTATGTCAGACAATATAACACGGGTACGGTCTAAAAACAATACCTTTATTCTCATTCTCAAAGAAATAAGTACATTTTATTGTCCACATTTAACAACTTTTACCCCTGCTAGGATCGAATAGCCCACAAACATTCCACCCAATCACATGCGATGAGTAAACCATGCGTAAGCGTCGCAGCGCCGGCATAAACGCATGGAAAGCGCTAAGACGCACTGCAGAAGTGCGCGTTATGGAGCAAACCACGCATTGTGAAAGTCGGGCGCACTGTTAAAACGTAAGCCCCACTCCCCGTGTTAAGTTGTGTCATCTAGATGTCGCCGATTTCTCTGAGAGCCAATGAGATTGCTTACACTTTCTTAGCTGTTTAAGAATGGTAAGTAAGCTTACTACAAATTCATTTATTGGTTAACTAAAACTGGCCAAAAATCACTCAAAAATAATAATACAGACAAATATCAGGTGCAGACCTGTTCTAGAGTTAACTCCGGATAGGATTTGAGCCCATAACATGTGTGGTCCTGATTGGTCAATTGGAAAACCATTTCTCAAAACATTACGTAATAAATTCCCGAATAAAGACGAAAAATTGGCGGAAAGCATACAAAATAAACCTACACATTTACCGTATGAATTAAATCGAGTCTAAAACTTGATCTAAGATTATGACAAATGTAGTACACGGCCCTTTACATCCATAGTATGAAGAAGAAAATTGCGAACTATCACGCAAATCCACTTCAAAAGTTCACGAAAAGTACAATACGATGACACAGTTATTCACTGGCGATGATATCCATTTCTCGTCCAATCAAAGCCATCAACACGGATGGCACAGATGATATTCATTTCTCGTCCAATCAAAGCTATCAACACGGATCGCACACTTCTCGTCCAATCAGTATGAGCGTATCAACATATCGTTTGGCTTGACCCGTTTGAAAATTATACCAAAAAAGGTTCTCTGTGCCAAGTGACACTCGCAGCCATAAATACCGCGCATTCGTTCACCAACCCCGAGCCTATATACTTGCAAAAAAGCTATTTACCGTGCAATGCATTGGTGCAGTAGTCTTACGTCCGCCGCAGCCAAACATCACCAATGTATTCTGATGACGTAGGACTTGTTCTAAAATGGCTTCAAAAAACTGTTGAAATAAAGCTGATGACGCCTCAACTTCGCGATCATATATAATTAATGTTTCCCCATTGGTATCTATTAAATTGCAGTCAAACTAAGCAAACAAACTAAACATTGATGGGATCATGTTGGCGCACTGATTTACAAGAAAATGCGCGTGGTACTAATATTCACATGCATGTAGTACAAGTTGCCCTGAAGCGCATTTTTGAAAATGAATTAACATTATTTTTTCTTAGAATCCCAAGTGTGTTTCTTCATTTCTTATTCAACATGTTCAAGGTAAACCATCTTTGCCCATAGATGTCATTTTTAAGGTGTTTTGAACTTGACGCACAGATTAACTGGGTGCGGAATTGACTCATAATGGTAAAATGTGTCCTTTGATTACCTCAGGGCGCCAACGATATTTTGTTTATTTAATGAGATCTTGTTTGCGCATTGAGCTTTGAGTTCTTGGAAAAGATTCGAGTCAATATAACACGACGCGCCAACGAGATCCCATTTTAAAACTTTCATTAAGTACCCAACTGAAGGTCTCCACAAATTTTGAACTACGGTTGTGATGAACTTGGCGCACATGTAAACATACCAAACTTTTATCCCACTGACTGTTTCGGTTTAGTCGTAGGAAATCTTTGAAGTTGAAGCAAACCATTTTTAATGAGGCGTCGAAAGCGCAATTTGGATATTTAATGGGGCCACAACAACTAATGTTTATTAAGTGTGGTTATATTTATTTAAACACTGGATTTGAGTAGATAGATTGATAGGACAGTATCGTTATTGAATATAATGAGCGGCGAACAGTATACATTACACTCAGCTGCCATTGCCCATTAGAAAGCGAAACATACACAATATACGATGCGAACTGAGAGTGATATTCTAATTTAAGCGTCGCTAGGTTTAAAACGAGAGTTTATCTAACGAATTTCAAATGATAACAATTCACATAGTCCACTACCGGACAAATCCTGTAAAACAAACGGGGAATATACGTCATAAGAATTGAAATACATCTCTATTTCAGTTTATCAAACCATCAGGAGGGTGTATTTTTCACACATGGGGTTGACCTGGGGTGGGCTGCACTAGTATAAAAGCGCTTGAGTCCTAAGAGCCTTTGACGTTGCGACGGGTGAAATGGGGTGGGGGGTGGAAGCGACAGATCGAAGAACATGTAGTGGAGGGTCAGTAACAAGTGGGTCGATTTGGTGATTATTTGCTTCAAATTATATCATAAGTTTGAATATGGGCTTCGAATTACCAATCTAGACTCGCCAGCTTAAACATCACTCACAAATGGGCATTTGCACAATAACCAATTTATAGTTTACCTCACTATAATATACCGAGTTTACCTCACTATATACCGAGTTTAGCTCACTATGTATCGAGTTTAGCTCACTATATCGAGTTTAGCGCACTACACATCGAAATTACCTCACTACACATCGAGATTACCTCAATACCTACCGAGATTACCTCACTATATATCGAGTTTGGCTCACTAAATATCGAGATTACCTCACTACATATCGAGTATAAATAACCTCACTATGTACACACATCGAGATTACCTCACTACACATCGAGATTACTTCACTACCTACCGAGATTACCTCACTATCGAATTTGGCTCACTACATATCGAGAATAAATAACCTCACTGTGTACCGAGTTTAACGGCTTTCTGGAGCTCAACCATCGATATATTGTATCAAAGTCCCGTGTTGGTTCTTGGTGAGGGGTCATGGGAGGTCGGGGGGGGGGGGGGGGGGGCGTTGCTATAGAGAAAAACGATTTATCATTGTCTTCTACGGAAATAGAAAACATGAATGCCATATTATAATACTTTTGGGTTTTTGTTTATTTATCAAAGTTTCGAGTTAATAATTTGGAGTTTTGCGTTTGTTATTTTTCTAATTTATATGTTTTCCAGATTTGAGTTTATAATTACGAGTTTTCAGTTTATAAATTTGCGTTTCGAGTTTCGGATGTTAGAGTTCTTGTGTTTGTACCAAATGGACTCTTCCTTTGCACCTACAATGATCGAACATGTATTTGTGTTTTATCGGCCTCGAAATTATAAACTTGAAACTCGGAACTCGAAATTCGAAACTCAAATTTATAAACTCGAAAGTCGAAATTATGAACTCGAAACTCGAAACTCGAATTTATTTTTCCCAATTTCGCCGACCGCAATTCTTGATGGTGTGTGCGCTGATCTCGGTATAGTGAGCATATAGTGAGCTGAACTCGATGAGGTGTGCGCTGATCTCGATAAATTAGTGAGCTTAACTCGGTATATAGTGAGGTAATCTGGGTAGGTAGTGAGGTCATCTCGATATGTAGTGAGGTCATCTCGGTATGTAGTGCGGTAGATCTCGATATATAGTGAGGTAAACTCGGTATATAGTGAGGTAATATGGATGATTTATGGCCACTCTGGCGTTCCATAAATTCACGTCGCATGACACACACTTTACCTCTCTTTCACCAACTCAATACATCGAGAATCAACGATATCAACCAGCTACAAACGGCACTATTTATGCACAACTATGCACAATCTTGCCTTGAATGATAGTAAAACAGAGGTTGTTCATTTATCATCCCGCTACTCTGAAAATGTTCCCACCCCCTCCATAAACGTTGGTGACTCTGTTGTTGATACTGTCACTAAAGCAAAAGATCTTGGTGTCATCATTGATCAGCATCTCACTTTAGTCCCTCATGTAAATAACATCAGCCGTCTCGCTTCACACTCTAACAGAAACATTGGCCGTATCCGCAGATATCTGGACTGTAATAGCACTGAGAAACTCGTTCATGCATTTGTCTCTTCTCGTCTGGACTCAAATAACAGCTTATTATATGGACTTCCAGCTTCTCAATTAAGCAAATTACAGCGCATCCAAAATTCCGCTGCCCGGTTGGTAACCTTGACAAAGAAGCGTGTACATATAAGCCTAGTGTTAAAAGATCTTCACTGGTTGTCTGTGGAGAGCCGTATTGTTTTTAAACTTATGCTTTTTGACATACAAAGCACTAAATAACCAGGCTCCAAAGTACTTATGCGACCTTATTTCCATCAAGGAACCCACACGCACTCTTAGGTCAAATGCATCTGTCATCTTACAACGGAGGAAAACTAACACTGTCACCTACGGCCAAAGATCATTCTCTCATGCATCTCCTGAACTCTGGAACCGGCTCCCATCTCATGTTAGAAATGCCACATCACTGCAGCAATTCAAGAGCTCGCTCAAGACTCACCTCTTTCAGCAAATGACTTCATAATGTTTTGTATCTTTGTTCATATTTTGTACTTTTTTGTTCAGCGCACTGGGGTCTTGCGACGGAGTGCGCTTAATAAGCATGGTTTATTATTATTAACTACTACTATAACAACCTTCCTCCCTATTTCGCAAACTATTTCACAGCTTTGGAACGCTCTCCCCAACACTCTCAGAAATATCACAAACACACAATCATTTAAAAGGCAGCTCAAAAAGCGTTACATTTCTACTTATGATACACACACACACACCTCATTAATACTTCTAAGTAATACATACACTTTGTTCGATCCTCTTCCTTTCTTCTCATCTGTCCTTCATTTTCATTCTTCTCTCCTTCCTCTTGAAGTTATAATTAATGGTTTACTTAAAACATGACAACTTTTGTCTCCTGTCATGTTCATGTGTTCTGTCTTGTTCTCCTTTTGTGTCTGTGTCGTTGTCATGATTGTATTCTTGTTGTGCTGTTCTGTATAATATTGTTTCCGAGAGGAGATGACAGATGATTGTCAGAATTGATCAAAAGATTCCCTGGATCCATGTTCATATAGATGAGGTGACATATGATGTCATGTATTTACAAACGGGACACCCTTTGTTGTTTCCCTCCAGGCAGAATATACAGTAAAGTTAATAAAGACAACATGAAATTTCTTTCTAATGAAATGTAAAACTCATTTAGTTTTAGATTTTTGTGTGAAATGCGATAGCTTATAGCATTCCTAAGCAAGTTCAAAGACAGTTTTGATAACAATTTGCTGTGACACCACAATCTAGTTAGAAACCTGATCTGGCCTATGTCAACTATAGGAACTCTTGCCCGGTGTGTTTTGTCTAAAACCAACAGAGGGCGTCCTAAATGTCAACAAATGTCACCTCATCTATAGGGTCTTCAGTTATTAAAAGTGACATGACATATGGGGGGTCACTAGGGGTCATTGAACTATACAGGTGTAAAATGTAAGACATGCTCCGATGTTGACCGGACTTTCTGCATTTTAAGCGAATTGACAAGAAAAAAAGTCAATAATGACTTTGGGGTCAAATGTCAAAAATAGGTCACTAGAGTCAACATGTTAATATTTACTCCTTCCACTCAAATTGTTTGTTTTTTGTCTCAGCGGAAATGACTGATGGCTGTCAGAATTGGTCAACATATTCCTTGGATCCATATTCATATAGGGTCTTCAGTTATTAAAAGTGACATGTCATATGGGGGTCACTAGGGGTCATTGCACTATACAGGTGTAAAATGTAAGACATGCTCCGATGTTGACCGGACTTTTTGCATATTAAGCGAATTTAAAAGAAAAATGTCAATGACTTTGGGGTCAAATGTAAAAAATGGCTCACTAGGGGTCAAAATATTAATATATACTTACTTACTTTACTTCAGTCGACCTCGGTCGGAAGCCATGATGAATTTTCGCCAGTTCACTCTGTCCTGCATTGGTCTCCCTTGTTTTTATTTCATTTTTTAATTTTTTAATTTTTTTTAATTTTATTTACTCCCTTCACTGAAATTGGTTTTTTTTTGTCTTAGCGGAAATGACTGATGGCCGTCAGAATTACCCAAAATATTCCTTTGATCAATATACATATAGGGTCCACAGCGAGTAAACGTGACATGTCAAATGGGTTCACTAGGGGTCATTAAACTATACAGGTGTAACATTTAAGATATGCTCCGATTTTGACCGGACTTATTGCACATTGTCCGTATTGATGGGACAAGAAAACAAGTTAATCATGACCTGAAGGTTAAAGGTCAAGAAGGTGTCACCTTGGGGTCAAAAGTAATTTCTCTACTACTCCAGGGCGGGAATTTAATAACATAACTTTTCAATGTAGTACAATTTAAAATATTATAAGACAGTTGTCCTTTGACAACTATCAGCCTTATAGCAAGGTCAAAGGTCAACGCCCTCGACTAATATTCGTGATCTAGGATCATAATTAACTCTAGTTCATTTTTTTTTTTGTAAATATTAATTTTGCTGAATAAATTGAATTGAATTGAAGATACAAATCCCAACAATAGGAGTTTTTTTGGTTAAAGTCATAATTATAATGAAAAAGGATTTTGTAATTTGTGTGACGAGCTAAAAGGGCATTCGGTGCGTAACATAAATATCACTGTATACTTTTGATGGTAATGCATTCAACCTGAACTTGATACTGATTATTACTCATACACATATTTATACGTTGTTATTGTGCAATATACCCGGCATAGAACTTTGAAATGGTTCATTGGGCAGAAAGCGGAAACGATGCCAATATAACCTGTAGAATATTTCGATAATAGGACAAATAACGTGTAGTACTACAAACAGTTTACCAGCCATAGATACGTTGGCTTTAATCCAGAAATGATATTGCTTTCATAAAATAAAAGGTGGGTGTTCTGTAACTGCAGAGGGAAATATTTAAAGGTAAGTCAGATTTATTATCAGAATTAAGATTATAAAGTTTCTAAACCGATTTTATTAGATTAGCCAATTAAAAAATACATTAAATTTACATAGTGGTGTTCTCTAAATGGACACCAAGTTCTGTAAATTTGCTGCGACTGAACAAGACAATTGTGTTGTAATAAATATAAACACTACCAGAGCAATACTTAACAAACATAATAATAGTTATTTTCTAAAGTTAATAACTAGTTTGAACACTTACAATCAAATTTAGTTGCCATTTTATTTTAATTGACGATTTGTACTCTTCCAGATACATGTTCTTAAAATCTGACATTGACATAATAGATTTATCTTATCACAATTGGAAATCTTTATAACTATACAAATATTTTTTATATAACCTCTTTAGATTTATTACTCATATCATTTGTTACAGTTCAATGTAAGAGTTATTTTTCGGAAAACCTTTTTACGAATTCTACAGGACACCTAACCCAGTGGATACGAGGTTACGGGATGTGCCGCCAAATAGGGTCCCATTTTTCACCCGTCGGGTAATTGACCCCCTGTTCAGAGCCATTTTTGGTAAATGTATGGGTCTAAAATACTCAATGTTGCTGTTTTTCACAGACATTTTAGCTAAATATCTCATATATACAGGAAATAAGCTCTTATATTTAAAAAAAATGTTAATGTGTTGTCATTTTTCTCCGACTCCTTGTTTTCTAATAATTCATTATTTATTGGTTCTCCTGACTAGATGCCAAGTGCAGTCACCATGACAGTGCCAGTGTTTATTCAACAACTACTGTTCATAGGAATATGTTTAATCGGTAAGAAACCATGTTATTCTGTGGAAATCCAACAGTAAAAGTAATAGGGGCAAGCAAAGTATTGTATTCTCAAACGTTGAGAAGTTGAAGCCAGGTTACACTGTCGGTGTACTTCTCAGTTGTCTGTATTTGAGTAACATTGGCTATCACCGACACTAATCATTCCATAAAATGGGACGCCACCGGCGCACCTCACTGATTGTAAATGACATGGTGGCTCCGTAAAGCCATTTGGTTAAGCTGCCGGGGGAAATGATAACAATACAAATTTGGTTTAAAAACCAGTGTAATAAAAAAACTGAATACACATCCATAAAGATGAAATAAAATCCAATTTTCCGATTAAGATGCAAGTAGAAGTTCGAATACTATAATTAAACAAGCTCATACAATGATAGGGTTGCTTATTGGCATAGACCTTCATTCATCATGTGAATATCATGTCAATGTTCACGATTTGTAATACTTTTTAATAATTATTCAACCGTTCTGCATAATAGACCTAATGCAATATTGATTCAAATAATAACATGTATGATATTGTAATTATTTTCAATTGAACATCTACATTGTGGGAGTCAAACTATCAAGATGAAATTATTGGTCAAATAATCTACAACTACAAGAACTTGCTCTCGCTGGCACCAGGACTCTTACTTGGGTCGCTGGATTTACCCAATAAGTAGCGAGACAATAAACCAACGTAACATTCTAACTGGCACGATACTCCTATCTAACCCTTGTAGATATAGATGAATGTGATGCCATTTGTGATAACAACAATAGCAGTTTTACATGTACTTGTAATGACGGATACATGGGAGAATCTTCTATTCTATTAATTTGTGTAAGCATTTATGTCAGGAGAAGAATAAAACGTAACTTTGGACGACCCATATTTTACACAAAATAACATCTACAATACCCCATGACTCACATGGCAAGGGTAAATTATAACTTATGTCCTATTACTAAAGAATACTATTTATTCTGAACGAAAGTATAACTTTTGAGGATTTAAAACAAATTGTTTGATAGTAAAAAAACAAAAGGTCTGAGACTCAGTAATCTGAGACTTAGTAATTTTGAAGTAAAATTAGCTAAATTTTCAGCTAAAATTGTGCTTTCAATGGACTAAATATTTCAAAAAATACTACAATAATATAAAATACTTATAGAGCGCCATACAACAAGTTCTGAAAGTGCTATACAAAGAGAAAATTACAAATACAAAAATCATATCAAAAAACTGCATATCAATAATTATACAGTGGGCCCTGCACAGTAGTTTACAAAAACAATATACTAATCAATTATACACTATATATGGACTTAAAGAAATGAAACACTTATTAAATTAGGTGCAATTTATAGCTGTTAATAAAAGCCTTCATAGCTGATGATATTAATACTTTTGTTTCTTATATCTACTTACAGTAACGGTTACTAGTCAAGCACTTACGCTGATGTGTCCGACAAGTTTTTCTCGAACATATGCTTGTAATTTGAACAGCTTTGCAACATCATTTTCACCGGTAACAACGAGTGGCGGGACTGGAACCGTATCTCAACTATCTTACATCAGTAACCCAACTACAGCCGCTATATCTTCAATTTCAAATGGCGTGATTCCTGTTACGTTTCCAGTTAATACAGCCGCTTCTTCTTTTCTAATTACCGCATCTGCTTCTGACCAAAGTGGAACTCGAACCTGCTCTTTTGCTGTTACTCTGAACCCAGGTTAATTATTCATACGTGTTATTCTGTATTGTTAATTAATGTTTCATTAACATCACCGGTTTATAAATGAAAAATCGAGGGGTAATATGATTAGTGAATTATTATTGAATTAAGTTGTTTTGATATGAACCTACAATAGTGACCAGGATGAGCGTATTGATCTTGTTACGTTCCATTTGTTAAATGTATACAGTTTAATAATTATGTGTAATTATGGTATCGGAGATGTTAATGAAACGTTTACGTTTTATTCCCACGACAGTTGAGGTTCTTACTTGCACATCGTCCACAACATCTGTAGCTGCTGGTAGCACGGTAACAATTAACACCCCATCGTTCTGCGGGTTTGTTGGAAATCTAACTATATTTTACCGGAACAGTGCTAACCCCCCCGCCGTACTCAACGGGACAGGCGACAGCACAACTACAACAAAGAGGTTTCACTACCGGCGCCAATATAATCACAGCTACAGCTTCCGATACCTCTGGCAATACTGCTACCTGTCAAATTACAAGTGAGTCAAATATTAACGCTAAATCAAAAATGCATGTGTGCGTAAATGTGTTTATGCACAAATGTTAAAAAAACCAGAGTCATCATACTTGTCCATGGCAGCAAAA
Organism: Ophiura sarsii; assembly: GCA_035610835.1. Taxonomy (NCBI): domain Eukaryota; kingdom Metazoa; phylum Echinodermata; class Ophiuroidea; order Amphilepidida; family Ophiuridae; genus Ophiura; species Ophiura sarsii. The sequence continues at coordinate 5,159,245 of CM069457.1, forward strand.
AGGATTTTATTGTTAAAATATCTATCTTTTAATGATCAATTTACTATTTCTTTCTTTTGTATTTTATAATTCATAATTTAACCACTCTCTTTTTATTTTAATAGACACATTTATTTTGTTCTCTTTACTTTCCATGCACTTTGTTAGCACATCCATAATTATATTATTTCTTTATCTTATACGTTATTAATCCTGTTGTGACTCTTCCTCCTTCCATTTATGTCTTGTTTTTTAGTCAATCAATAATACTCTCTTATCATCTTTATAACCTTTATTCTAATTTGTACTTGTGTTACACTAATCCACTTAATTTACCCACTCCTGACATCCCTTTTGTTGTTGATTTTAAACCCCTCTATTGTTTTGCTTCCTGTCCTTTGTTTTATTTGTCCTTCTCGTTGGTACCTATGTTTATATATAAGTGTGTGTATGTATCTTGTCTCATTCTGCCTTTGATAAAGATTCTGCTAGGATCGAAAGCTCAGGCCCCTTACAATTTGATATTTTAAATACAGGCTAGTGTTGTGAATAAGCAGTTTCCAGTGGCTGTTTTCAAACGTTAAAATATCTACACAGATCGATACTTTCATAGATCAATGTACCAAACTAAGTTTTAAGTTATGAACTCATCACAATTGACACACAATACATTTTCATTGGTGCTACAGTCATGTGACAGGGTGCATCCACATGGTGCATCCGCAATAAAACTACCTATGATAAGCTCCCGTAAAAGCAAAGCCATCGTCAAATACCTAAGATTAATGCTGCCTTAGACCCTGGAGTAATTTGAATGCAGGGTTAAAGAGCACGTGAGGCTGCTGCTGCGCAGTAGGGATTTGAGACTCTACTCATCTAATCGTTCTTCCAAAGGGTCATTATTCCGAAGGGACGTTGTTCTGAACTAACTGTCACGGTAGATAGTCCGAAAATGCAATAAGATTTAGGGTAAGCGACTCTTATTAAATTTTCAGATTAATAACTCCTACACTTATTACTCTTATTTGGGAATTATGATCCTTCAGCATAACGAACCCGAACCAGGCATTTAATTTTTCTTCCATTATCGATGGCTTTGCTTCCGCACTATATCCTGGTAGTTTTGTTCATGATTTTGATTGACCAATATGTGATTTTTTTTCTTCAGTTTTCTCTTGGTTTATAATTGATATTGTTTGGTGCACCGCTTGTTTGTTAGTAACATAATATGGTACCACTGTAAAAGTTTGCAGAAATGTTAACTCAATACTTGGAATACGATATGTTTATATATATATAGACAGTGAGCCAATAGAAGAGGTATACCTTTTAATGACTGATTTGTCCCGATTTCACAGAAAAGAATTTGATATTTGTTTACGACATTTTATGCATTATTCTCTGGTGAGAAAAGAGCATCAAACTTGACGCACTAAGTATAGTTTTTAACAAATTTTCTTTAAACTTTCGGGATCACTTTCTTTTTTTATTTCCAATGAAGTTGTTATCACATACCATTGAGATCTTGTAGCTTATGAACATTTGTATAACAAATTAAATGTTGCCAGGAGTTATTAACATATATCATTATTCCATAGATTTCATTGATTTGTTTTGGGACTAACTGGGTTTGACTCATTTTCATTGACTTGCTGTCATCATTTAATCTGAGCTTTATTTATAAGTATAATTACGCCATACGACCAAGGAATTGTCAATTAAGTATAAAAACCTATGTAAATTTAATGTTATGATTGTTAATGTTATGATATCTCCCCAAATTCGGGAAATCAAGGGGAAATCCACCCGTGCAGAAGTGTATTGACCACTCTGTAATATAAAAATGTATGTAAAATATTACCTAAGAGGACATGTAGGCCTAGGTGCAATTTATAGCTGTTAATAAAGCCTTCATAGCTAGCTGATGATATTAATAATTTTGTTTCTTATATCTACTTACAGTAACGGTTACTAGTCAAGCACTTACGCTGATGTGTCCGACAAGTTTTTCTCGAACATATGCTTGTAATTTGAACAGCTTTGCAACATCATTTTCACCGGTAACAACGAGTGGCGGGACTGGAACCGTATCTCAACTATCTTACATCAGTAACCCAACTACAGCCGCTATATCTTCAATTTCAAATGGCGTGATTCCTGTTACGTTTCCAGTTAATACAGCCGCTTCTTCTTTTCTAATTACCGCATCTGCTTCTGACCAAAGTGGAACTCGAACCTGCTCTTTTGCTGTTACTCTGAACCCAGGTTAATTATTCATACGTGTTATTCTGTATTGTTAATTATTGTTTCATTAACATCACCGGTTTATAAATGAAAAATCGAGGGGTAATATGATTAGTGAATTATTATTGAATTAAGTTGTTTTCATATGAACCTACAATAGTGACCAGGATGAGCGTATTGATCTTGTTACGTTCCATTTGTTAAATGTATACAGTTTAATAATTATGTGTAATTATGGTATCGGAGATGTTAATGAAACGTTTACGTTTTATTCCCACGACAGTTGAGGTTCTTACTTGCACATCGTCCACAACATCTGTAGCTGCTGGTAGCACGGTAACAATTAACACCCCATCGTTCTGCGGGTTTGTTGGAAATCCAACTATATTTTACCGGAACAGTGCTAACCCCCCCGCCGTACTCGGAATTTCAACGGGACAGGCGACAGCACAACTACAACAAAGCGGTTTCACTACCGGCGCCAATATAATCACAGCTACAGCTTCCGATACCTCTGGCAATACTGCTACCTGTCAAATCACAAGTGAGTCAAATATTAACGCTAAATCAAAAATGCATGTGTGCGTAAATGTGTTTATGCACAAATGTTAAAAAAACCAGAGTCGTCATACTTGTCCATGGCAGCAAAAAGGATTTTATTGTTAAAATATCTATCTTTTAATGATCAATTTACTATTTCTTTCTTTTGTATTTTATAATTCATAATTTAACCACTCTCTTTTTATTTTAATAGACACATTTATTTTGTTCTCTTTACTTTCCATGCACTTTGTTAGCACATCCATAATTATCTTATTTCTTTATCTTATACGTTATTAATCCTGTTGTGACTCTTCCTCCTTCCATTTATGTCTTGTTTTTTAGTCAATCAATAATACTCTCTTATTATCTTTATAACCTTTATTCTAATTTTTACTTGTGTTACACTAATCCACTTAATTTACCCACTCCTGGCATCCCCTTTGTTGTTGATTTTAAACCCCTCTATTATTTTGCTTCCTGTCCTTTGTTTTATTTGTCCTTCTCGTTGGTACCTATGTTTATATATAAGTGTGTGTATGTATCTTGTCTCATTCTGCCTTTGATAAAGATTCTGCTAGGATCGAAAGCTCAGGCCCCTTACAATTTGATATTTTTAATACAGGCTAGTGTTGTGAATAAGCAGTTTCCAGTGGCTGTTTTCAAACGTTAAAATATCTACACAGATCGATACTTTCATAGATCAATGTACCAAACTAAGTTTTAAGTTATGAACTCATCACAATTGACACACAATACATTTTCATTGGTGCTACAGTCATGTGACAGGGTGCATCCACATGGTGCATCCGCAATAAAACTACCTATGATAAGCTCCCGTAAAAGCAAAGCCATCGTCAAATACCTAAGATTAATGCTGCCTTAGACCCTGGAGTAATTTGAATGCAGGGTTAAAGAGCACGTGAGGCTGCTGCTGCGCAGTAGGGATTTGAGACTCTACTCATCTAATCGTTCTTCCAAAGGGTCATTATTCCGAAGGGACGTAATTGGTCTGAACTAACTGTCACGGTAGATAGTCCGAAAATGCAATAAGATTTAGGGTAAGCGACTCTTATTAAATTTTCAGATTAATAACTCCTACACTTATTACTCTTATTTGGGAATTATGATCCTTCAGCATAACGAACCCGAACCAGGCATTTAATTTTTCTTCCATTATCGATGGCTTCGCTTCCGCACTATATCCTGGTAGTTTTGTTCATGATTTTGATTGACCAATATGTGATTTTTTTTCTTCAGTTTTCTCTTGGTTTATAATTGATATTGTTTGGTGCACCGCTTGTTTGTTAGTAACATAATATGGTACCACTGTAAAAGTTTGCAGAAATGTTAACTCAATACTTGGAATACGATATGTTTATATATATATAGACAGTGAGCCAATAGAAGAGGTATACCTTTTAATGACTGATTTGTCCCGATTTCACAGAAAAGAATTTGATATTTGTTTACGACATTTTATGCATTATTCTCTGGTGAGAAAAGAGCATCAAACTTGACGCACTAAGTATAGTTTTTAACAAATTTTCTTTAAACTTTCGGGATCACTTTCTTTTTTTATTTCCAATGAAGTTGTTATCACATAGCATTGAGATCTTGTAGCTTATGAACATTTGTATAACAAATTAAATGTTGCCAGGAGTTATTAACATATATCATAATTCCATAGATTTCATTGATTTGTTTTGGGACTAACTGGGTTTGACTCATTTTCATTAACTTGCTGTCATCATTTAATCTGAGCTTTATTTATAAGTATAATTACGCCATACGACCAAGGAATTGTCAATTAAGTATAAAAACCTATGTAAATTTAATGTTATGATTGTTAATGTTATGATATCTCCCCAAATTCGGGAAATCAAGGGGAAATCCACCCGTGCAGAAGTGTATTGACCACTCTGTAATATAAAAATGTATGTAAAATATTACCTAAGAGGACATGTAGGCCTAGGTGCAATTTATAGCTGTTAATAAAGCCTTCATAGCTAGCTGATGATATTAATAATTTTGTTTCTTATATCTACTTACAGTAACGGTTACTAGTCAAGCACTTACGCTGATGTGTCCGACAAGTTTTTCTCGAACATATGCTTGTAATTTGAACAGCTTTGCAACATCATTTTCACCGGTAACAACGAGTGGCGGGACTGGAACCGTATCTCAACTATCTTACATCAGTAACCCAACTACAGCCGCTATATCTTCAATTTCAAATGGCGTGATTCCTGTTACGTTTCCAGTTAATACAGCCGCTTCTTCTTTTCTAATTACCGCATCTGCTTCTGACCAAAGTGGAACTCGAACCTGCTCTTTTGCTGTTACTCTGAACCCAGGTTAATTATTCATACGTGTTATTCTGTATTGTTAATTATTGTTTCATTAACATCACCGGTTTATAAATGAAAAATCGAGGGGTAATATGATTAGTGAATTATTATTGAATTAAGTTGTTTTCATATGAACCTACAATAGTGACCAGGATGAGCGTATTGATCTTGTTACGTTCCATTTGTTAAATGTATACAGTTTAATAATTATGTGTAATTATGGTATCGGAGATGTTAATGAAACGTTTACGTTTTATTCCCACGACAGTTGAGGTTCTTACTTGCACATCGTCCACAACATCTGTAGCTGCTGGTAGCACGGTAACAATTAACACCCCATCGTTCTGCGGGTTTGTTGGAAATCCAACTATATTTTACCGGAACAGTGCTAACCCCCCCAGCGTACTCGGAATTTCATCGGGACAGGCGACAGCACAACTACAACAAAGCGGTTTCACTACCGGCGCCAATATAATCACAGCTACAGCTTCCGATACCTCTGGCAATACTGCTACCTGTCAAATCACAAGTGAGTCAAATATTAACGCTAAATCAAAAATGCATGTGTGCGTAAATGTGTTTATGCACAAATGTTAAAAAAACCAGAGTCGTCATACTTGTCCATGGCAGCAAAAAGGATTTTATTGTTAAAATATCTATCTTTTAATGATCAATTTACTATTTCTTTCTTTTGTATTTTATAATTCATAATTTAACCACTCTCTTTTTATTTTAATAGACACATTTATTTTGTTCTCTTTACTTTCCATGCACTTTGTTAGCACATCCATAATTATATTATTTCTTTATCTTATACGTTATTAATCCTGTTGTGACTCTTCCTCCTTCCATTTATGTCTTGTTTTTTAGTCAATCAATAATACTCTCTTATCATCTTTATAACCTTTATTCTAATTTGTACTTGTGTTACACTAATCCACTTAATTTACCCACTCCTGACATCCCTTTTGTTGTTGATTTTAAACCCCTCTATTGTTTTGCTTCCTGTCCTTTGTTTTATTTGTCCTTCTCGTTGGTACCTATGTTTATATATAAGTGTGTGTATGTATCTTGTCTCATTCTGCCTTTGATAAAGATTCTGCTAGGATCGAAAGCTCAGGCCCCTTACAATTTGATATTTTAAATACAGGCTAGTGTTGTGAATAAGCAGTTTCCAGTGGCTGTTTTCAAACGTTAAAATATCTACACAGATCGATACTTTCATAGATCAATGTACCAAACTAAGTTTTAAGTTATGAACTCATCACAATTGACACACAATACATTTTCATTGGTGCTACAGTCATGTGACAGGGTGCATCCACATGGTGCATCCGCAATAAAACTACCTATGATAAGCTCCCGTAAAAGCAAAGCCATCGTCAAATACCTAAGATTAATGCTGCCTTAGACCCTGGAGTAATTTGAATGCAGGGTTAAAGAGCACGTGAGGCTGCTGCTGCGCAGTAGGGATTTGAGACTCTACTCATCTAATCGTTCTTCCAAAGGGTCATTATTCCGAAGGGACGTTGTTCTGAACTAACTGTCACGGTAGATAGTCCGAAAATGCAATAAGATTTAGGGTAAGCGACTCTTATTAAATTTTCAGATTAATAACTCCTACACTTATTACTCTTATTTGGGAATTATGATCCTTCAGCATAACGAACCCGAACCAGGCATTTAATTTTTCTTCCATTATCGATGGCTTTGCTTCCGCACTATATCCTGGTAGTTTTGTTCATGATTTTGATTGACCAATATGTGATTTTTTTTCTTCAGTTTTCTCTTGGTTTATAATTGATATTGTTTGGTGCACCGCTTGTTTGTTAGTAACATAATATGGTACCACTGTAAAAGTTTGCAGAAATGTTAACTCAATACTTGGAATACGATATGTTTATATATATATAGACAGTGAGCCAATAGAAGAGGTATACCTTTTAATGACTGATTTGTCCCGATTTCACAGAAAAGAATTTGATATTTGTTTACGACATTTTATGCATTATTCTCTGGTGAGAAAAGAGCATCAAACTTGACGCACTAAGTATAGTTTTTAACAAATTTTCTTTAAACTTTCGGGATCACTTTCTTTTTTTATTTCCAATGAAGTTGTTATCACATACCATTGAGATCTTGTAGCTTATGAACATTTGTATAACAAATTAAATGTTGCCAGGAGTTATTAACATATATCATTATTCCATAGATTTCATTGATTTGTTTTGGGACTAACTGGGTTTGACTCATTTTCATTGACTTGCTGTCATCATTTAATCTGAGCTTTATTTATAAGTATAATTACGCCATACGACCAAGGAATTGTCAATTAAGTATAAAAACCTATGTAAATTTAATGTTATGATTGTTAATGTTATGATATCTCCCCAAATTCGGGAAATCAAGGGGAAATCCACCCGTGCAGAAGTGTATTGACCACTCTGTAATATAAAAATGTATGTAAAATATTACCTAAGAGGACATGTAGGCCTAGGTGCAATTTATAGCTGTTAATAAAGCCTTCATAGCTAGCTGATGATATTAATAATTTTGTTTCTTATATCTACTTACAGTAACGGTTACTAGTCAAGCACTTACGCTGATGTGTCCGACAAGTTTTTCTCGAACATATGCTTGTAATTTGAACAGCTTTGCAACATCATTTTCACCGGTAACAACGAGTGGCGGGACTGGAACCGTATCTCAACTATCTTACATCAGTAACCCAACTACAGCCGCTATATCTTCAATTTCAAATGGCGTGATTCCTGTTACGTTTCCAGTTAATACAGCCGCTTCTTCTTTTCTAATTACCGCATCTGCTTCTGACCAAAGTGGAACTCGAACCTGCTCTTTTGCTGTTACTCTGAACCCAGGTTAATTATTCATACGTGTTATTCTGTATTGTTAATTATTGTTTCATTAACATCACCGGTTTATAAATGAAAAATCGAGGGGTAATATGATTAGTGAATTATTATTGAATTAAGTTGTTTTCATATGAACCTACAATAGTGACCAGGATGAGCGTATTGATCTTGTTACGTTCCATTTGTTAAATGTATACAGTTTAATAATTATGTGTAATTATGGTATCGGAGATGTTAATGAAACGTTTACGTTTTATTCCCACGACAGTTGAGGTTCTTACTTGCACATCGTCCACAACATCTGTAGCTGCTGGTAGCACGGTAACAATTAACACCCCATCGTTCTGCGGGTTTGTTGGAAATCCAACTATATTTTACCGGAACAGTGCTAACCCCCCCGCCGTACTCGGAATTTCAACGGGACAGGCGACAGCACAACTACAACAAAGCGGTTTCACTACCGGCGCCAATATAATCACAGCTACAGCTTCCGATACCTCTGGCAATACTGCTACCTGTCAAATCACAAGTGAGTCAAATATTAACGCTAAATCAAAAATGCATGTGTGCGTAAATGTGTTTATGCACAAATGTTAAAAAAACCAGAGTCGTCATACTTGTCCATGGCAGCAAAAAGGATTTTATTGTTAAAATATCTATCTTTTAATGATCAATTTACTATTTCTTTCTTTTGTATTTTATAATTCATAATTTAACCACTCTCTTTTTATTTTAATAGACACATTTATTTTGTTCTCTTTACTTTCCATGCACTTTGTTAGCACATCCATAATTATCTTATTTCTTTATCTTATACGTTATTAATCCTGTTGTGACTCTTCCTCCTTCCATTTATGTCTTGTTTTTTAGTCAATCAATAATACTCTCTTATTATCTTTATAACCTTTATTCTAATTTTTACTTGTGTTACACTAATCCACTTAATTTACCCACTCCTGGCATCCCCTTTGTTGTTGATTTTAAACCCCTCTATTATTTTGCTTCCTGTCCTTTGTTTTATTTGTCCTTCTCGTTGGTACCTATGTTTATATATAAGTGTGTGTATGTATCTTGTCTCATTCTGCCTTTGATAAAGATTCTGCTAGGATCGAAAGCTCAGGCCCCTTACAATTTGATATTTTTAATACAGGCTAGTGTTGTGAATAAGCAGTTTCCAGTGGCTGTTTTCAAACGTTAAAATATCTACACAGATCGATACTTTCATAGATCAATGTACCAAACTAAGTTTTAAGTTATGAACTCATCACAATTGACACACAATACATTTTCATTGGTGCTACAGTCATGTGACAGGGTGCATCCACATGGTGCATCCGCAATAAAACTACCTATGATAAGCTCCCGTAAAAGCAAAGCCATCGTCAAATACCTAAGATTAATGCTGCCTTAGACCCTGGAGTAATTTGAATGCAGGGTTAAAGAGCACGTGAGGCTGCTGCTGCGCAGTAGGGATTTGAGACTCTACTCATCTAATCGTTCTTCCAAAGGGTCATTATTCCGAAGGGACGTAATTGGTCTGAACTAACTGTCACGGTAGATAGTCCGAAAATGCAATAAGATTTAGGGTAAGCGACTCTTATTAAATTTTCAGATTAATAACTCCTACACTTATTACTCTTATTTGGGAATTATGATCCTTCAGCATAACGAACCCGAACCAGGCATTTAATTTTTCTTCCATTATCGATGGCTTCGCTTCCGCACTATATCCTGGTAGTTTTGTTCATGATTTTGATTGACCAATATGTGATTTTTTTTCTTCAGTTTTCTCTTGGTTTATAATTGATATTGTTTGGTGCACCGCTTGTTTGTTAGTAACATAATATGGTACCACTGTAAAAGTTTGCAGAAATGTTAACTCAATACTTGGAATACGATATGTTTATATATATATAGACAGTGAGCCAATAGAAGAGGTATACCTTTTAATGACTGATTTGTCCCGATTTCACAGAAAAGAATTTGATATTTGTTTACGACATTTTATGCATTATTCTCTGGTGAGAAAAGAGCATCAAACTTGACGCACTAAGTATAGTTTTTAACAAATTTTCTTTAAACTTTCGGGATCACTTTCTTTTTTTATTTCCAATGAAGTTGTTATCACATAGCATTGAGATCTTGTAGCTTATGAACATTTGTATAACAAATTAAATGTTGCCAGGAGTTATTAACATATATCATAATTCCATAGATTTCATTGATTTGTTTTGGGACTAACTGGGTTTGACTCATTTTCATTAACTTGCTGTCATCATTTAATCTGAGCTTTATTTATAAGTATAATTACGCCATACGACCAAGGAATTGTCAATTAAGTATAAAAACCTATGTAAATTTAATGTTATGATTGTTAATGTTATGATATCTCCCCAAATTCGGGAAATCAAGGGGAAATCCACCCGTGCAGAAGTGTATTGACCACTCTGTAATATAAAAATGTATGTAAAATATTACCTAAGAGGACATGTAGGCCTAGGTGCAATTTATAGCTGTTAATAAAGCCTTCATAGCTAGCTGATGATATTAATAATTTTGTTTCTTATATCTACTTACAGTAACGGTTACTAGTCAAGCACTTACGCTGATGTGTCCGACAAGTTTTTCTCGAACATATGCTTGTAATTTGAACAGCTTTGCAACATCATTTTCACCGGTAACAACGAGTGGCGGGACTGGAACCGTATCTCAACTATCTTACATCAGTAACCCAACTACAGCCGCTATATCTTCAATTTCAAATGGCGTGATTCCTGTTACGTTTCCAGTTAATACAGCCGCTTCTTCTTTTCTAATTACCGCATCTGCTTCTGACCAAAGTGGAACTCGAACCTGCTCTTTTGCTGTTACTCTGAACCCAGGTTAATTATTCATACGTGTTATTCTGTATTGTTAATTATTGTTTCATTAACATCACCGGTTTATAAATGAAAAATCGAGGGGTAATATGATTAGTGAATTATTATTGAATTAAGTTGTTTTCATATGAACCTACAATAGTGACCAGGATGAGCGTATTGATCTTGTTACGTTCCATTTGTTAAATGTATACAGTTTAATAATTATGTGTAATTATGGTATCGGAGATGTTAATGAAACGTTTACGTTTTATTCCCACGACAGTTGAGGTTCTTACTTGCACATCGTCCACAACATCTGTAGCTGCTGGTAGCACGGTAACAATTAACACCCCATCGTTCTGCGGGTTTGTTGGAAATCCAACTATATTTTACCGGAACAGTGCTAACCCCCCCAGCGTACTCGGAATTTCATCGGGACAGGCGACAGCACAACTACAACAAAGCGGTTTCACTACCGGCGCCAATATAATCACAGCTACAGCTTCCGATACCTCTGGCAATACTGCTACCTGTCAAATCACAAGTGAGTCAAATATTAACGCTAAATCAAAAATGCATGTGTGCGTAAATGTGTTTATGCACAAATGTTAAAAAAACCAGAGTCGTCATACTTGTCCATGGCAGCAAAAAGGATTTTATTGTTAAAATATCTATCTTTTAATGATCAATTTACTATTTCTTTCTTTTGTATTTTATAATTCATAATTTAACCACTCTCTTTTTATTTTAATAGACACATTTATTTTGTTCTCTTTACTTTCCATGCACTTTGTTAGCGCATCCATAATTATCTTATTTCTTTATCTTATACGTTATTAATCCTGTTGTGACTCTTCCTCCTTCCATTTATGTCTTGTTTTTTAGTCAATCAATAATACTCTCTTATTATCTTTATAACCTTTATTCTAATTTTTACTTGTGTTACACTAATCCACTTAATTTACCCACTCCTGGCATCCCCTTTGTTGTTGATTTTAAACCCCTCTATTATTTTGCTTCCTGTCCTTTGTTTTATTTGTCCTTCTCGTTGGTACCTATGTTTATATATAAGTGTGTGTATGTATCTTGTCTCATTCTGCCTTTGATAAAGATTCTGCTAGGATCGAAAGCTCAGGCCCCTTACAATTTGATATTTTAAATACAGGCTAGTGTTGTGAATAAGCAGTTTCCGGTAGCTGTTTTCAAACGTTAAAATATCTACACAGATCGATACTTTCATAGATCAATGTACCAAACTAAGTTTTAAGTTATGAACTCATCACAATTGACACACAATACATTTTCATTGGTGCTACAGTCATGTGACAGGGTGCATCCACATGGTGCATCCGCAATAAAACTACCTAGGATAAGCTCCCGTAAAAGCAAAGCCATCGTCAAATACCTGAGATTAATGCTGCCTTAGACCCTGGAGTAATTTGAATGCAGGGTTAAAGAGGACGTGAGGCTGCTGCTGCGCAGTAGGGATTTGAGACTCTACTCATCTAATCGTTCTTCCAAAGGGTCATTATTCCGAAGGGACGTTGTTCTGAACTAACTGTCACGGTAGATAGTCCGAAAATGCAATAAGATTTAGGGTAAGCGACTTTTATTAAATTTTCAGATTAATAACTCCCACACTTATTACTCTTATTTGAGAATTACGATCCTTCAGCATAACGAACCCGAACAAGGCATTTAATTTTTCTTCCATTATCGATGGCTTCGCTTCCGCACTATATCCTGGTAGTTTGTTCATGATTTTGATTGACCAATATGTGATTTTTTTTTCAGTTTTCTCTTGGTTCATAATTGATATTGTTTGGTGCACCGCTTGTTTATTAATAACATATGGTACCACTGTAAATGTTTGCAGAAATGTTAACTCAATACTTGGAATACGATATGTTTATATATATATATAGACAGTGAGCCAATAGAAGAGGTATACCTTTTAATGACTGATTTGTCCCGATTTCACAGAAAAGAATTTGATATTTGTTTACGACATTTTATGCATTATTCTCTGGTGAGAAAAGAGCATCAAACTTGACGCACTAAGTATAGTTTTTAACAAATTTTCTTTAAACTTTCGGGATCACTTTCTTTTTTTATTTCCAATGAAGTTGTTATCACATAGCATTGAGATCTTGTAGCTTATGAACATTTGTATAACAAATTAAATGTTGCCAGGAGTTATTAACATATATCATAATTCCATAGATTTCATTGATTTGTTTTGGGACTAACTGGGTTTGACTCATTTTCATTAACTTGCTGTCATCATTTAATCTGAGCTTTATTTATAAGTATAATTACGCCATACGACCAAGGAATTGTCAATTAAGTATAAAAACCTATGTAAATTTAATGTTATGATTGTTAATGTTATGATATCTCCCCAAATTCGGGAAATCAAGGGGAAATCCACCCGTGCAGAAGTGTATTGACCACTCTGTAATATAAAAATGTATGTAAAATATTACCTAAGAGGACATGTAGGCCTAGGTGCAATTTATAGCTGTTAATAAAGCCTTCATAGCTAGCTGATGATATTAATAATTTTGTTTCTTATATCTACTTACAGTAACGGTTACTAGTCAAGCACTTACGCTGATGTGTCCGACAAGTTTTTCTCGAACATATGCTTGTAATTTGAACAGCTTTGCAACATCATTTTCACCGGTAACAACGAGTGGCGGGACTGGAACCGTATCTCAACTATCTTACATCAGTAACCCAACTACAGCCGCTATATCTTCAATTTCAAATGGCGTGATTCCTGTTACGTTTCCAGTTAATACAGCCGCTTCTTCTTTTCTAATTACCGCATCTGCTTCTGACCAAAGTGGAACTCGAACCTGCTCTTTTGCTGTTACTCTGAACCCAGGTTAATTATTCATACGTGTTATTCTGTATTGTTAATTATTGTTTCATTAACATCACCGGTTTATAAATGAAAAATCGAGGGGTAATATGATTAGTGAATTATTATTGAATTAAGTTGTTTTCATATGAACCTACAATAGTGACCAGGATGAGCGTATTGATCTTGTTACGTTCCATTTGTTAAATGTATACAGTTTAATAATTATGTGTAATTATGGTATCGGAGATGTTAATGAAACGTTTACGTTTTATTCCCACGACAGTTGAGGTTCTTACTTGCACATCGTCCACAACATCTGTAGCTGCTGGTAGCACGGTAACAATTAACACCCCATCGTTCTGCGGGTTTGTTGGAAATCCAACTATATTTTACCGGAACAGTGCTAACCCCCCCAGCGTACTCGGAATTTCATCGGGACAGGCGACAGCACAACTACAACAAAGCGGTTTCACTACCGGCGCCAATATAATCACAGCTACAGCTTCCGATACCTCTGGCAATACTGCTACCTGTCAAATCACAAGTGAGTCAAATATTAACGCTAAATCAAAAATGCATGTGTGCGTAAATGTGTTTATGCACAAATGTTAAAAAAACCAGAGTCGTCATACTTGTCCATGGCAGCAAAAAGGATTTTATTGTTAAAATATCTATCTTTTAATGATCAATTTACTATTTCTTTCTTTTGTATTTTATAATTCATAATTTAACCACTCTCTTTTTATTTTAATAGACACATTTATTTTGTTCTCTTTACTTTCCATGCACTTTGTTAGCGCATCCATAATTATCTTATTTCTTTATCTTATACGTTATTAATCCTGTTGTGACTCTTCCTCCTTCCATTTATGTCTTGTTTTTTAGTCAATCAATAATACTCTCTTATTATCTTTATAACCTTTATTCTAATTTTTACTTGTGTTACACTAATCCACTTAATTTACCCACTCCTGGCATCCCCTTTGTTGTTGATTTTAAACCCCTCTATTATTTTGCTTCCTGTCCTTTGTTTTATTTGTCCTTCTCGTTGGTACCTATGTTTATATATAAGTGTGTGTATGTATCTTGTCTCATTCTGCCTTTGATAAAGATTCTGCTAGGATCGAAAGCTCAGGCCCCTTACAATTTGATATTTTAAATACAGGCTAGTGTTGTGAATAAGCAGTTTCCGGTAGCTGTTTTCAAACGTTAAAATATCTACACAGATCGATACTTTCATAGATCAATGTACCAAACTAAGTTTTAAGTTATGAACTCATCACAATTGACACACAATACATTTTCATTGGTGCTACAGTCATGTGACAGGGTGCATCCACATGGTGCATCCGCAATAAAACTACCTAGGATAAGCTCCCGTAAAAGCAAAGCCATCGTCAAATACCTGAGATTAATGCTGCCTTAGACCCTGGAGTAATTTGAATGCAGGGTTAAAGAGGACGTGAGGCTGCTGCTGCGCAGTAGGGATTTGAGACTCTACTCATCTAATCGTTCTTCCAAAGGGTCATTATTCCGAAGGGACGTTGTTCTGAACTAACTGTCACGGTAGATAGTCCGAAAATGCAATAAGATTTAGGGTAAGCGACTTTTATTAAATTTTCAGATTAATAACTCCCACACTTATTACTCTTATTTGAGAATTACGATCCTTCAGCATAACGAACCCGAACAAGGCATTTAATTTTTCTTCCATTATCGATGGCTTCGCTTCCGCACTATATCCTGGTAGTTTGTTCATGATTTTGATTGACCAATATGTGATTTTTTTTTCAGTTTTCTCTTGGTTCATAATTGATATTGTTTGGTGCACCGCTTGTTTATTAATAACATATGGTACCACTGTAAATGTTTGCAGAAATGTTAACTCAATACTTGGAATACGATATGTTTATATATATATATAGACAGTGAGCCAATAGAAGAGGTATACCTTTTAATGACTGATTTGTCCCGATTTCACAGAAAAGAATTTGATATTTTTTTACGACATTTTATGCATTATTCTCTGGTGAGAAAAGAGCATCAAACTTGACGCACTAAGTATAGTTTTTAACAAGTTTTCTTTAAACTTTCGGGATCACTTTCTTTTTTTTTATTTCCAATGAAGTTGTTATCACATAGCATTGAGATCTTGTAGCTTATGAACATTTGTATAACAAATTAAATGTTGCCAGGAGTTATTAACATATATCATAATTCCGTAGATTTCATTGATTTGTTTTGGGACTAACTGGGTTTGACTCATTTTCATTGACTTGCTGTCATCATTTAATCTGAGCTTTATTTATAAGTATAATAACGCCATACGACCAAGGAATTGTCAATTAAGTAAAAAAACCTATGTTAAGAGTGCGTGCCTGAGAAAACCAAATGGTGGGCGGAACATGAAGGTTGTCGGATTTTGCTCTTTTTTGGTTTAGTATATGTACTTGATGAAATATTCATGCTGACAAGGTTTGAAAATTCTGGCCCCTATAGCTTGGATTTTGTGCCCCATCAAGTTTTAGCCCCTTTTAAGCCCCAAAATCTCCCAAAATTGCATATAATTGCCCATTTTTGCATAATGTTCATACTTGTAATCTTGATGCCCATTGTCAAATTATTTTTTAATCAAGTTAAAATATTGTAAGTACATGGGTTTAGTATTGTGAAGATCAAACCAAATTTCACTTAACTCCTTCTTCCTCACCAGGGGGGTCCCACTTAGGACCCCCCCCCCTCAAATATCTTGATGTTTTATGTAAAATCGCTTGCAGGAATTTATCCCAGCAGTGAATTAAAATAACCTGATTGTAGTCTCATAGCATGACACATTGGCTATCACAAACTATTCAAACTTAGCTGGGGAAATGTGTCTGGATACTGAAAAACATAGTGTTTCTATATAGTAATTTTTAATATTTTCTAAAACAAGAACACATATTAGTCGGGTATATACAGGGGTTACCGTACACCCCCTTCTCCCCAGGACTCCCCCAAACCAACTTTTTTAAACTTACTTTCATGGTTCTAAAACATATTCAGAACGTTACCAAAAATAATTTTGCTATGCTAAGGGATTATTCAAGATGGCGTCCAAAATGGCCGCCAGAACTAGTCAGATCTCATAAAATGACATATAGCAATCAAAATGTATGGTGAAAGTATAGTTTTAATAGTGGGATGTATGCATTAGACCACTACACTCTCATATCCAGAACGTTTGCTTTGTTGACACACCTAAATCCAAGATGGCCGCCCAAATGGCCGCCAAAATGGCCGCCAAAAATGGTAAAATTTCATAAATTGGCATAATATGAACCAACATGTATGATCAGAGTATAGTTTTAACGATGGGGTGTATGTGTTAGACCACTAGTAACTCATGTCTAGTATTTTGCTTTGTTATCATAGTTAAAAATCCAAAATGGCGCCCAAAATGGGTCCAAAAATGACTGAACCAATTTTGAATTAAGTAAAATGGGATAATATTAACCAAAATGTATCATGAAAATATAGTTTTAATGATGGGATGTATGTATTAGTAACTAGTATATACTAGTAACTCATATCCAATATTTTTTGATTTGTTAACATACTTAATAATCCAAAATGGCCACCAAAATAGGTCCCATATGACTGAACTAATTGTCGGAATTCCATAAAATGGGATAATATAACCAACATGTATGATGAAATTTTAGTTTTAACATTGGGATGTATGTATTAGACCACTAGTAACTCCTATCCAGTATATTTGCATTGTAACAATGTACTTTAAATCCAAGATGGCCACCAAAATGGCCGCTGTAAATGTAAATATAGTCTACATGAGTGTATGGTAATCCAAAATAGATTGTGAGTGTATATTACATCAAATTCACCAACTAGTATGTTCTAAACTGATAAGGCCCACCTCTGTGACAATTCTGATTCTGTATCACTTTCCAAAATGGCTGCCAAAATGATTAATTTGATATTAAATGACCTAAAACAATTGTTTTGTAAAACTATGTAATACCAATACCCCCAAATTTAATGAGGACAGCATTCACTATATGTCTACGATAAAGCCTAGTGGCTGTAGATCTGATCATACATGTTGGTTCATATGCCAATTTATAGAATGTTAACATTTTTGGCAGCCATTTTAGCGGCCATCTTGGATTTAGGTGTGTTAACAAAGCATAAGTTCTGGATATGAGTGTCTAGTGGTCTAAATACATACATTCCACTTTTAAAACTATACTTTTACCATACATTTTGATTGCCATAATATGGCGGCCATTTTGGACGCCATCTTGAATAACCCCTTAACGTACCAAAATATATTTGGTAACATACTGAATATGTTTTAGGACCATGAAAGTAAGTTAAAAAGTTGGTTTGTGGGAGTCCTGTGGGGTGGGTGGGGTGCACGGTAACCCCATACTCGACTAATTTTCTTATTCATAATATCCAATAACTGGTGAACATGAGTCATGTAGATGGTGATGCCTAACACACCATTCTTGGTCCCTCTGATATCAAGGCTGCTGTAGTTGTGCATGGTTTGCCAAAGATCAGTATACTATAAGTAGACCTAGCTGGTCCACACAAATTCTAAATATTGTTTGTGT
The DNA here is from genome assembly GCA_035610835.1 of Ophiura sarsii. Taxonomy (NCBI): domain Eukaryota; kingdom Metazoa; phylum Echinodermata; class Ophiuroidea; order Amphilepidida; family Ophiuridae; genus Ophiura; species Ophiura sarsii. Next base: position 5,177,581 of record CM069457.1, read on the forward strand.
GACATCTCATTCACCATCTTGTTATTGAAAAAATGTGGTAAATTAGACAAGATAAAATCAAACTAGAAAGTGATGCATTTCCCATCTATCTATCTATGAGACTAACTTTTGCCCTAGTTATTTTATTGGGATAATGATGGGAATTGTACCTCTACTATATAGAAACACTTTGTCCTATTGCATCTATAGATATACATTTATATCAAGGGTGATAATGTATATTCAATTGTCATAGTCCCTGCCCTATAGTAGATTATATACGTCATTCATATTCTTGTTCATTGATTGGTTAAAAGTGGGTCACATGATCAAAAATAAACACGCTATTTTGCCAAAAGTACTATTTACGGCTCCCAAGAAGACTATTTACGGCGCCGGTAGTTTTACGCGGCGATGTACTCCGCGTGACGCGAGAGGGCGCACGATTGCATCCCCGGGCGCAGCGTGACGATCGTTCGATGCACTGCCTTTGAATTTAACTTTTAAAGCTTTTTAACTGATGAAGATTGGAACTTACCGGATGATTTTTGAATTTGAACTTTATGGAACTAAAAATATGTGAATGACGTATATAAAACAAATATATACTGCCTTTATTCGAGTCTCTGGATTAAAACTATGGTCCCTCGGTGACTGCAATAGGCTATTTAGCTTCGGGGCTGCGCCCCTCAGCACAATAGCACTATTGCAGTCACCTCGGGCCCATAGTTTTAACCAGAGTCTCTCATGGCAGTATATATTTGTATAATATCTATTATAGCACACACCACCCATGGATCAGTCATCCTCCAGTTTAGAAAAAAATACTATAAAATAGAAACACTTTTTTTACCCTTAGGCAATTCCCCATTTCCAGTATGATTGACACTAGGATCGATTTATTTTAAACTAATGATGTAAAAAACTGATTGACGTAGGCTATTTGTATTTGAACCTGATCTATTCTAAGCAAACTATTGTGTCTAATTTATATTACTATACAATCTAGAAACACTGATTGCTTCAAAAGACAATTACCTTTGATTACACAAACCTCTGCTTCAATTCTCTGATGTGAGAGACTTTGGAATAAAGCTATCGCTGCTCAGAAGCAGCAATGTATGGTTTAAGTAACCTTTTAAAATCAAATAACAATATCTTATTTCAAAACACTTCAAAAATATTTTCTTTCTAGAAACAATCATTTAGATACAAATATAAATATATTCTTAAAGTCTGTGACCTATTTGATTGAATTACATACCTGTATTACAACAATATCTCAAATAAATCATATATCTTCAATTGTTTTAAAATGTCTAAAATGCCTTATAGAAACACTGCATTGGGTGTATCTAGAAACCATTTCCCCAGAACAGATTTACGTTTTCTGAAGAGACAAGTGATTTAGCTATTCGGCTATGAAAGAAATTTTTCAATTCACTGCTGGGATAAAATCCTATTCACATTTAAAGATTGCCCCTTTTTCGTCACAAAAATCAATGCCTCGTAGGGGCACTTTTTTCTGTGACCCCCCTCGTAATTCAGAATGAGGTGGGTGATTTTTGGTTGAATCTACACAATACCAATGCTGTATATCAATGATATATGGACTGGATTCAAAAATCAGTTGATGCAAAGAATCCCATTTTGTGCCTTTAGAAACAGAGACAATTTAAACGATTTTATATGATTTTATGGCTCAAAATGGGGCTAAAATGCCATGGGGCAGAAAATCCAAGTCAGGGGGGTCAGAATTTTCAAACTTTGTCAACCTGAATCTTTCATCAACTGTACCCAGCAAACTATATATGAGCAATATTGGACAACCTTCATGTTCCTAGATTTTGTCATATCATCCTATTCTCTCAGGCATAGACTCTTAATTTAATGTTATGATTGTTAATGTTATGATATCTCCCCAAATTCGGGAAATCAAGGGGAAATCCACCCGTGCAGAAGTGTATTGACCACTCTGTAATATAAACATGTATGTAAAATATTACCTAAGAGGACATGTAGGCCTAGGTGCAATTTATAGCTGTTAATAAAGCCTTCATAGCTATCTGATGATATTGATAATTTTGTTTTTTTATATCTACTTGCAGTAACGGTTACTAGTCAAGCACTTACGCTGATGTGTCCGACAAGTTTTTCTCGAACATATGCTTGTAATTTGAACAGTTTTGCAACATCCTTTTCACCGGTAACAACGAGTGGAACCGTATCTCAAATATCTTACACCAGTAACCCAACTACAGCCGCTATATCTTCAATTTCAAATGGCGTGATTCCTGTTACGTTTCCAGTTAATACAGCCGCTTCTACGTTTCTAATTACCGCATCTACTTCTGACCAAAGTGGAACTCGAACCTGCTCTTTTGCTGTTACTGTGAACCCAGGTTAATTATTCATACGTGTTATTCTGTATTGTTAATCAATGTTTCATTAACATCACCGGTTTATAAATGAAAAATCGAGGGGTAATATGATTAGTGAATTATTAATGAATTAAGTCGTTTTGATATGAACCTACAATAGTGACCAGGATGAGCGTATTGATCTTGTTACGTTCCATTTGTTAAATGTATACAGTTGAATAATTATGTGTAATTATGGTATCGGAGATGTTAATTATTCCATGAGCCTGCACCCACATATTTGCTCATCGGTACCATGTTGAGGGAGTAAGGCTAACTTGGATTTTTAGAAAGGTATTAACCTCTAGTTTCAGAATATGGCTGAAAGCAAATTCAAAGCGTTAGCTATATGAGTTTTCAGCCATTTTCAAAATGGCCGCTAAAATGCCAACAAAAAGCACACTAAATACACTTATTATGAATATTGGAAACTATGTTGGATGTAAATAGCGCAGTCTTGTATGTATTAGACCACTAGACACTCATATCCAGAACTTTTGCTTTGTTAACACATCTAAATCCAAGATGGCCGCCAAAATGGCCGCCAAAAATGGTAAAATTCCATGTATTGGCATGTATAAACCAACATGTATGATCAGAGTATATTTTTGACAATGGGATGTATGGGTTAGACCATTAGAAACTCATATCTAGTATTTTTGCTTTGTTAACATACTTTAAAACCAAAATGGCCGCCAAATTGATGGCCAAAAATGATCAAAAGTGGTCAAAATTCCATAAAATAGCATAATATCAACCAAAATGCATGATGAAAATATAATTTTAACGATGGGATGTATGTATTGGACCACTAGTAACTCATATACAGTCTTCTTGCTTTATTAACATAGTTAAAAATCAAAATGGCTGCCAAAATAGCCCCCAAAATGGTTCCCGAAGTGGCTGCAAAAATTGTCAAAATTCCATAAAATAGCATAATATCAACCTAAATGTATGATGAAAATATAGTTTAATGATGGAATGTATGTATTAGACCACTAGTAACTCATATCTAGTACTTTTGCTTTGTTAACATGTTTAAAAATCCAAAATGGTCCCCAAAATTGGTCCCAAAATGACTGAACAAATGGTTGGAATTCCATAAAATGGGCTAATATCACCCAAAATGTATGATGAAAGTATAGTTTTAACATTGGGGTGTATGTTTTAGACCACTAGTAACTCATATCCACTATATTTGCATTGCAATAACATACTTTAAAGCCCAGATGGCCAACAAAATGGTCGCTGTAAATGTAAAAATAGTCTACATGAGTGTATGATAATCCAAAATAAATATTGCAAGAGTGTATATTACATCAAATTCACCAAAATGTTCTAAACTACTATACTAAGCTATTGCTTTTATATATAAGGCCCACATCTGTGACAATTTGGATTCCAATCACTTTCCAAAATGACTAGCAGAATAGTTTTAAGTCGCTGTTAAATGACCTAAAACAATTGTTTTGTATTGTAAATGACCGGTATTATGTAATACCAATACCCCCAAATGTAATGGGACAGCATTCACAACATGTCTATGATAACGCCTAGGGGCTCTAGATCTAGTATGAGTATTCTAAAATATCCAAGATGATTGTAAAAGATTACAAAAACTGAAAAACAGTATTAGTTTATTGTTAGTGTTAGATTAGATATGACCAAATTTGTATATCTACAGCTTTTAAAGGTAGATGACCCGATCACATTTTCGTAACACAGAATTATTTCAAACATACGGAGATTTTCATATCATATGAAAGCTTGTATTTTTCTCATCATCATACTGAAATTTGACGGCCTAAATCGGTATAATTACAGAGAAATCGATGAAATAACGTCGAATTTCTGCGAATGGTGGTGACCACCGATATAGTTTGTGTACTACTCAATGGGTACAGTTCACAGCATCTTGTGCGTCTAAAATAAGAACCATTAGAGCTATGCAACTCAAACTTTGGAACACGACTTTTTTAAGGATGACCTTTCATGTAGAATAGAAAACTTCAAGTTGAAAATCGGAACATCTACCTTTAATCCATCCAGTAAACATATTTGTATATGTGACAAGGATGATTGAATGGTATATACTCCATTTTGACAATGTCATGTTATTAAGATGGGCATTGAACATTTCATTAAAATTACCTCCATTTGGTCAAAATAATTACCACGGGTGGCCACCAATTGATAAAAATATGGCCAGAATGAAACAAATGGAGTCTTTTCCATTCAATCATACCTTGTCACCTACAGATACATTTACTGGGTGGATTAAAATCTATAGATATAATCTTTTCGTCATATCTAATGTAACACTAACAATAAAACTAATACTGTTTTCCAGTCATTTTAATATTTTGCAGCCATCTTGGATACTTTAAAATACTCAAACTAGATATACAGCCCCTAGGCTTTATCATAGACATATTGAATGCTGTTTTGTTAGATGTTAGGGTATTAGTATTACATAAAATGGTCATTTAAACAATTATTTTAGGGCATTTAACATCAGCTTAACCATAATGGAAGCCATTTTTGAAAGTGATACAGAATCAAAATTGTCACAAATGTGGGTCTCATATCTCAAAGCAATAGCTTAGCAGTTTTAGAACATACTATCTGGTGAATGTGATGTAATATACACTCTTACAATATCTATTAGGGATTATCATATTCATTCATGTATACTGTTTTTACATTTACAGTGGCCATTTGGTGGCCATGTTGGATTTAAAGTATGTTATTACAATACAAATATACTTGATATGAGTTACGAGTGGTCTAATAAATACACTCCCGATGTTTTATGGAATTTCTACAATTTGTTCAGTCATTTTGGGATCCATTTTGGTTGCCATTGTGGATTTTAAAGTATGTTAACAAAACAGAAATACTAGATATTAGTTACTAGTGGTCTAATACATACACCCAATCATTAAAACTATATTTACATCTTACATTTAGGTTGACATTATCTCATTTATGGAATTTGACAATTTTTGCAGCCACTTATGGAACCATTTTGGGGGCAATTTTGGCAGCTATTTTGGATTTTGAACTATGTTAACAAAGCATGAATACTGGATATGAGTTACTAGTGGTCTTACATATACATCCCATCATTAAAAATATATTTTCATCATACATTTCGGTTGATATTATGCTATTTTATGGAATTTTGACCACTTTTTACCATTTTTGGCCATTACTTTGGCGGCCATTTTAGTTTTAAAGAAGTTATCAAAGCAAAAATACTAGATATGAGTTTCTAAGGGTCTAACACCTACATCCCATTGTTAAAACTATACTCTGATCATACACATTGGTTTATATATGCCAATATATGGAATTTTACCATTTATGGCGGCCATTTTGGCGACCATCTTGGATTTAGATGTGTTAACGAAGCAAAAATTATGGATATGAGTGTCTAGTGGTCCAATACATACAAGACTGCGTTATTTACATCCAACAGAGCTTCCAAAATTCATCATAAGTTTATTAGTGTGCTTTTTGTTTGCATTTTGGCGGCCATTTTGAAAATGAAAGCTACCGCTTTGAATTTGCATTCAACCATATTCTGGTTCCAAGGATCCATACCAATACAAAAATCATTATTAGCCTTACTCCCTCGACATGGTACCGACCGACCCTATGGGCTCATGGACTAAATGAAACGTTTACGTTTTATTCCCACGACAGTTGAGGTTCTTACTTGCACATCGTCCACAACATCTGTAGCTGCTGGTAGCACGGTAACAATTAACACCCCATCGTTCTGCGGGTTTGTTGGAAATCCAACTATATTTTACCGGAACAGTGCTAACCCCCCCGCCGTACTCGGAATTTCAACGGGACAGGCGACAGCACAACTACAACAAACAGGTTTGACTACCGGCGCCAATATAATCACAGCTACAGCTTCCGATAACTCTGGCAATACTGCTACCTGTCAAATTACAAGTGAGTCAAATATAAACGCTAAATCAAAAATGCATGTGTGCGTAAATGTGTTTATGCACAAATGTTAAAATACCCAGAGTCGTCATACTTGTCCATGGCAGCAAAAAGGATTTTATTGTTAAAATATCTACACAGATCGATACTTATAGATCAATGTACCAAACTAAGTTTTAAGTTATGAACTCATCACAATTGACACACAATACATTTTCATTGGTGCTACAGTCATGTGACAGGGTGCATCCACATGGTGCATCCGCAATAAAACTACCTAGGATAAGCTCCCGTAAAAGCAAAGCCATCGTCAAATACCTAAGATTAATGCTGCCTTAGACCCTGGAGTAATTTGAATGCAGGGTTAAAGAGCACGCGAGGCTGCTGCTGCGCAGTAGGGATTTGAGGCTCCACTCAACTAATCGTTCTTCCAAAGGGTCATTATTCCGAAGGGACGTTGTTCTGAACTAACTGTCACGGTAGATAGTCCGAAAATGCAATAAGATTTAGGGTAAGCGACTCTTACTAAATTTTCAGATTAATAACTCCTACACTTATTACTCTTATTTGGGAATTACGATCCTTCAGCATAACGAACCCGAACCAGGCATTTAATTTTTCTTCCATTATCGATGGCTTCGCTTCCGCACTATATCCTGGTAGTTTGTTCATGATTTTGATTGACCAATATGTTATTTTTTTTTCAGTTTTCTCTTGGTTCATAATTGATATTGTTTGGTGCACCGCTTGTTTGTTAGTAACATATGGTACCACTGTAAATGTTTGCAGAAATGTTAACTCAATACTTGGAATACAATATGTTTATATATATATATATAGACAGTGAGCCAATAGAAGAGGTATACCTTTTAATGACTGATTTGTCCCGATTTCACAGAAAATAATTTGATAATTTTTTTACGACATTTTATGCTCTATTCTCTGGTGAGAAAAGAGCATCAAACTTGACGCACTAAGTATAGTTTTTAACAAGTTGTCTTTAAACTTTCGGGATCACTTTCTTTTTTATTTCCAATGAAGTTGTTATCACATAGCATTGAGATCTTGTAGCTTATGAACATTTGTATAACAAATCAAATGTTGCCAGGAGTTATTAACATCTTTCATAATTCCATAGATTTCATTGATTTGTTTTCGGACGAACTGGGTTTGACTCATTTTCATTGACTTGCTGTCATCATTTAATCTGAGCTTTATTTATAAGTATAATTACGCCATACGACCAAGGAATTGTCAATTAAGTATAAAAACCTATGTAAATTTAATGTTATGATTGTTAATGTTGTGATATCTCCCCAAATTCGGGAAATCAAGGAGAAATCCACCCGTGCAGAAGTGTATTGACCACTCTGTAATATAAACATGTATGTATGTAAAATATTACCTAAGCGGACATGTAGGCCTAGGTGCAATTTATAGCTGTTAATAAAAGCCTTCATAGCTGATGATATTAATAATTTTGTTTCTTATATTTATTTACAGTAACGGTTACTAGTCAAGCACTTACGCTGATGTGTCCGACAAGTTTTTCTCGAACATATGCTTGTAATTTGAACAGATTTGCAACATCCTTTTCACCGGTAACAACGAGTGGAGGGACCGGAACCGTATCTCAAGTATCTTACACCAGTATCCCAAATACAGCCGTTATCTCTTCAATTTCAAATGGCGTGATTCCTGTTACGTTTCCAGTTACTACAGCCGCTTCATCGTTTCAAATTACCGTATCTGCATCTGACCAAAGTGGAACTCAAACATGCTCTTTTACTGTTACTCTGAACCCAGGTAAATTATTCATCCGTATTATTCTGTATTACTTATCAATATTTCATTAACATCACCAGTTTATAAATGAAAAATCGAGGGGCAATATGATTCGTGAATTATTATTGAGTTAATTGGTTTTATATCAACCTACAATAGTGACCAGGATGCATAAAGGCGCTCAAACTGTCAATAGCGACAATAAGCACAAAAGAGCAGGGTGTATGCGACTGTGCGAGCAGTAACCCTAAACTCTAAACTTCGGAGGGGGATTTTGGACCTTCTTGGTGACTTTGGAGGGGGAATTGAAAGGGGGGGGGGGGGGTGGTCTCCCCCTCCCTGATTTACGGGCCTGCAAGTAGGTGTTGTCTATCTGTCCGGGTCTACCGTGTACAGTATTCCAGGCAAAAGCACTACCGTATATGGTCAAATTGTAGCCTACTAAGTTTACCGTAGTCATGGTAGTGAAAAAAAAAATAATAATAATAATAATTAATTAATTTAAAAAAAACCTTTTTTGTACCTTAAGCTTAGCTTAGCGTACGTCCCCGCTATGTAGGGCCTATGTGTACGCCCCGGCTTTGCCCCGGGGTGTACATTTGTTGTACCTTAGCGTACGTCCCCGCTATGTATGTGTACACCCCTGCTAGACCCCGGGTGTACTTTTTTGTACCTTAGCGTACGTCCCCGCTATGTAGGGCCTATGTGTACGCCCCGACTTTGCCCCGGGGGTGTACATTTGTGTACCCTAGCGTACGCCCCCGCTACAATGCCCGACCTATTTTTCAGTAATGTACGTCCCCGCTATGCCCCGGCTACACGCCCCGGCTAGCGTTTTGTACGCCCCGGGTACACGCCCCCGGCCCGCATAGCCGGACCATGTTTTTTGTACGTTTGCGTACGGTCCCCGCATAGTCCCCGCCATGCCCGGGTCCCCGCCATGCCCGGGTCCCCGCCATGCCTGGATCGAGATAACTGCTACTAGTACTAGTACTAGTAGAATAGAATAATGTGTGTACACATCTGATTACTTGTCAAATCCAATGTGAGTATAGGCCTACAAATCTCATTATTCTAATTAATTGTCAAATCCAATGAGGCTTTTGTCAAATCCCATGCGGGCTTGTCAAATGCAATGTGATCTATTGTCAAATCCAATGTGAGTATACAAATCTTAAGTGTGATCTATTGTTAAAGCAGGGAGGTGTCAAATCAATTTCACACCTCTCTGCCAAATCCAATGCGGGTACAAATCTTATTAATCGTGTTATTAATCTTTTGTCAAATCCAATGTATGCGGGCTTGTCAAATCCAATGTGATCTATTGTCAAATCCAATCTGAAGTTTGATCTATTGTTAAAAGCAGGGAGGTGTCAAATCAATTTGACACCTCTCTGGTCAAAGCATCATTATTCACAGTTGAAGAATAAATGCTACACGGGCGTCAAATCCTTGTATTATAAAGATAGGGCTAAAAAAGGGAAGCATTTTACAATGATTTCTAATTTTAAGGCGACGTGACGGGGAAACCCTGTTATCCGAGCAAATTTGTGCCGCAGAGTTGGGGGGGGGGGGGGGGGGGGTTCTAAACAAAATCGAGCTCGATTGAAACGGATAGTAGTAGTACGCTCTCAGGTGCGTGCCCAGGGGGGCGCTTTGGCTCAAGCCCCCCGGGCAGAGGGTAAAAGAGAAGAGGGAGAGAGGGGAGGGAAGGGGAGGAGAGGATGAGGGGTGGGGGGGGGGGGGGGGGTGGGGGGGGGGGGGAGAGGCCGGGAGCTTTTATTAGTGTCTATCACTTTATCTCTACGTCTCTGAACCATGGTGTTTTATAACGAAAGTAAATATTGATAGCAAGGAGAGTTTTAGGTCATCCAGGCAAGTTAAAACCCTACATCTCGGCCCTCCCAATCACCAGTGGCGTAACCAGAGGAGACAGCCCCCACCCCTCTCATTGGCAAAAGAGTACAAAATAAAAGGGAAGATAAGGAGGAAGGGTAACGAGCATAGACAGTGTTTGTTAAAACTCCGCGCGTATGTTTTCTACAGGTTTTAACATTATAATGGTCCTCAAACTATACCAAATATTCTAAATATTATGTGGGGTACGTTAAAACATCATACTGGACCATTTAACATGTTTAAGTGTTAGAAATGCCAATTTTTGCACGCTTCGCGCGTATTAATTTCAATATTTCATTATAATATTTAAGCTTAACAAGGTACGTGGCTTCAGGGCAGTTTTCCATGACTAATTTTACTTCAAAAACTCAAAAATGTCGTGCGCTCCGCACGAATACATGTTTTCACATTATAATGACCCTCAAGCCACACCGATAATTCTAAATATTCTAATATAAAATCATGTCGCGAAGCCAAAATCCGTGTGTAACGCGAAAGGAGGCGAGCTTAAAACACACGACCATATACAACATAAACGATACCGGTATTTATCATTTATAAAGATAGGAGCTAGCAATCGAGTTATTTAAAATACTACAGTAAAGCAAAATCCGTATTATTCCTTTACTATTACACTTTAGTCGAAAAACATGACAACACAGTAACCCCCTTGAACGATCTGAATTTGCGTGTTTTGAAATCCAAGAACCGTCTTTACTTTCTTTTCTGGGCGGTATTTGTTGACGAATTGCTATTTACATGTAATATTATGTACTTGAAACATTATAGATTTATGTTATTTGCATCGAAAAATCGCTCCATATTTATATATAGAACGAATGGGCGGAATGACATTTCTTCTTCTTCGAGTCGTCAAAAACCCGCCTCAGGTAAATACGGCGTAATATTATGGATGAAGAGAATCAAATACGATAGAAGATTTGTTTACAATGATCCATCCATTCTGTTATACTTACTATAAAAGTGCCACTATATTCTTTGAATATCCGACAGCTAGTCAACAAAGTGTAATGTTATCTCAAGAATCAAATTCGATAGAAGACATTTTTACAATAATTAATAATATTTCCAGTCTGTACTGACTATAAAAATGTCATTATTATTATTCCCTTAAAACAAAGTTAATGATAATATGATGAAAGTAAATGACAACGCTGTCAGAAACAGCCTGACAGATAACGATCAAGCTAATTGCCTATTAGGCCAATTGCATTATTACAGTACCTTATTACATCATTGCCAAGTGATAATTATAATAGTCATCCCATCGAGCCACGAATTTCCCATTCAATAGGCATCTTGCAGCGATCGATCAATTCAATGTTTATTTTTCAATGTTTATCGACATATAGTAATTGGTAGTCAATGCTGGTATCATTTTGCACAACAGTAGTATTTGATCTTCATCGATTGTTCAATGCAGTGAGTAGTGCGTCGCACCGCAGTAAGCCCTGCCAAGTCATATAGGCACCCTGCAGCGATCGATCAATGCAATGTTTATTTGGAGTATAATTGGTTGACAATAAATGCTGGTATAATTTTACACTACAGAAGTATTTGATCTTCATCGATTGCAGTGAGTAGTGCGTCGCACCGCAGTAAACCCATGCCAAGTCGTACTGCGGTAAACCCTCTCAATGTCCATGTTTATATTGGAGATCGTAAATCGCAAAATCAATACCAAACACATCAGTCCTAATTGGCAGAGCGTACCGCGTTATAAAATACAATAGGCACGACGGGTGCGTCTCGACGCGCGAAACTCCTTAAATAATACTGTCCGCTTTCATATAACATATATTGCAATTTCTGTTATGTAACATTTGTGTGATACTATTTAAAGATAACAGGAATCATTAACATTATGTTTATATTTGTATGAAAGAGAATAGATAAAAAAGCTTGATGATTCATGTAACAGTTAAACAAATATTACCATGGGAAGCTTGCAAAAAACAGCGGGAAAAAAATAAAAATAAAAATAAAAACAATATGATATCGAAATTGTCAATAGGTAGTCGCCTCGTCATCCGGGTCATTTTTTACATCCGGGTTATTTACCGTTGGCAACAAAGCAAAACGCTGTACACAAACGTACAGAAGATCGTTCCTAGTGATGAAACCGACTGTTGTTTACATTAGAAACATTTCCAAAATGTGCAAACAAGTTTCGCTCGATTTTCGGACTTGCAACTTTGTGGTACAAACAAGGTGGAACAAAAAGGGCTATATTTTGGCCGTTTTGTTGATGGTGCAATTTGTTGACTTCATGTTGTTTGTTGTCAACAGCGTGTCACGTCATTCCGGGCTGACCTTTAAGGACATTTAGGTATATCAAAAACATCATCCTAATCTTTCATTTATTTTAAAATTAGAATTGAGATCCTAAAAATTAAGTAGGCCTACTTATTTACATTGATAATGTGCGTAACATAAGATGTGTGATTTTATACAATTATATTTTGAAGTTACACGTGAAGGATACAAGTAATATAATTATATGTCAATAAATTGTGCTGTTTCGAGAGAAATTAGACAAATTAATGCGAGCGCTGATGGTGATGGGTGAATAATGGCATGACTCCATAGGGGAGTGCTATTGTGAGCATATCAACATTTGCACAAGTGCATTGATTTTTCTTATTTTGAGAAACAAAACATACGCATGTATTGTGCCTAATTCATACACGACATTGCCACCTGACGTTCAGAAATGATAACACTGATCAGACCGACATTTTGCGGATGCCACCGTGACGATGAGAGTTTCTTTTCACTGACTACATCCGCAAAAACAATTCAAACGATAATGTATAGTTTGGCAATAATTTACACGAATTTACATACGTCGCGGATGGAAAGATGATTTACCCATCCGACCCCTACTGACCTGGTACTAGGGGCTGAAGACAGATTTACGACGTGGATGGAATGAGACTATGCCCATCCGTTCTATATCCGACATGGGATACATAGGCGTAGCCAGGATTATTTTTCAATTTTTGAACTCATTTGGTGCGATCTGGTGTATACTTTTGACCATAATTTTATCGAAAAGCCACCTCTTCATTTCCAATAAATATTTTGTTTTTTTATCAATGCACGAAAGAAGTTGAGCATATACACTGATATATTCTTGATTTAAGTATAGATGGTTTAAAAGCTCGAACAGGAGGGCGTCTGAGGGGGATGTGCCCCCCTCAGAAGTAGAAACAAAATAAATTTTGGAACTCATTTGGTGCGAGCGATCTGGTGTATACTTTTGACTATAATTTTATCGAAAAGCCACCTCTTCATTTCCAATAAATATTTTGTTTTTTATCAATGCACGAACATGACGAAAGAAGTTGAGCGTATACTGATATATTCCTGATTTAACTATAGAATGGTCCTGAGAATTTGATTTATTTTTCTTCAATTTTTGAACTCATTTGGTGCGATCTGGTGTAGGCCATACTTTTGACCAACATTTTATCGAAAAGCCACCTCTTTATTTCCAATAAATATTTTGTTTTTGTATCAATGCACGAAAGAAGTTGAGCATATATATACTGATATATTACTGTCAATAAAGACATTTTCTTTTGGGTAATTCTATCTTCTTTTTTGTACGTTTTATGAATATCAAAATCTTAATTTAAAAGAAAACTAAAGCTGCAAATCAAAATCATATATTTTTGAAATTATTATTAATCAGATATGGACAAATTGACAATGGAAAGGAAAAAAGCGACATGATACCTTAAGAGGCGCTATTGTGCTATTTTACAGTTTGCTATGATTGAGGCTTGCCTTCGTAAAGCTAAAGTTAATGTTTGAAGTAACATTAGCGCGTATAGCGCACACAAGTTGATACTAATTTGTTATGAAGCTAAATGTAATGTTTGAAGGTTCATGCGAGCTTAGCGCGCAAAATTGGATACTTTACACTAATTTTGTAATAATTGAGCGACTTTTATGCTGATAAAAAGCTTCTAAAAAGAAATGTAAATATTTTGAGGTTCTAAAACATCCACCCACCCTTCACCCACTGCTCGGCCCTCGGGCCCTCCCGAAACGGACAACAAGAAGTGAATTCACACAAGGATTGGTCCCAAGGTTTATCGTTTGGGGCATGTGCACTCGTAGCGCGCAATCTTTTTTTTGCTATTCTACATATTTAGCCAATTTTCGCTGGTACAAGCTTATAAAACTAAAGCAAATATTTCGAGGCACATGAGCAAAACGCGCGAAATATTGGCTTCTCAGCACTAACTAATTTTGTCATGATCGAGATAAATTTTGGCTTAAAACTAGATTTCAAAATTAATGTTAACGTTCATGTCACGTGCGCGCGTAGCGCGCGATTTTTTACATAAGTTATGCCGCGATTGAAATACCAACCACGCAACATTGACTTCTTTACATTAATTTTGCCAAGATTGAAATACATTGTTGTTTTTATTTTTATTTTTTTACGAAAACCACTGGCTTCTTTATACTTATTTGCTACATTTGAGATATATTTTGGCCATATGACACTGCTTTTATTGTTACATGTTTTGCTGTTTTACCCGGTTTTGCTAGGATTGAGGTACATTTTGGCTTCAAACGATCTTCTTAATTTGGAATGAATTTATCTTTAGGGTGTCGGGAAGTCATAGGCAAGACATGAAGTACAACACGCGCCGCACTGCGTCACGCGTCATATGACACGCAAAGCGCTTGGCAACACGAACGCGGGGCGGAAAAAGATAAACAAGGAAAAAGGAACAGCGAATGCGGAACTACGAAGAGTTTCTTATGAGACATTGTTAGAATAATTACCACTCGAGTCGGACCCGTGACTCATACCAGGTTTGAGATATATATATTAACCAGCGTGGCTGTGTAACGTCGTCTTACACAACCGGATTGACATTGCACCGACTTCCTGGTCTCGTCCTCCGGCGTAGAAAGACATCACTGATCATCAAAATTGAGGCGACAGGGGAGCGGTCGGCCCCTTCTTAACCCTCTGGCTGCGCCATTATTGCCTTGATATGCCGGGATCTGTGCCGGGAACGTACAAAATAAGGGGTGGGGCATGGAAACTTACCGTTGTAACAAAAAAAGAACTCTACACCCTCTACTATCTCTCTTTTTTCTTCCTTTTTCTTTCTTTTTCTTCTTTTTCTTATCTTTTTTTTTTTTTTTGGTGCCAGGGACCCGGGGGGGGGGGGGGGGGGGGGGCACGTGCCCCCCCCCCCCCCAGGTCCCTGGCAACCCTGAATTGAATTGAAGTAGTCACAACAAGCATTATTAAGGCAGATCCGCGAATTTATATCTATGGGTCGCCCTTTATTTTTGCATTTATCAAATTTAGTTTACATAAAGGCTGAAAACAGACGTATTTTTTACGACGAGGACGGAAATATGACTTTGCCATCCGTTCTCTACTCGACCTGAAGTAGAAACCCAAATCCTGTTTCGATCTTTGCATTTAGCGATACCTTTTTGTTACATGTACATACAATGATTACCAACATCAAAATTCCATAATTTGGGGCACGATGCCGCATCATTTATCATACATTTGAAATAAAGTCATAGCGGCTACATTTAAACCAAATGTCTACTAATTTGTAGGAAAACACATAATTTGCTGTATATTTTTGTACAAATACTTGTTGAATAAACAATGCATATCACCCGTTACATTTTTAAAATAATTATAAAGTAATTCTTTACATTGAAAAACAAAACAAAACAAACTGGAAATGTATTAACAATACAGAGATCACTTATGGGAATAACCAGCAATGCATACATGTACAACAGAACAAACCTCTTTTTAGGGGGAGGGGTGGAGATTTAAAATTGTTGAGCTGGCTTAGAGCGTGCCTTCTCAAACAAATCACGGAGCAATTATGGCGAAAAGCAACGATGCAAACACATCTCACATACCGCTTATTGGCTGAACAAACAAATATCACAAACCGCTCGAGCGCACACGAAAAATCGATCTCCACGCATGTATCAAAAGGGAAATTTATTAACACTAGATTCGTAATTACTAGGCCTAACTATACAAATCAAAATTCACAATTTGAGCACATAATGTCGATCTATGTAATAACAAATAAAAACATGTAAACAAGTTTGCTAACGCCCGCAGTGAAAATCGGCGAACCCACGATGCTTGAACAACAAATCAAAAGAAAGCGCGTGGAGCGCGCATTGAACAGCGGGCACGAAGAGTGCATTAGACACGTTTAATGAACTCCGCGTACTTAAGTTCAGTCTTGCTTTCTGATTAGTTCGACACTACTAAGGGTGTATGAATAATACGTAATAGGTTTTGGAATATAATCAGAACACGTTGATATGTATGTGATTGTGTTGAAAAGATGGTGACGATTTATGCAATCATAAAAAATGGGTAATTGATGAGTGGATAATGAATAAATGAAAAGAAAAACGTTGTGTAAGTAAAAAAACCCTCCCAATGCCCCGCCACTTACTGTTTAATTTGGCGATAGTCTTCAGGGCGGGTCGTTAAAGGTAGATGTTCCGATTTTCAACTTGAAGTTTTCTATTCTACATGAAAGGTCATCCCTTCTAAAGAGTTGTATTCCAAAGTTTGAGTTGCATAACTCTAATGGTTCTTATTTAAGACGCACGAGATGCCGTGAAATGTGCCCATTGAGTTGTACACAAACTAAATTGGTGGTTAACCACCTTTCGCGGTAATTCAATGTTATTTCACCGATTTCTTCGTAATCATACTGATTTGGACCGTCAAATTTCAGTATGTTAATCAGAAAAATATGATATTTCATATGATATGAAAATATCTCCATATGTTTGAGAAAGATCTGTGTTATGAAAATATGATCGGGTCATCTACCTTTAATAGGAAAGGGCTTTTTTTAAATCGGCCATGCCCAAAAGGTGTTTCACTTGAGCCCACAGGAACAAATATGTACTTTGAAGAAGAAAAAAATGAAGAGGGAGGGGAGTTAAAATCCCCCCATAGGCTAGAATATGCTTATTTTGCCATATTTTAAGCATTTAACCTGTAATGATGAGACGCAACACTTGATAACTGGATTTGTATCCACCAAATAGCATCGGTTAAAGCCAGATTAATTAATAATGACAAAAACTGAATAACCAACTTTTTTACCCACCAAATAACAAACATACGATCACTATTGGAAAGCTTTATGCTGAATAAGTGACAATGGCCAAGATGAGCTTGGTATTGTGGACATAGAGGGTTATGATGAAGCCGAGGGAGACTTTCTAGTCGATGAATATTACCTGATGGATGAATCTGTACGTTGTTATAAAGTCCCTCAGATAAAGTTCAAGCAACGGCTTACCACAAAATGATATATTTGAGCGAAGAAACTGTCAGAGCCACCTCTGACAAAGCATCTGACTGATGATCAGGTTAAGGATAGTAAATTCCCCACTAGATGTACCTAAAAAGTTAGTGGAAAGAGCAATACAGTTTGTTTCTGAAGCCAGTGGAAAGGTTAACGGACAGAAAGCCAGAGATGGTTACATTCGTCAAATCTGCCGATCACGTGCTGTAATGCCAATATTTTAAATAAAGAAAGACTTTCAAGTCTTGAGTGTGCATACTTTTGCAATGTTGTTATAAGTGTAAAGATTCATCGTGACAAAACCATATATTTTCTGACATGACAGTTTCGGCCACCTTGGTCGAATGCCATCATTAGAGTGATGGTACCTGAGCCAACCTCCTCCTCTACTGCCGAGGGCGCTTTGGTAAGAATCGGGTCATTATCATGACTGAGGAAGTGTGCCCCTCATCTCTGCTCGCTTTATCACTCTGATGAGGTCAGTAAATAATATTGGTTTTGTCAAGATGATTCGTAACAATTTTATGGCAAGTTTCACCTACAAGGTTACAGAATCACTAAATCTTTCTCTAAAAGTCGGTATATTACAATCATTAATGATTATCTGGCTTTGCCGGATGTTATTTAGTAGGTAAGAAGTTGGTTATTCAGTTATTGTCCATACAATATAAGTATAATGCTTAATATAATGGTAACTGTTGGCAATATTAGCGTATCAAGTGCTACGGAATCAATAATTGTATCTTAAATGGGCATGATTCAGTCACTAGTAATTGATCTGGCTTTAACCGATGCTATTTTGTGGATAAAAGTCAGTTATCAAGTGTTGCGTCTCATTATTACAAGTAAGTTCATGTGGGGCCAAGTGGAACACATTTTGGCCGATTTGAGATTTTTGTTTTTACCATATTTACGCTCCGCCCTAATATTGTCATTGGTACAGTCCAATTTTTGTTTTGTTGAATGATTATTTTCCGTCTGGTATACTGTTTGTGTGCATATTATTGAAATGTGTTGCAAAAGGCTTACATCCATTTTTTGAAATATAAAGAACATAATAACAAAAAAAATAAAAGTGATTGATTTGAAAAAACATACTGTATGTGATTGGTATACTACATGTATGTACCTCTCTCATTATACACATAATATTTCAAAGTATCAATCACACTATTATACATTATACTTTCATGCTGTTTTCTCAAAACCACTCAAATTGATGTAAGCCCTTTTTCATATCAGCTCTTCATAAAGTGCTCAACTAAAGAAAGTCGTACACTTTGTTTAGGTCAATTAAAGTAACTTCAGATTATTTTGTTACCAAACAGGCTAGATATACATTTGGATGAATCTTTTAGGTAGGCACATTTTGATACCAAACATAACACCTAGCAACAAAGATAAACCATGATTAGCGTCGTTTAAAGAAAATTAGTCAGTTTTCAAAAGTCACATTTTCAATACACTCGCGGGAGGAAAATGGGTGTGTGTGAGACTCACCCCATGTGTGACACTGTTAACCAGGATTGACCGGCGTGCAATCGATCACACAGTGCTGCGTTGGGTCGTACACTTAGTGAGCGGGATATTTGATAAAGGGCATTACATTAATCTGCTTGGAATTTTACCAAGCCTTAGCGATACACCTTGGTTTGATTTCGTTTGGTTTGGTTTGGTTTAGCTTTAGATATCAATGAAGCATTTCAAAAACCACACATTTACACATCCTTCACCCATGCATGACACTTTTAATTTGAATTAGCTCGCACATTTGAGGGGAAATGCGAAGCGATCAATACGGGGCTGATACGGCTTAACATTGGTGTTTTCTTTCGCGTAGTGTATAGAAAATATGACTTTTGAAAAGTGACTAATTGTCTATAATTGGTGCTAATTATGGTTTATCTTTGTAATGTTTGGTATCAAAATGTGCCTAAAAGAGTCATCCATATATTTATCTAGAAAAAATAATCGAAAGTTAATTTAAATGGACCTAAACAAAGTGTACGACTTTCTTTTGTTGATCACTTTATAATACAAAACAGATTTTTCAGAAACCTTATCCCACTTTCAAGGCTTATCTCTAGGATCGCTGAACCGATACTGGTCATGTTTGTATTTATTTCAATGCATTTCTAATAATTGTGACATTTTGAAAACATTTTGTGACATTGTAGAATGTCGTCTGCTGACGCCTGCCGCGTGGAAAGTGTTATCTCCATCTTTCAATTACTGACCCAGGCAGGAAGCCGGAAGAGTGAGTGCGTCCGCGATCTAGACACTCAATATGGAATCCAACCTTTCAGTAATAAGGAACCCTAAACGCCCGCAACAGGGTTAAGGCTAATCACTGAACTTTGCCTAAACGCTAATCCCAGATTAACCCTAACCATAAACTATAAACCATTATTTCTCTATCGTATAATAACTCTGTTTGCTGAAGCCCACAAATAACAGGTTAAAAAATTCCTCACAAAATGACACGTTGACTTCATTTCATCTATCAATCACTGACCTAATAATTATTAGATAACCAAAGATGCCCGAATACATGATAAAGCAGCCAATGAAATTATAACCCCTTATCTTATACCCAAATAAAATTATGATGGCTTTGAAATATCAACCCTCTTATCTTGGCGTTGCCAACATTTCTTGATCCCAAATACTTGATTATGATGTTCACCAAAGATGCCCGAATAAAAGATTGGTCGTGATGAGTCGTTCTTTAAAAGGGCCAATTACATGGCATAATGTACTTTCATTGCATACATTAACGTTCAGTAATGTTTTAAATGATTCACTATTCTATCATAATTAAATATCATGTTTTCATGATTTACAATTACCCATTTAAGTTTGGGGTATTGATATTTTCGGAACATTGATTTATTTTGGCATTTGATCATGGAAAGTTGCAGTAGCGCTCTATAGGCCATTAGGGAAGTGAATCGCACAATAGCGCGAAAAGCACACCTCTGTCATGTCCGATCGATATATTGAAATCGCATTATAGCACGAGTATCGCTGTATGTCCCCCGTCCGTTAACAGTCAGTAAGATCGAATTAAAATATGCGAATTTTTAAATTCGTGTCCGACTATGGGGGCCGCCATTTTGTCTTAAAAGTATAGTAGTGTCCCGGATGTACACAGTTAAGTATAAAGCAATTACAGTTTTTTGGTTGCGGGGAAATTCTATTAATTTGGGGGTATGTTAAAACTTGTGAATCCGATAGTTAAATGTATTTACTAACTTTTCACCGAGGGCAAGACAAATCTATCGACGGAAAAAGGAGTAAAAAGTGATTTTAAGTCCCAAAATGGAACAAATTTGTTCGTGTAAGAGGTGGTTTTGTCATTAAAAATTACGTCATTTGATTTGATTTGGTCAATTGAATGCACAAAATATCATCGGGAATCGAGTTTAAGTCAAATTTAGTTTATTTATTGATAAACTGGGCACTCCATTCAAGAAAATGTAAAAACAGGCGTTATTAGCAGCAATAATAATGACCTTATTTTAAAAATGGCGGCCTCCATGAATTCGCCGCACGAATTTAAAAATTCGTATTTTTTTATTCGATCTTACTAACTGGTTAAGGAGGCGCGAACAATAGCGCGAATAGCACATTTATGTCCTGACCCATACACAATCGCGCGTGCAGCGATATATGGAAGTAATGGCTGAAGAAGAAGCACAAAATAGCACGAATAGCACCTCTCTGACCTGTCATGCTGTAGAGACAATCGCACAATCGCGTGAGTAGCGCGCTATTGGGCCATCTGGGAAGGAGAATCGCACAATAGCGCGAATAGCACCCCTATGTCATGTCCTACAGACAATTGCCCACAATAGCGCAAAAAGCGATTATGACCAGTTTTAACGGGTTTTAACAAACCCTAAGTTAGAAATTTCGAGTGGTAATAGCATGAAATGCCACTTTTAAGAATAGCTGTGCGATTTTGTTTATCTTTTATTGTTTATTTCTATCATAATTTTCACATTTCACTTAGTTTCATCATGTTTACATTGCATTATCGATACATTTATAACACATTTTCATATGCTTTTCAGCATGTTTACATTTTCACATGCTTTTCGGCATGTTTACATTCATGTTCACAATATTTTCACATTTCATAGTTTCATCATGTTTACATTTCGTATCAAATACATGTATAACACATTCACATATGCTTTTCATCATGTTTTCATTGCATATCATTACATAACACATTTTCATATGCTTTTCAGCATGTTTACATTGCATAATAATAATAACACATATTTATAGAGCGCTTTACTTTAGAGAGATCTTAACTCAGAGCGCTGTACAACATATAAATAAAAGATTAAAGCAAAAATACAACAATGATCATAAAACTACAGAGATAATATCATGTATAGCACATTTTCATATGCTTTTGAGCATGTTTACACATTTTCATATGCTTTTCGGCATGTTTACATTCATGTTCACATACTGTTCATGTTAACATTTCATATCAATTACAGGTATAACACATTTTCATATGATTTTCATGTTTACATTGCATATCATTACATAAAACATTTATATATGCTTTTCAGTATGCTTACATTGCATATCATGTATAGCAAATTTCATATGCTTTTCAGCATGTTTACACATTTATATATACTTTTCAGCATGTTTACACATTTTCATTTGCTTTTCGGCATGTTTACATTCATGTTCACATAATGTTCATGTTTACATTTCATATACATTACATAACATATTTATATATGCTTTTCAGCATGCTTACATTACACATCATGTATAGCACATTTTTATATGCTTTTCAGCATGTTTACACATTTATATATACTTTTCAGCATGTTTACACATTTGTATATGCTTTTCGGCATGTTTACATTCATGTTCACATAATTTTCATGTTTACATTTCATATCAATTACATGTATAACACATTTTCGTATGCTTTTATTGTTCACATTGCATATCATTTTATATGCTTTTCAGCATGTTTACATTGCATATCATTTTATATGCTTTTCAGCATGTTTACATTGCATATCATATACAGCACATTTTCGTATGCTTTTCAGCATGTTTACACATTTTCATAGATTCATCATGTTTACATTTCATATCAATTACATGTATAACACATTTTCATATGCTTTTTATCATGTTAACATTGCATATCATAACATAACACATTTGTATATGCTTTTCATTCATCATTACACATTTTCATATGCTTTTCAGCATGTTTATTTCAACATTACACGGTATATTATTAATTATAAGTGGATAGTTATATTTTTGTGTGCATATTTTATATCATAATACACATACATCATGTTTACATTTGATATCATAATACAGAGCATCATGTTTAGATTGTTGTATATCTTCTTTCATTTTTTAAATCAATTCTTCCAGAGTTTTCTAATTTTAAGTTCTAAATATAAGACACTTAGTAAATCAGGATGTTTTCTATATCTGTATTTACTAATAGTTGATTTGGCAACACTAATATACACGTATTAATGATATTAACTTTCTTATTATTATCATCAAGTAGCCAAATAATACATCTTTTTGCAATATCTTTATGTCTAGATTACACTGTTGCAAAAGTATTCTTTCAGTCTCTTTCCATATTTTACTTTTCTTAGCCTCCAAATACAAATTTGAAGAAAAAAAACCTATTTATTCGGTTTATAAACACATGGGGTAAGTCTATTATTGAACCTATATACGAGAATTTAGATGCCAAAAGACTTTTTACTATTTGTATTTTACCGACTATTCACAGAATTCTCATCGTCCATGACCTGATTGCCTTTTCTATAGAGTCCATTTTAGATTCCCAGTTGACAGACATCTCTTCTAATTTAATACACGGACTTACTATAACACCCAATATTTTTACATTATTGTTGGGATGAAATTTCCAATTTATACCTCCAATCATTTTCTATGTTTTCTTGACCCAATCCAAAGGGCATCGCTTTTTGTTTTGTTTAGATGTAATCCAGAGATAACTCAAGTACATTTATGACATTATATATATATAATTTTCATCCTTTACAAAAATAGTAGTATCATCAGCAAATTGAGTTATCCTTACCTCTTTATTACCATGATCTACGTATGGTAATTCAATTCCCCTTATTTCACTTGATTGTCTTATCTTATTGGCCATAATTTCAGCCGCTATGATAAACAATAATGGTGATGAATTACAACCTTGTCTTAGACCATCCTCCTATACAAGAAATTTGACATGTGTCCAATAATGGGATATACAACTTCAAGTATTATGAAACAAAGTTATCAATTTGTTCATGGATACACCAAAGTTAAAACTTTCAATAGCATATAAAATAAAATCTCTTCTTATTGTATCAAACCCTTTACGAAAATCAATACAAATCATAGCACCTTCAATATTATTTTCTTCGGTATATCTTAAAACATCTTCTATCAGTCGAATACTTAATGCTGCTCCACGCTTACATATAAAGCCGTTTTGATCTGAATTTATTATAGCTTTTTTTGCTGCAATTTTGTAGTCTATATTCAAAAGTGTAATAGTTCTCCAATTGTCAAGATTGTTTCTCGGAAGTCCGTTTCCTTTATGAATCAGAGAAATAATACCACGTTTATGTGTAGACGAGAGTTCTTTATTTTCATATGCTTCATTGAAAGAATTAACGACCAATTGGCCTACAAGATTCCAGTGACGCTTGTAAAATTCTGCTGTTAAGCCATCACAACCGGGACTTTTACCGTTTGCCATTTGATCCATTGATATACTCATCTGTAGTTAGTAGCCCCTCACACGATTATTTATTACCCTGAGATAACTTGTTCATGTTAACATCTTTGACGAAAGTTTCATATGAATGTTTTGAACTTATACCGGTGTTTCTATATATTTCCTCGTAATATTATACTTGCATCTTTATAAGATCATCTTGTTTTTTCACAACATTCCCATTATTGTCAAAATATTTAGAACATGTTTTCACCTTCTTCTGCCCATTTCACTTTACTTCTGATGATTAAATCTTTCGTATGGTGATGATAAAGTAACTCATATTACAATTTTATTTGTTTATATTCTTGTGCAAAATTAATATTTTTAGGATCTGATACGATGTTTTCGAAAGCAATTTTCAAGCTTTTCTCCAGATTGCACTTTTTTAAATCGTTTTCTTTTTTGCTCCCTTTTGCAAACTCTACTGAAAACGTTCTAATTTTTGTTTGCTTATATCCCATAGTTGCCTTGAATTTAGAATATCTTTATATTCTTGTGTAGTTTCATTAATACGATTTTCAATCCCTTCGTTATAATGTTCTTTTTCTAATAGACTATTGTTCAATTTCCAGTGTCCGGGACCCTTTTCTTGTTTTTGTATATGTAATTTCAGTTCTACGGCCATATGGTCGGAACCATATCCTGGAATAATTTCAATATTTTGTACAAAATTCTCAAATACAGAGGTATAAACCAATAATCTATAGTTGATTTGACCTTTGACGACCTTCTACTCCACGTAACACGTTTGTTCTCATTAGGTTCCATAGTCCAGTATAGTTTGAGCCAAGTTTCAAATATTGTCTGACCATGGTCTGACAGGGGCTGACATATTAAATTGGCTATCATGCTAGTATTTGTGTGTGAACATGGTGTGAACATGGTGTGAATGGGGTGATACACCCTGGACCAACAGTCTAGAAAATCCAAAAGGCACTGCTGTAACCATGCTACAATACTCCCGCTATTTACATATCTTTAGCCCCATTGGGCTACATTTTAAACTAAAATCTGCTACATAATTGTGTTTTTTTTTAATTTGAACTTAATATTTGACCAAATCTGAAATTACATTATTTTTAATCAAACTAAAGTTCAAACATTGATTTTCTTAACGCAAGAACATTGAAAAGTCGCGTGATGGGCTACACAAACTCCACCCAAAACTGTTTAATTCAACACATTGACCACACGCTGGAAATACCCTGAGGCTGTCTGTCTACAATCTCGCTACACGAATTGACACACGCGGTGACTTTCGGCCACATTGGGCTAAGTTTAAAAACTAAAATCTGATCCAGGGATAATATATTGTGACTTTTTTTAAATTTTGAACTTTTGACTTTAACCAAATTTGAATTATTACTAATGAGAATGACAAATTGAAGTTAAAAAGTGTGAATTTCTCAACACAACAACTTTTAAAAGTAAGACTTTGGGCGGGACTTTGGGCTTCTTCCACCCATAAAATTATCTAATTTAAATGCATCTAAATAAACTTGTGTATTAGTAAACTTTGAACATTTTCTGTCAGAATACTTTTAGCTAATTTCGTTAATATCCTATGGAATTCATTCGTTCGAAAAGCAAACAATATAAACATTATTCATTTATGAACATTAAAACAAGAAAAAGAGCAACAACTGTAATAATTACGTTTCTAAAGTCCCCATTAATACCATGCTAGTACCAAGTTCTTCCACTATGGACAACACCAGGATACCACCCCTGGCGTGGCGGGGCCTTGAGCCGTGCTTGGCCAGCGATCCTAGTAGCCAGGCTAGGAAATACACAGGAGTGGTGCAATAAATCAAATAAATCAGCCAAAGAAAGTTATAATTTATTACCCTGGCTACCAGGGTATATCCGTGGTCACAACAAGCTCAGAATGTAAAGGGAAGGGAACCGTAATGGCCAAGAGATGGCATCGAGCGAATAGATGATGGTAAACTGTTTCAAATCTATGGTTCTATGATCGCAAAAGTTATGTTACTGTAACAGTTTGTGTTTCCTGTAGCCGTGACACGCGTCGGGCAGCGGAATTTTGCACACGTTGTAACTTGGCAGTTTGGTAATCAGGAAGACCATACAAAAGACTATCACAGCTATCAAGTCTTGACGACACAAAGGCGTGGACAAGTCGCTCAGTTGACTCGCAATCAAGATATTTGATGAGCCTGACGATATTATAAATGGCAAATGAAGCCGCGCAAACAATGTTCGAGACATGACCTTTCATTTCCAGGGACTTGTAAGTGTTATTTATTGAAATGAATTTACAGAAAATGCTTGTTTAATATCAAAGAAACAAAAGGCCCAAGACTCAGTAATTTGCAGGAAAAATTGCAGCTAAAAACGCCGCTAAGATCGTGTTTTTAACGGACTAAATTCACAAACTATCCTCCTTGCAACCCACGCCCATGCAGTCCTCCAAAAGACATGTTTTTTTCTTTCTATGTATAGCTATTATGATTACATTATTACCAAGCAAAATTACAACAATGAGTCAAAATCATCACTTTCGTTTTTGAGTGTTATTGATTGTTAAAGAAAATGCTTGTAAAGAAACAAAAGGCCTCAACAAGGACAAATACAGCTAAAAATCATGTTCATCAGTCAGTAAGATCGAATTAAAATATGCGAATTTTCAAATTCGTGTCCGACTATGGGGGCCGCCATTTTGTTTTAAAAGTATATTAGTGTCCCGGATGTACACAGTTAAGTATATAACAATTAAAGTGTTTTTTGGCTGCGGGGAAATTCTATTAATTTGGGGTATGTTTAAACTTGTGAATCCGATAGTTCAATGTATTTACAAACTTTTCACCTACGGCAAGCAAAATCTATCGAAGGAAAAAGGAGTAAAAAGTGATTTTAAACCCCAAAAAAGTAACAAATTCATTCGTGTAAGAGGTGGTTTTGTCAATAAAAATAACGTCATTTGTTTTTCGGGGTCAATTGAACGCACAAAATATCATCTGGAATCGAGTTTAAGTCAAATTTAGTTTATTTAATGATAAACTGGGCACTCCATTCAAGAAAAGGCGTTATTAGCAGCAACTATAATGACGTAATTTTAAAAATGGCGGCCTCCATGAATTCGCCGCACGAATTTAAAAATTCGTATTTTTTTATTCGATCTTACTAACTGTTCATAGTAGACTAAATTCACAAAATGTCCCACAACAGTAGGGGCTCTTACCCATAAGATTTCTGGATTTGTTCATGTATTTTATTTCACGAAATCATCAACCAGAAAAAGAAATTTCGAAAACCTGATTAATTTTCGACGTGTAGTATTCCCCCTATATTGAATTAAAGTCCGCTACCGTCCGCTATACCTGAACTAAACTGCGGTCCATAAAATGATTTTGCACGCTCTGATTTCAAGATGTGTGTCTTGCCCCGCTCAACTCCGCCATAGTTTCCATAAAGACCCATCCAATTGTCTAGCTAGCATGCTTGGTCAAAAATAATTGGAAGTTCAAGTTCTCTATGGGACATAAACAAAGTGTTGTTGAGCACTTTATAAATGTCCCATGGCAACAACAAAAAAACACCCTGTTTTTTATGGGCAAATGGACCTCTAAAGTAGGGTAAGTCGGTCTGGTGTATTTTTCTCCAACATTGTCGGAAATGTGGGGGATTTTCAACAATTTTTAAATGTTTTAAACATTTCCAGACAATTTTACAAATTTCAACCCCACCCAAAACGTTCGAAAATTTAAAACGAATAAGAAATTTAAAATCGATTTGGCTTATATTGGACTAATATTCCAAAAAAGGGTTTTTATATCAAGAAAACGCTTGAAGGTTTACATTGGCCTGATATCTTAATGATAATATTTTAATATAGTTTTAAACTTATCGATCTCTATGTGAAATGATTGATATTCAAAATGTGACGCGATCAACCGGACAGAGTCGGATGTCGGGAATATTGGTTTTGAGTTAGAGGCAAAAAGAAGTCACACATTTTTCAGCGCGCTACCATTTGTTCATAATGATCCACAACTATACTGACGCATGTACATTATGCTCGTTGCTAGCAAGATCACATCATGGATACAGTGTACATTTGGAACTTTGCAAAGAGCATAGTGTTTGAGGCCAGCCAAAACGCCAAGTAAGCTTTGTTTCAGTTGGTTCATAGCGAGACCACCATACATCGACACACAGCCCTTTCATCCGATCACAGAATATCTGTTATCAGTGGCGATATGGGTTAGAGATTCGTAGTCATCTAAACACATGACTTCTTAAGAGTGTGAATATAAAATAATCCAATTAAAGGTGAGACCAGCAATGAAAATAAAATATATTTTCCTATACACAGACCGTCGGTCCGTCGCCCAACTCACGATCGTTTTCAGCGAGCACGTACTTTTTAGTCAGCAGAAAAACAACCGGGCTCTAAAAGTGCTAAAATATTCTCGATTACAGCGACATGGTTCAGTTCTTACCACGGGAGAAAATGATAGCAGTCAGATATTCGTAGCCATCTAAACAAATCAGATTTCTTATTTAAAAATTACAACAGAAGTATAAATGTTTGAAAGGATGGAATTTGGAGCTCAAATTAACAGTTACTATTTAATCATATACATTTTTGGTGCCAACAACATTATAGTTATCTGCCGGATGAGTGGTAAGGAAAAGCTGGTTATCCGCCGGTACATTTGGTCATTTCGGATGACCGGATGACCGCTATTTCGAACGCTGAATTGAATTGATTTTATTAACATTTCACAGTCGTGGCCCTAAGGCCAAATTGCATGAAATGTACATGATAAAAACATTGAAAAACAAGACAAGGAACTTATTAATTAATATAAAAGAGAATATTGCACATTATAGATAAAAACATCAACAATATGATATGGTATAAAACATTGAAAAACGCCGAAGAACAAGGCAAGGTAATTATGTAACTAATTAATATAGAAGAGAACATTGCACATTATAGATATTTTTTTAAATTGCATTATGTACATAGCAAATACCATTATAAAAATAGAAGTGGGTGCAGAAAAATCCTGGGCCTATTTATTTAAAAGCTGCACAAAATACGGCACAGGACTGTTTTTGAACCTATTAGTCCTGGCTGGCAGCTGAGAAATCTCACTATTATTGCGTAAAATACGACCATGGCACTCCCCTCTGGTAGGCGGTATTAGGGAACTGGTGCGATTTGATTTGGAAAGCTCTTCGGCAAACCTAAGACAGTGCCCTTCACGTCTACCAGAGAGGGTGTCAAATTTGCAAATGTTTGAAGCATCCTCGTAAGAAGTATAATTACGGCCAAGGATTATTTTTCATGCCCTTTTTTGAGTTGATTCTATTTGTTGAGACTGAGTAGCTGAAACACTCGAGTGCCATACCACATCGGCGTACTCAAGAATTGGTCTGACATATCCACTATATACAACACTGAGCTCATCTTTGGTGAAACCGAAACGTTTTAAAGTCCGAAGCATAAACAAACGGAAATTAGCTTTTTTCAACGTACTGTCCACCTGGACATCCCATTTAAGGTTGTTTTGGATGCGCAAACCAAGAACTTTAGCTTCAGTGACATATGCAAGTGGTTCAGTACCAATTCTTAAGTCGCGTAGTGGTGGTGGTGGTTTTGAAAAGGCAATTTGGAGTCCTTGGCACTTAGTGGGATTTAATTTCAGGTTGTTGTCTGAAGCCCATTTTGTAAAATTGTCAAGATCATCTTGGATTGTACTTGTTTGGTATCCATTATAATTTTCAGCGAAACTCAAATCATCAACATACTGCAGACATTTACTCCCAGAATTAAGTGCAGCATCATTAATTAAAATCTGAAATCCAACTGGGCCTAGTTTTGTACCCTGAGGAACACCACCGTGCAATTTAGTATAGTCTGAAAGAACATCGTTATACCTGACACACTGTAGCCGGTTGCGAAGAAAGTCGCAAATCCATGGAACGATGGACCTACGAACTCCAATGTCAATGATCTTACCAATTAGAAGGGTGTGATCAACTAGGTCACTCCAATGTCAATGATCTTACCAATTAGAAGGGTGTGATCAACTAGGTCAAATGCCTTAGAGAAATCCGTAAGTACCACCGTTCCAATATTGCGACTCTTCTCCGCACCCTGAAACAGGAAATGAACCAACGAAACCAGATAATGAGTAGTTGAAACTCCTTTGACATTGCCAAATTGTCTGAGATCAATACCATGGTCACCATCCTCAAGCACCCACTTAGTAATAAAACCTTCTGCAATTTTAGCAAATATTGAAGTGAGGGAAACTGGTCTAAGTTTATCAATACTTGGTGGTTGTTGCTTGGGAATAGGAACCACAATAGCCTGTTTCCACTGAACAGGCACATAGCCTACCCTGTAGGAGGAATTTAGAATATCTGTAAGTGGTGAATGGGTATTAAATGCAAACTGTACTAACACTGACGGCAGTTATACCTGAAAATGGGTATAACGGAAGTGGTATTGACTGTTCAGTTATAATCAACATTTGATGATAATATTCATGAGGTTGCGTAATTAAATAATTTATTCTAGTAGTAAAGAAAGGATATCCAGGGAAATATTGATTTTATTGCTTGGTAGAGAGTTACCAGTACATTATTTATCCCAAAATCACTGTAAATTTGATTTTGCCACATCGGACTCAAATGCTGTTAAAATTGTCTCATATTTTGCAGATATTAATGAATGTGATACTGACCCTTGTGTGAATGGGGACTGTGTTAATAAGAATGGCTGTTATGAATGTATGTGTGATTCTGGATGGGAAGGCATGAACTGTGATATAGGTAAGTGTCATCCTATCCACTGAAGTAAAATTAATTTGTTTTTGTTGTTCATTACGGTTCTGTTCCCTCTACATACTGAACTTTTTTACCACGGATATGCCATGGTATCCGTGGTTGTAAATTATGGCCCTTTGGACAACCCGGTTTTGACTAGGGTGTTTTGTAGCAAGCCCAAAGTGTTAAGTTTATCATTTGTTATGTTATACAAATTATACTTTAAACTTCAATTTGTTATAAAATTAGTGCTGATTCAGATTTTGTGAAATAAAATGTTCAAATTTCGAGAAAAAATCATGATTATACTATTGCTTGAGCAGGTTTTAGTTTTAAAAATGAGCCCAAAATAAGGACATTGAGCAACCCTCGTGTGGCAACACTCTAATGCCTAGGAAGCCAGCAAGCAATTACCACAGCATGTGGGATCGTCTGTGGACGGTGCAATGTATGTCTGCCAATTCCTGGTTGAAATGACACACAGCGCCCAAAATGTATGTTCTGAGCATGTTTTAGCGAGGTTGTATAACGAATTTCTAGCTTTGAACTTCAATTTGTTATAAAGATTAGTGCTTAGTATTTCAGATTGTATAAAATAAAATGTTCATATAGCATTTCTAGATTAGACTTTAGTTTCAAGTATTAGCCCAATTGGGCTACATTAAACATGTTAAATACTAAATATAACGCGTCAAGGCTGTATGCCTGTATTGGCTAGACTAAGTCAGGATTCATGTTCACGGAGCAATCTTGGCCTGTCATTATAGTCAAAAAACTAAATTCCAAAGTGGCTCAAATTATACAGGCGATGGAACCGTAATGTGATAAATTTTATGTTATTACAGGATCAACACTTTATTATCCAATACAGTAATTTGCCGATTTTTATTTTTTTCACAGCCACATCAAACAGACATGGTGTGGTATTATAAAGATGGGAAAAATTGAGGGATCTTGAAATCATATCTAAAGGCCGGTTTCCTTCAACATTATTTTAAATGCTCTTATAACAAAGGCTTATGGATAAATTAGCCCAATAGAATGCTTTGTCTCATTGATACTTTTACTAGTAAAACCAATAATTAAATTTGCGCCAAAAGCTTTGTCTCATTGAAACTTGGTCTAAAAGCATTTGACACTCAAATTGTAGGACAAGTGGATTATAAATGGGAAAATAAAGAAATAGTTATGTTTTCTTTCACCAACAGATATAGAGGATTGTCTAACATACCCGTGTATGAATGGAGGCACCTGTATGGAGATGCCTGGTAACTATACCTGTACCTGTGTGAATGGAGGGACGGGGAGAAATTGTGAAACAGGTATGCTAGCTTGAGCGTTGGAGTAAAGAAAGTAACGTTAGGTAACGCTAGCCAGATCCTTTTGGAATATCTCAAAGTTGAGATTTTGTCCATCTTAACTTTGTTTCATCAGTCACCAAATGAACAGGTGTAATCTAGTTTACCCGGTGAACTAGCCAAAGTGGATCCATACCTTCAAGTATAATGGCTTGGTTATGTGTGTGTGTGTGTTTTGTTGCTTTCAGTTTCTTTTGGCGTTTTTGTTTTCAACAATTTTTAACACCTTTGGAAATCATAGAAATAAAACAATTACTCATCTGAAAAATATGGGTGGGTTGGGCCTATAAAACAATCCTTCTTTTAGCCCGCAATGGAATAAAGCACAACTTTCCTCGAGACACTTTTAATAAGATATAATTTCCTATTATAGAAATATATCATTTTAAATGTCGGATAAAGAGCCAGCTTTTATCGAGTTTAAATCGGACACATTTTCCGTTTGACATAGAATCATCAATTATATATTTTGCGAGATATTGACACACTTAAATACTGTATGATTTCAATTTTAGAAATTCAATGTTGTTTGATTTAACAACACATAATACGTTTTGCCACGACAGAGATATTGTCGGGTACGTGTCTTTCATTTTGATTTTCTTTTTATGTCGGAAACTGTATTATGACCAAATTTTGATTTGAACAGTCCTAAGCAGTCACCCTTGGGTACCCTCCCACTCTTTATAGTGTAAGAATTGAGATTCATTTCATCCAAATATATCTACAGGTTGTTATTAAATCAATTGAATTTAAGGGTATTTTGGTATCGCTCCATCTTACTCAAAGGTAAAACTTTAGTGTGTGTTTTTTTGTATATAAAGCACAAATGTGAACAATAGACATTAACAAGGTTAATGACCAGAGTGATTTTAATAATCAAACTGGTAACTCTCGAAAGAGAGCTCTGAAAGGCCAATCAATTGGTTCACTGCAGCTCAGAAAATATGCATAAAACAAGAAACACAAATGGGCAGAGGATAAAAATGCCAATGAAAGTGACATAAAATAAGATAAAAGCCAAAACATAGAGAACAACATCAAAATATAACCTAAAGAAAAATAATATCTCGAGGTCTGATGGGCATCAAGAGAACCTACGCAACAAACTTGGGAACTAAATCTACCAGGATCTGCCTGTTGTCACCTGTTGGGGCATGGCCGTATTACCAGCCCAGCTGGCTACATGCTTTACAGGACAATCCACCATCTCCCAACCAAGCATTAACCTACACTTAACCCACGACCACCATGCTATTATATGTATCAGTCGGATGTTGAAAGGACTTGAATGGGGTCATGAAAGAGTATGAAGGCTATGACAAGTTAATAGTTTGAGAGATGATGTCCGTGCACACGGCACTTGAAAGCCTGGATTCCAGCTGCTGAAATGTTGCCAACAATATCATCTGGAAGACTGTTCCATAAGGGAACAGCAGTGTGAATGAAGCTTCTATCTAAGCAGCGAGTTCTGGCTGTCGGCAGAGAAAGAGCATGAACTGGCATTGATACGCTCGAACGTGTAGCACGGCGTTGGACATATGGTGTGGGAAGTTAACCCTGCTAGATCTTGTGGGCAGTTGGTAGTATGCATCTTGTACAAGACCGTAGCCGCTGCTACCTGTCGCCTGTGAAGCAGGCTGTCAATTTTGAGCTGTGAGCGAGCAGTAGCTTTATTAACTCCAATGATTCTAAGTGCCTTCTTTTGGATGTTGTCAAGCTGGCTCAGGACAGTAGATCTACCTTTAGCCTCCAGTTTATTTGCAACTTTGCGTAGAGCGCCAATCTTCTGACCAGCTTTAGTTGCAATGCCTGAGATGTGCTTTGACCAGGTCAGCTTGCTGTCAATGGTGACGCCCAAGATAGCCAGTTCTTTTGTAGATGGTAGTTAGCACTCACCGAAGTAGATATTAAGTTCAGATTGGGATCTTTTCCTGGAGATTACCATGGTCTGGCATTTGGTAGGCTCAAAGGTCACTTTCCATTCGTCAGCCCATGCTTTCATATTGCTTAGATCACGGTTGAGACTAGCAGCTACTGTGTTGGGATCGGTTGATGACTTAATGGGTGCAAAGAGTGTTGAGTTGTCGTTATATATATATATAGCTCGTTGTCACAAATATCTACAAGGTCATCAATAAAAACTGAGAACAGTAGTGGGCCAAGGATAGATCCTTGTGAAACAGATGTATTTATTGGAGCAGTGTTGGATGCCTGTGCTGACATGACGACGTTGATTGATCTATCAGATAAATAGTTGTCTATCCACGAAAGCAATCTATCAGTAACACCTTTAGCCAACAGTTTTGAGCAGAGTCCGTTATGCCATACCTTGTCGAAAGCT
The DNA here is from genome assembly GCA_035610835.1 of Ophiura sarsii. Lineage (NCBI taxonomy): Eukaryota > Metazoa > Echinodermata > Ophiuroidea > Amphilepidida > Ophiuridae > Ophiura > Ophiura sarsii. The sequence continues at coordinate 5,212,323 of CM069457.1, forward strand.
CCTTAAATGTCAAGGGCGTTGACACAAACTTCATCGCTTTGGTCTAGGGAGTCACTTCTGTGACAGGATGTTGAGGAGATCAGCTGTGCTGTGACCTGCTCTAAATCCACACAGTTTGCTGGAGATCAGGTGATTGCTTAGAAGAAAGCGTTGGAGTTGTTACTGTACTACAGATTCCATGATCTTACTGATGTTGCTTAGCAGCGAGATGTACAGTATGCTGTTCGATTCATTGCACTCCTTGTGGTTTTGTGGACAAGCTGGGTTAGGTAAAAAGGTATAAGCAAAGGGTCTGGGGGCGATGAAAATTTTGGAAAATAATGAGTGTTCAAACTTTGTTGACCCTCTTTTTGAAGCTTCAAAACTGTGTTAACCTCCTCAACCCCCACCAAATTATTTATGAACGCTCCCTCAATGAGAATACCTTCCCGAACAGACTTTTCATGGTTAGCCCAAAGCTTTTGTGGTTAACAAATACCAAAGCAGAAACTAAGTAGTTTCGTATACCCATTATCAGGAATGTATGTTCACATAAATTCTGTATGTCTGTATGTAGATGAGATAACGAAAACAACGGATACAGTTCTAATTATTGCATCAACCGCTGCAGTCGTTACTATCGTCGTCGTGGGCGTATTGGTTGTCTACATTTTGAGACGTAGGAATAATGAAGGCAGGAATAATGGTAACTATAACCGGCGGCTCATCTTTATGAACATCCCCTACCATTCGACGGGAGGGAAGGTGTGAGAAGAGTAAGGGACCGAGCAAAAATATAATTAGAAAATCAGTTGAGGAGATGATATGGTCATTACTCTAAATAAGTGGGTCTACACAATGGCCAGAATGTATAACATATGGGGCGATAGATTTGTCTCAGGTTTGAACGATACTGGTACATAATTATTTGCGAGTATTGACCAACTGAACAATCCAATTCCTATTCAAAAGAGGCCAAAGTGGCATCCACACTTTTGTTACTGAATTGATCATATCTCGGGATGGATTTGAATGGGATGAAGTTTATTTGATAGGGCTTACATACATATTGTTTTGAATATTTGAAAAAGAAAAACATTAAGAAATATTCTTATTTTCATTTTTTATTTTCAGTACTGCGTGATTACATGACACGGTAAGCATTGTTCTCTTTTTAATGATATCGAAATTCCTCTTAAATCTTTAGAAATAAAAAGGTATTATGAAAACAGATAATACAATTTTTAAAGGAGATTAAGGGTGCACATCAAAACTCGACCGCCCGGCAACCGCCTGTTCCGTGGGGTTCCGTGATGTTGCAGCCGGTTTATTGAACCGGCGGTTGCCGCGCGGTCGAGTTTTGATGTGCTCCCTAAACTGATTAAACTAAATATTTAATCAAATACAATTATTTTGCTAATGATGGCTGTTATTAATTTTCTTTGATTTTGTTTATGATTTTGTTTATTAAGCATGGACCCTTGCTAGTAGTGTATTTACTTAAAGATTCACATCTGTGAACTGAAGGAATTGTACAGGAATTATTCACAAAATTAATTTTACAACACAATTGGGGGAAATGGACCCATATGTTTACCTAAATACCAGAGACCCATACTTTCCCTACATATTTGTCAGATTGTGCTAAATTGTCTGTGAAATACCGCACATTTCAGACCCATAATTTATGAAAAAGGGTAATTCATTTACCAGATGGGTGAAAAGGTTATCCTATTTGGCGCCACATCCTCGTAACCTCATGTCCATTAAGTGCCACCCCGGATCAAAACATGATGTAATGTGTACAGGTTAATAAATGCGTATGTGTTGTTTCGAGAGAAATTAGAAAATCCATGCACACGTCCTAATGCTGTTTTGTGAATAATATCAAGACCCTGCTTTGGCTCATTTGAAAGAGTGTAGCGTAACGGTATTTTCTATGTATTAGATTAAACTATGTTACCTCTCCCGTAAACGTAACCACGCTATGATTACATGTACGTACCAGTAAAGTACCAGAATGCATAGATCTGCAATATATGGACAAAGTAGTTGAACAAAACCATGCTACTGTGTCCCGGTATTGTGTGGCAATTATTTGTGTATGTACTTCGCATCCCATACGGGTACTGGAATACAATAGGCAGAAATCTGAGGGGGCATATTTGTTTTTCAATTTTCGAACTCATTTGGTGCGATCTGGTGTATACTTTTGACCAATATTGTATTGAAAAGCCATTACTTCATTTTCAATAAATATTTAGTTTTTTTATCAATGCACGAATGACGTTGAGCATAATTATACTGATATATTCTTGATTTTAGGATAGATGGTTTAAAAGCTCAAACCGGGGGAGTCTGAGGGTGATGTGGCCCCCTCAAAAGTAGAACTATTTTCAATTTTCAAACTCATTTGGTGCAATCTGGTGTATCATACTGTTGACCAATATTGTATTGAAAAGCCACCTCTCTTCATGTCCAATCAATATTTTGTTTTTATCAATGCAAGAAAGAACGTGAGCATATACTGATATCTTTTTGATTTAAGTATAGATTTTTAAAAAAAAAGCTCGATCAGGGGGGTGTCTGAAGGGGGATGTACCCCCTCAGAATTGGGTTTTGTTTTTAATTTTCGAACTCATTTGGTGTGATCTAGTGTATACTTTGACTAACATTTGATCGAAAAGCCTCCTCTTCATGTCCAATCAATATTTTGTTTTTATCAATGCAAGAAAGAACTTGAGCATATATACTGATATTTTCCTGATTTATGGAACTTTTTTGACCCCCTTAACAAGTTGAAAAACTTTATTGACCCCCTACCCCTTACTATTAGATGTAGACAAAGACCTGTTGGCTTTTTACAACGCTGGCGGCCCGGACCATGTCGGGGGACCATGACACAATTTGCAAAATTTCAGATTCACTTACAGTAAATGTCTGCGCACTAGGCGCGAAACTTCATGCAACATTTATTTTGCAAGCAAAAAGAGGCATTCATGCAAAATGCATTCAAAAGCGCGTGCAATCTTTTTTGTTTATCTCGTTAACGACAATGTTGCACAAAGATTCGCGCATAGCGCGCAACATTGTGTGTTTATCTTGTTAATGACCACCTTTTTCAACGTTACTTTGTTGAAATTGGAAAGTCTCATTTATTATACAGGTTTCGTAGGTCACACAATTTGCAATGGTCGGTCCGGACGTTGCCTACCCTATCATGATACAAGTTTCATTTTACACCCAAAATGCAAATGTCCTCTTCACCCTTTAAAATGTTAAGGTTTTTAAAATAAAAGTTCACAAAAATATTATTGTGTAGGGATTTATTTTTTGCTACACAAATTGTGTTTCTACATTTCTTGCCTTTTTAAAACTGAATAATTATAAACTAAAGCGCGCGTAGCGCCCAATTTATGTTGGTCCACCCAGGCGCTATACTATCCATTTGGCCAAACTTTTTTGACCAAAAACCTTTTGGTTCCCACCTTTCGGCAACTTCAAACTTTTTGCCCCCCCCCCTTGATTTTACCCAGCCCCCCTCATTTTGCCCAGCCCCCAACCAAAGTATTTCTGAACACTCCCTAAGTATATTGTTTAAAAGCTCGAACAGGGGGGAGTCTGAGGGGTGATGTACCCCCGCTCAGAATTTGATTTTCTTTAAATTTTCGAACCCATTTGGTGCGATTTGGTGTGTACTTTTGACCAATATTTTATTGAAAAGCAATCACTTTATTTTGCGATCAATATTGTCTTTTTATATAGGCATATGCCAGCAAGAAGTTATACTAGTTACCTCCAAAAGATCGGTTCTAGTCAACGTACGTACGCGTAGTATCCTGACCGACGTCCAATAAACTCCAAACGTTCTTATGTCCCGCCCGCGAATTTATTAACCGTACTCACTCACTGTATAAATGTATTGCTGTACAATGTACATGTGCTATGCACTTTACTCCGTCAGGTATCAAATGTTGTTTACGGTAATAAAGGTCGCCGCCCGCCTTTCTTTTCTTTTTTTCCATTCTTTATGTTTTCCCTTCTTTTTCCTTTTTTTTGTTTCTTGTTTTCCTTTTTTCCCCTTGTTTCCTTTTTTGGGGGGTGGAAAGGAAAAAAAGTGGTCCCCCCCCCCATCCCCTGGGATTTCCGCCCTTGGCAATAGGTAATGACAACCAAGTAAACATGATGCCGGGCATAATGAAATGGCCGTGTAGCAAGTGTTGTTTATTCTTCTTTTCTTTTCCTGCACAGGGTTGAAGTAGACGGACAAAATAGAGGTAATTATATCGTACCATGTTGTTGTTAATATTTAGCATTCGTATAAACACATAATAGCTATTATCGGCTATAAATTCATTAATGTATCTCTGTATCACAAGAACGGTCATGAGAAATGTTAAATCAGCATCGAATTGTGGGAGAAATCATGTGAGACGCGAGCGACTATAACGTTTCACACAATATTAAGAATGGTTATAGTGTAATAGACGAAGTAGAAAGAAAATATGTGTCGATGTCAATACGACCATTGTACGAGTAACCAATTTAATTTTATAATTATTCTTATACCAGGTATTCAATTGGAACCAATCAGTAATACGTATTTCAACGTGAATGAGACATTGGACATTCCAAGAGACAGTTTGCAGATAATCAGGGAACTTGGTAGAGGGCAATTTGGACGTGTAATGCTTGCAGAGGCTACAGGAATAACAACAGATGGCAGTCTTATACAAGTTGCGGTTAAGACCTTAAAAGGTATTAGGGCAATACTAGACGGTATAATTATCATGCCAAATAACATACCAAATGTTCTGAAACAAATTACGAAAGTACAACGTATGCATGTAATAATAAACGAATTAAATATGCGTTTACATAAAAAATGGTTTGTTTGAACTCTTAAAATGTAAACAGATAGGGTTGATACGCGAGGGTAAGAATTGTTTCATCAACATAGCACCCACTTATATTAGACTTTGATGACTACATGGCTGAGGTAGTTCAACGTAGGTAAAAAGGCTGTCAAAAGTTGGTAGATTTACATTGACACACTTTGTTTTGTTTTAAAAGTATTTGCCGTTCAAGATGATTTAGGAATAACGCCATCGATCAAGAGCTAATAATAGGTAATTGTTTGTTGAAGAATGCACTGGCTATATTTATATTCAGTAAAAAGACAAGTAACATATTGACTTTGTTACAGATAACGCGCCGCAATCTGATAGACAGGGCCTACTTCGTGAATTGGATTTAATGAAAAAGCTTAAATCTCATCCAAATGTAATCGGTCTCATAGGTTGCTGCATTGAAAAAGGTATGTTTCTATTATTCCTTATCTGATATCTCTTATTCTTTCTTTTTTGAACCCGAAAATAAACCGCTTTTTCAATGGAATCTTATTTTAAGGATAACTCGGTAAAAAGTTCCAATGTTCAATCGAATATAATGAATATTTGATTTTTTACCGATTTGTGTCTGTTATACGTTCCGAAAGATTGAAAAACAAATCGGATAATCTAAGAGATTTATAATTTAATAAAATGAAAATGAAAATCGTCGTACCAGAGATTCATCAAAATATAATAAGAATCACTTCGCTGGTAAATTCAGGTAGAAAATAATGTTAACGTTTGAAGCATCGAGACTCGAGACTGCAAGGATGCATATGCTGAAGTAGCACATTATCATACGTAAATAGTGGGTGATGCGTGAAATCAAAGGGCATTAATTCAAAGGTATAGCTGCTGATGAGAAATAAATGGGCAAAAGGCTGTGTTATGTTATGGATTCTATGCTTTATTGTACACTACATCCTGAGATGTATGCGTCTACTATCGATATTTGATGTACATATTTAGGCTTATATTTATTCTGTATATTCATTTCTACATTGTAATGTAAATAATGTTTAACCCTCGCCCTCCTGAGACGTTATTTGTAACACTATTAACTAGTGGGGGGGGGGGGGGGGGGGGGGGGGGGTGGGGGGATCCCTTAAAAAAATCCAAACCGAGATGCAGAATATGCATATTTTGGTATCATGGTATAGCTAGAGGTCTCTTCTTTACATTCCTACCAAAAACAAGCAAAAATAAACTAAACTTTCACGAATTTGTTTATACTATTGCCACTCAAAGCAACCAACCCCTACTACCCTCGGAATTTGACAGGTACCCTCACATTTTCCCCGTCAAAAATGAGCTCTGGGGATATAAAAGAGATCATCTAGACGCCCTAGGTCTCTGTCCTTTGTGTTTTAGCGCAATCGGCGAAAATTCTTAGGGGGTAGTAACTGGTAACCCCCGCCCCCACCCCCTTAGGTGGACGATAGTTAATTCTAATATAACCAGGTTGTTTATACTTTGTATTCATTTTAATAGACCCGATATTTATCATAGTGGAGTTCATGTCAAATGGCAACCTGAAAGATTTTCTACTGAGCAATCGTCAAACTCAAGAATATGTCACAGTTGAACTTACCAAGGTCGAACTTATATCATTTGCCATACAAATAGCAGACGGGATGCAATTTATAGCATCTTATCAGGTGAGAGTATTTAGTTTAGTGTTCGACTAGATAACTACGAATAATTACGCTAAATCGTACACGTGCCCATACCCAAGAGTAAGATAAAGCATAACTTCTTGTACACAGCATTTTTCACACGTTGATTCCGACTAATATGGTTTTATAAAGAGGATAATTATCCAAGTTAATAATCCGTCTTATCAAAGATGTACTTAAGATATGTATATAAATCCTTATAATAATAATAATTAAAATATACCTAGAATCATGGTGTGTATTGAAAAGGCGTTCGATACCATTGAGCCTAATTTGCTGGGTGGAACTCAAAGCCCAAAGTGTTACATTTGAAAGTTGTTGTGTAAGGAAATTTAATCTTTGCACTTCAATTTGTTAAAAAAACTAGTGATTTTCCAGATTTTATAAAATCAAATGTTCAAATTTCGAGAAAAGTCACGGTATAGCATCCCTAGAGCAGATTTTAGTTTTAAACATTTACCCAATGGGGCTTAAAGTCGATATTTGGTAACACATGTGGCAAAACTGCCAATACAAAAAGGTTACGTCCTACGGCATGTGGTCAATGAGTGTTATGTCTTCCTATTCTTGGGTGAAATTACAAGTCCGAAGTGCGACTTTTGAAAGCTGTTGTGTTAACAAATTCAAACTTTTGGGTGCACGCGACAATTATTTTTGAAGTGGGACAACATTCATTTATATATTGAATTCTACTTCGATAGTTGCGATTATGATCTTACCTCCTAGCTATATAACTTATTTTGTTTCTTCTCAGTGTATCCACCGCGATTTGGCCGCCAGAAATATTCTTGTCGGGGGAGATCTCGTCTGCAAGGTATCAGACTTTGGATTAGCGCGTGATATTATGAATATTCGGATATATGAACGACAATCTGACGTAAGTACCATTTCATACAAGATGTATTCCTAGGGTGGGCATATTAATACATGTATCCATTTGTCAAAACCCAGTTTATCTATGGACAAATTATGTGAGAAAGAGTAATATGATATAACATTGATGGTTAGGTTGGTAAAATGGCAAAATACAAAATGGGCGCCAAAGCGAAAATTTTGGGGTATTTCTGAGCACATTTAGGTTTATAACAGCAACTTAAATGTTTTAAGGTATATGAACCCAAAGGTTTCATTCATTTCACGATTCCCCTCATTAGGATATTCAAAGTATCTGTTAGATCTCAGAGAAAATTTAAAATGGCCTCCAAAACGGGCATGTTTTATGTATTTCTGAGCTAATTTAGGTCTATAACAACTTCTTTTGAACTTATTATGTCTTAAAGGTCTCTGAATCCAAAGGTTTCATTTATTTTATAATTGCATTCGTTAGGATAATCAAAATGACCTGTTTGACCTCAGACAAATTCAAAATGGCCACCATAAATTCATGTATAAATTCTGTATAGTATATAAATTGTTGCATTATATAAGATGGCATTTTATTATGTTCTTAGGGCTCTTGCCCAAACACAAGTAGAGGAAAGCTCGAGGAAAAAGTGGGGAAAGCGCGATCCTTTTTCTATATTTGTTAAAAGGAGTGACAAAGGATCAGTAATAAACACCTCAGGTACAGATAATCATGTGGTAAATATTGATTGTTCAAAAATGCATTGTTTAATAAACTATCAACATCACTTGTGACATTTTCCTCTGGCCTGCTTCACAACTACTATATTGTCCCCAAGTCATAGATCATATGGGATAATCGCTTGGGAGACCACCTGGAATTATAGCTAAAGAGTATTTGGAATGGCGTCAGCCAATCCTAGATTTGAAGCAGTAGTAGACATTAACTCAAATAAGTTGGTGCTGGCACGGTCAACCTATATCCAAAATGACTGGTTTTAATGCCGCTTGGAGGTATACAAGATGGTTGGGGACATTGCTAAATTTCCCATAACGAACCTGCTATAGTCACTGTATTAATACTATGTACATCATTCAAGCTATTTCACGCGAGCGTGTTTTGCTGTTCGTGAAGCTGCGCCTATATCAGAAGTGCGCGAAACTATGCACGCATGAGGGTCACGATTGACCAATCACGACGCGCGGTCATTTTTGAAAGCGCCCGTTGCGCACGCATGTAGCACTCAGTCATTATTGGAATTATGTCCATAGTATTATGACGCTTACTATAGGCATTGAATAGAGAGAAGAGACCACCGTTGACAGGATTGGCATATAATTCGCCAATTATTTCGGGAGAAGATCCCAGAGGTGTCGACGATGAGAGACAGATGTGCTAGCTACTGACACTTTTTCTGCAAAGGAACGATTGTTTGCTGCTGTGTGCTGCGTTGGATGAAGTCATTGAGACGATTAACGGGCAGCTTTTTGAAATGTCATTCCTTGACACTGATGAGAGGAGCTCTGCAAAGGTAGATGAGAGCAAACTAGCATTAATTTGCACCACTAACTTGGCTGTGAGAGTGAGTTTGCTAAGATTGATAACCGGATTAGTATGAGTGGTGGATCAACATCAGTGCAAATACACTCAAGTCATCCCTTAAGTATAATGCTTATCTGAAAGATCCACAGCGATGCGGCGCAATACTATATACTCTACGCAAGATGTTAGTGCACCCCAAAGCCAAACGATGCAGCCCAATACTACTCTACGCAACATTGCCACGGACTGTGTGTATGAAATACCGTGCATTAATTGCAAATAGTCTTACGTCGGAGAAACTGGACGCCGCTTTAACACCGGAATGAAAAAGCATCAGAAAGAGACGGAGAAAATAACCTATAGAATAGAAAACAGTCAGAGAGAGAGAGAGTATAGCAAGTTAGCTATCGCTGACCACGCTGTACAAAAGAACCATGTTATTGGCTGGACTAATGCAAACATCCTTTGCAAGGAGAGCAAACCACAATCGCGACACATCCATTTGGATTCGACACTATGAACAGAGACGACGGGGCACATTTTTATGTCATGTCTATGACCCATTGATCACCGCAATATCGCCCTCAACAGGAAGCAGCACGGGTCAGAAGAGGTTATTCTGAGGAAGTGTATAGATTGTAATACACGAAACTGTCAATCGTGAGTACAATTTCTGGTTTTGAAAGATGAAAATCTCAATTATTCACGGTATATATGTTTTTACAACTACAGACGCCACTGCCCATTCGGTGGTTGGCTCTTGAGACTTTGATTGATAACGTATGTTCTCAGGAAAGTGATGTGTGGTCCTTTGGTATATTGCTATGGGAGATCGTTACATTTGGTAAGTATCTTCTCAACAACCTATGGTCTTCAAATATATTTATTTCCATTTCATTTTTCTTATTTTACGCTTTTCAAGCTTTTCCAGGGTGATAAATCTTCCCCCTCTTACACCATTTCTCTGACATAATTATTTTACGCCGTTTATTGCTGTTGCGGTATCATTCCTTGGCATATTTGCAGGGTGAAACTAGAAGCTAAAATTGAGATTTTGTTTAAAGTTGTTGTGTTAAAAAATCAAACTATTTGCTATACAAAACTAGTGATATATAAGATTTTGTCAAATAAAAAGTTCAAAATGTCGAGAAAAGTCACGATAAAGTATCCCTAGAGAAGATTTTAGTTTAAAAAAATGTGTTGCAAGACTGAATAGACGACTGTCTCTTGCCGATACACAAGTTCGCCCAGCATGTAGTCAATGGGTATTTGATCTTCGAATTCTTGGGTGGAACTACGAGCCAAAAGTGCGTATTTTGAAAGTTATTGTGTTAAGAAATTCAAACTTTGATCTTAAATTTGTTTTAATAACTAGTACTCTGTAAGATTTTGTAAAATCAAAAGTTCAAACTTCGAGAAACGTCACGATATAGTATCTTTATAGCATATTTTAGTTTTAACACGTAGCCCAATGAGGGCTGAAAGTCAATATGTGGCAATATGGCAAGACTGTAGACTGCCTTTTGGCTATCCAAGGTCTCGAAATATCCTGTCAACCTGTAAAAATATATCTCGCAAAATATACAGTTAACCGGAACGTTATGCTTACAGTAAACAAGACAAATAGCTATAATAACATTTATAAACAATAACAACATAACATGTATTCATAATTGTTGATAGGTGCAAGGCCTTATCCTGGTATGGGGACACGTGTTGTTATAAAACAATTACGAGAAGGATACCGAATGCCCATGCCAAAACATTGCGTCAAAGATATGTAAGTTCACACAATAGTACATGTTGATTGAAACATTTTTATTTGAGTGTTTTGAAAAGCTATACAATAGTAGTAAAGTACCCATTTGTAGCCTTACCTTTCGATAAATAATAAGTCTACGACGGTGGTGATCGTGGTGGAAAGATAAACATATGGCCAAGATTGTTAACACACATTTCTACATTCTTGATGATGTTACGGCCTAAAAGAGGTCTGATGCTGGCAATAGATGTAATTGTTTTGTCTATACGAGTGTGGTTAATCGAAAGAATGTTCGATCCCAGTAAATCTTAAATGATTAAGTTCGTGCCAGGGTTTATTACAGTTGATGGCAACCTAGTAGCTTTCGTCTAGACGTTTGCACTTAATATCAGGGCGGTGGCTACTCATGTGGTCATGTTTCTTTTTTATTGGTTTCGACGACATACTGGATGTTACAAAGAGAGCAATCGATAAGTTATATCACGTTTCTGGTGGAACAAGTGATAGTGTTTTAATTGGAAACATTGTTTGGCCACCTTGGTTTCCCTCATGTTATTGACGCGCTTTTTCGTAACCTAGCGATGGATAGTAACACGTCTTAGGGTATAGGATTAGGGTTAGGATTAGGTTTAGGGTTAGGTTTAGGGTTAGGTGTGGTTTAAGGGTTAGCCTTAATAATACCACCATAAACATAAAGTGAACAATTATTAAGATACCTTAACACTATTTCATGCTATATAGAATTGATGAACAATTTATCTTATCCGGGATCTTATCAGACAAAGCGATGACCAAAGGTTGCCGATGTCATGAATTGGCGAGGCATATTGCTTGAGATGCTAAGGGTTTTCGTAACTGATTGTATTTATAAGAACTATTTTTAAGAACTAATGAATATAACAATCTAGAAAAGGCTCTAATTGACTTAAATGGTATTGATGTATGGGTGCTATTTATCTCTAGCGATCTTGATGTAAAATATAAATTAATGCTAGGTAGTACATACACCACATTTTGTAATATAAGAATGTTAACGACTTTTATCATGTATTTGACAAATTTTGTAAGTCCTTCTCCAAGCGTGCATGGAAGGCACGATTAGAAACGAAATGCGCAAACAATGACGATTGAATTTAATATATTTGTTCATGTATATACATGTATAGTGCCATTTTCCACGTGTGCCTGACATACTTTCAGATCAATTTTGTATGATTGACTTTGTGTCTGTATATAATATGTATCTATCTCATGGTAAAACTTTGTAATTTGTGTATATAATTGTGTATTAATCTTGTGATTTTCTGTATATGAACGCACCGTCGGGTAGACGGGTGCCGCTGTTTTAAAAGCGTATGTTCAAATAAATAAATACAAATAAATATACTGCGTGCACATTAATTTGTTAACTTTGGTAACAAGTATACGGCGTGTCCCGAGTCTTTGGTCGCTTGGACGTTTTGCTCGAAATTGATTAGTTTTAATCCCTCTTGTTTTTAAATGTGTTTTGCAGATATGATATAATGTTATCCTGTTGGGCGTCTGATCCAAATGATAGACCAACATTCGCTGAGATCAGTAAGCAATTGGATACAATCCTTGAGTTAGAATCGGTAAGTACCATGTTAGCTGTGTTCGCAACTGTGACTTTGTGTCCTGAAAACACGAATGTCAGATTGTCAGAATGTCAGCATGTTTAAGAATGTCAGAAACACTCGGTCAGAATATATCAGTGGCTCGTATGTTGTTATTGACTAAACCGTCAAGTGACGTAGTTTACAAAAAAAATATGCTTGTAATTCGTTGCGAAAGGTTTTAAGGTACTTTTATTTGTTACAAAAAGCATAGTTATCATAAATAGGAACGTTTCGTCAGTAAAATCCGAGAAAAACATTCATTGCATAACATTTCTAACTGATCAGTCCAGGCAAATGTCCAGATCTGAAAATCGGCTTATATTTCCAAATCTGGAGAGGCAGTGATCAATTAATTTTTCAGGTAGTTGTTTTTGTGAATTTTCAAAATGCTTCAATTTTGTGAATACTTCATTTTGCGGTTCGAAACCATACAAAACTTCGAGAATTTGCGCCCTAGCCATTTTTGATGGATTTAATAATTCACGAAATTAGCAGTTTTCGGCCCACGTTATTAAAAAAGGACAATCTGATTCTTGAGAAATCATGTTGAAAAGATAATTCACTGAATAATAACCGTGGCGTTTAATTATTGATCGGGGATTTTAAAAATAACGGAATTACTAGATCAATTGATTGATTAAATAATTAATTTAATTAAGCATTAATTAGTGGATAAACAGTCGTAGGGTAATTATTATTTTTATTTAGTTATTTTGTAGCTATGTATAATTCATCTTTAATTCAAAAAAGTACAATTTATTGCTGAAATGTATGTAATAATCAAGTTTGTAGTTTTTGAATCAGACCATCATGTGAAAAGCATTGATTTCCAGATTAGGTAATCGATTTTCAGATAAAGCAAATTTCCAGATTTGGTCATTTGCCTGGACTAATGATTGAATGAACTCCATGTAACAAAAGTATTTATTATGTAATTGCCCTGTCACACCTACGGTAGTAAATTCTCAGCGTAGTGCAATATATGGCCAAGCGCATCAAGGTCTCCAATAATGCATTGGTGACGCCGTGTGGACTTGGGGAGGGTCCCATGGTCTCCCCGGTTCGGCGTTAACGGTTCGGCAGGAGACTCTGTTTATAGTGCGATTGCAAGGGGTTTAAAGTATTAGTTCAAATCATCCTTTACACGAAAACGTGTATGGATGGAATCCAATCTCTTGGATCAATATAAGTTTAACACGTGTTTGTACTTTGGTAGGTTGGGGGGCGGTGATTGGAACCATTAACCTTCGTGCCATCGCTCTATGCTCCCCCTGTATACGCAGACAACGTTGTGCAGACGTATTGAACACGTATTAGTAACGTACGCAGACGGCGACTTGGATGCACTAAGAACGTTTACAGCGTTAAGGCCCTGTCACACCATAGCGTATGGCCTGAACGTATGCCGACGTATTCAAAAAAATAGCTCGAAAATTGTCAGAGTCCAAGAACGTCCAAGAACGTCTAACTTCCCAACAAATTGCGTAGGAAAAGTCGACATCGGTGATGGAATGGACGTATCCATAGCGTATCCATAGTGTATTGAACGTATACATAGCGTATGACTAACGTATTGATTGCGTATCACTAACTTATAACAAACGTATGACAGCGTATGACAGCGTATGCGAGCGTATGACCAACGTATGCTTAACGTATTCGTAGCGTATGTCTGCCGTGTTCGACGTAACAAACACGTGACTTATGCCGCTGCAAAAATTGAGTTTCGTACACGGCGGGACAAGTGTTGCCAGTACAATTAAACGCAGCCTAGATGATAACTATTAAAATATCTAGAAGGATAAATCTATAGGTCCAACCTATAACTTACGAGTAACGTACCTCTAACGTATGTCAGCGTATGTCAACGTATGTCTAAAGTATGTCAGCGTTTGTAAACGTATGTCTAACGTACCACGAGCCTATCGGGAACTTATGTAGAACGTATTAAGCACACGTTGAGTACGTCGAGACATTTTGAACATGCTCAATAATTTTTCGCGGGCTCGACGTGTTCCAAATTTTCACAGCGTATCACAGCGTGCTCTTGACGTAAACGACGTATCCCCAACTTACCCCTAACGTATATCAGCGTACACCAACGTATTTTTCGATATTTCGCATACGTTCAGGCGATACGCCATGGTGTGACAGGGCCTTTAGTAGTGCAAGCCTCTTTTTTACTTGACATTTTAAGCAATCTCAGCGCGAATAATAGTATGCAAATTGAAGTGAGTAGTTACGATTTTAACGTTGTCTTTCTCTATTTTACCCTTCATCAATTCTGTTCATGGTCCAAAACTGTTTAAATAAAAAAGCAAACAATACAATACAACAACATGAAATGTAACAAATAAAAATTAAAAATGGAAATACAATTGAATATACAAAAATTAACATTAAATTAAATTATATCTAATAAAAAAAATTAAAACAAAAATTAAAACAAAAATCCATTGTTTGTGTTCATATTTATGTTATCTCTCTTATTAGGATTACTTGATACTTGAGGACATAGAGGAAGATCTTTATGACGATATAGAAGTCCAGGACGAATTGGTTTGAACAGCAAGTATATAATTCCGCCATCTTAACATGTGTATGTTTGGATGAAACCTGAAATAGTTTGTGATGCTGATTTGAGAACAACTCTACAAGACCAGGTCTACCTTGTACAAACTCTTGGTGTAGTTACGTTAGTTGGTTTTACTAGGTGTGTGTATATGACAGCATATTAGCATACATGCCATTTTACCTAGTGTGTAACCTTATTTTCCATACTTAATCAATGAAACTGACTACTGTTTAATATAATTTCATAATTATTGTTTGTTAATGATTGAAATAGTTAACATAGTTACAGGATGGCTGTCTGGTGAAGCATTGAAACCAAAGTTAAAGAAGAAAAAATCCCAGATTAGACTTCTACGAAGTCTATGATATTCACAGAACAAATGGTACAAATTATTTTTGGCACATGAACCGCCTACTTTATTTTCAGTTTAGATTCAAAATGTGATCCTACAGGGTGTCCCTAAAAAAATTGTGCACATGTTTGCGCAACTTGTTGATCATAAAGTCCTAAAGTTTGGTGTAATATGTTTATACACACGAAGAGGGAAAACACTCAGCTTTCAGATGCCATTTATTTTATCTGATTTGGATTTGTCAATCCGGAGATATGGACAATTAACTAGAGCTACCCAGAATCGATGTTGTGCCACTTTACAGTTTCAAAGGTTTACTCCTAAGATACAACTTCCACTTGAACGATTGCCATTTTTGTATTGAGATTGAATAGGTTTAAATAATAGAATGAGTGCCTGTGTATCCAAGCAGAACTGAATATAAAGATGTTTGTTATATGATTCGATCCAGTCCTTTTGACGAGGTTTCACACAATGTTTATTGGGCCTACATTTTCAAAACAAAACAGACGTCCATATGGCTGGGTGCGGCCTCAATTTTCAATAGACATGAGTGATAGAAGAGGGTATTCATGGTTTTAAAACATCACGAAACGAGAAGTCCAGCAGAAGAGTCACCAGATAGTTTGCCATTCATTTCTCAAACACTCACGTACCATCTAGGAATACACCTATATACAAAGGAGTATTGGAAATGCTTGGTAGATGGTATGGTACAAGCACCAATATGAATAAAGAACATTCGGGAAGACTAAGATATGAAAAATGGCAGGACACAGTAACACATTAATAACATGCGGCGGCGTGCAGTTCAGAGGGATCCCTACTGCTCGTAGAAATCCCTTACCACATATTCCAAGGACATCATTTTTGTTCCTCAGCCACTTTTAAACAATTCTGGTCAAATGCACCTCAATGTTTCAAGACGATTGAAGCCATGGATAGACCAATGTTAGTATCGTTTTGACGCTCATAATCATGTATTCTGTAAATGTGGCACAACGTCGATTTTGGGTAGCTTTGATACACAAAAATTTGATATCTCAGGATTGACAAATCCAAATCAGATAAAATAAACGGCATCTGAAAGCTGAGTGTTTTTCCTTTCCGTGTGTATAAACATATAACACCAAACTTTAGGATTTCATGGTCAACAAGTTGCGCAAACATGTGCACAATTGTTTTAGGGACACCCTGTAGAATTATAAAACAGGAATATACTTCACCTACAATGATTTTACAATTGTTAAACAGCAGCTAATCAAAATGCGTATTTCTATTAACTGATAATAGTGTCAAGTTGAATACAGATTGTTGTACTTGTGTCACTCACAAGGTGCATGTTTACGTTCTGATTTCGTGACAAACTAAAAGTCTATCAAGTAATAGGCAGCCCTGCAATACTAACGCGTATGGTTCATGTGACTTGTACGTAAGAGCTTTACGATAGTCAGAAAGTCTACTTAAGTAATAGGCAGCCCTGTAATATAATATAATATTTAGGTAATAGTTTACATACGTTAAAGTACCAAATTAACATTGAGCTAAACCAATATAATGCAAACATATTTCCATCACAATTTGATCCATTATAATTGTAATATTTGCATCAGTCTCAGGTTGTATGTATGTTAGTGTATGATGATGCAACACCTATACGTATAAGTCACTTATCGTCAGCCTGCTTTGATAATTCCCTAACTCATTTTTTTCTAGTTTTTTGAAAACAGCACAAATATGAAAAGTGAGTTAGGCAATTATCGAAGCAGGCTGACGATATGTTGAATAGCACCATGAATATTGCAGATGAATTCCAACAGGAGCAGTAACTGTTGGATATAATTAAGCTGGAGATTTACCTTTATTTTCTATGTGAAATGTGGCTTGTTATAGACCTAATACGAGTTAAAGGTATATTATGTGATCTTTTCCAGGGAACGCCCTCAACATCAACATCAAAATGAAAGCAGATTTTCTTGCAGATTTACATTTCTTATCATGAATCGAACATACATTACAAGTTACAGGGCGATACGATTCTTAATTACTTCACAATCATGGTTTTAGAGTGAAAATAAACTGTCGTATGTCCGCCAACTTATTTTACTCTAGTCTAAATTCACTCTAAAACCATGATTTTGAGGTAATTAGGAATCGTATCGCTCTGTAACTTGAAATGTATATACGATTTATGATCAGAAATGTCAATCTGCAAGAAAATCTATTTTCTAAAAAAAAAATCAATCATGAATAGAGTACGCTCCCTGGAAAAGATCACATAATATGCCTTTAATATGACCCATTTTAAACATTTTATATAATTATTACAATCTGCCTAACTCACAAGACTGACTTAGGCAGAATTGAAATTGTGCATTTATCAACACTTTAAATTGGTCAATTAGTGTTGTGACATAGTCACATACAATCAATAATTGAAACACACAGGGCAACCTGTGTCGATTTACATAAGCCATCTATTCTATCTACCCAACTATTGTACATATATTTTTCTAGTCGTTGTCGCAATTGTTTGTGGATGAGTAAATTACACGGAAATAGACCTGCTCCAACGAAACTGGGATAACGTTTTTAATTTAAAACAATGATTTGGATTTGATTCCAGATTTGGTTTGATTATATTTTAAGAATTACATTGATGTATTAAACGTCAGAATTGTTGTTCACTTGTACTGTTTTAAAATTGTTTTGGCATGTTTATTGCCCTGTATATCTAATACTAATTAGGCCAAATTAAATTATTTGTTTGTCTCAAAGCTCCCGCGCGCGTTAGTTTATTGATGCGCATTAGAAAACAAAAATCTGAAAAAATCCCAAAATTTCACAGATTTTTCAGATTTTTCTTGATCACATCATCTAAAATACAAAAGTTCACTTTTACAAGGATTTCCATATTTTATATTTAAAAAAAAAAAAAAAAAAACCTGAAAAAAAAAACCGCATTTCGCATTCGTTTTACAACAGGAGAGGAGCTTTGAGACAAACAATTATGTTAAACTGTTGTGAGTTTATAACACCACTGGTATATTTGAACTACATAATTGATTAATTTGTCTATTTTGATCATTACAAAAACTGAACAAAATCACTATATAATATATAGTGATTATATAATATATAGTGATTTTGTTCAGTTTTTGTAATGATCAAAATAGACAAATTAATCAATTATGTAGTTCAAATATACCAGTGGTGTTATAAACTCACAACAGTTTAGATTTAATTTTACTCTTATATTTACACTAAGTTGAAGTAAACAGTACAAACGTACCCTGTGTTTACTATCATATGGTTTAAAAAAATTGATTGCGTGATATATAACACAATTGTATGCCTTGTGTCTCTGCCATAGTAAAACAATATCACTTGGTACCATTTTGTTCTTCTTTTTAATTCTAAATTTGACATTGTGATATAGTTTGTACTATCACATTCGGAGGCATTCAATATTTGTATAATAATGTGGTAATAGGGTTTATTGTATTATATATATTACAGTACTGTGCTGCAAATGTTGACATTTCTTTAACATTTTATTGGTTGAATATTTTATGTTGTACATATTTTAATATCATCACGTGATGTCACTATATTGTTTATTATTATAGTTCAAAGTCATTATCATCTTCCAGTACTGTGAAAATGTTAATACTAAGATAGGCATTTATGACATGAATATGTTTATAACATTAACTTATCAAAATTACATGTTTGTAAGAAAATTAGACATTTCCCGTAGCCAACACATGCAAGTAAAACTTAAACGTTAGTCCTCAACGTAATATTTAGCATCACCATGCGTAAACGTCAACTTTGTAAATTGTACCGATGCAAAAGTGTCCTTGCGTTTTTAAAGCTTTGTATCTCAGGTAAACTATTTCGCAGCTTAAAACTAAAAACATTTGTGGATAGAGAAGACTTGTAAAATTACGGTGGTAGTGTGGTACAAGACTATTTTTACAATAACAGCTATCTGTGTTGCCAAGGTACAGATGAAGGTTTTCCGAACATCACTTTCATATATAAACGCGTATAATGATGATAAAGCGAAGGGAGCGAGACAGTGAAAGAGGTAGTAAATTTCAGATTGAAATAATCCTTAATATAAATATTAATAATGTTGTGCACAATAATAAGCGAGAGCTGATTTAAAGGGAAAAAAGATCCACATGAATGGAATTGCGAGAAACATGCAGCAGAGGAACATGAAGCAGAGTCTGTGTCTGGTTTCAAGCGTATCTTGAAAACATATTTATTCCCATGTTGATTTTTGTTTTTCTATGCTTTGTTATATATATATATATATATATATATATATATATATATATATATATATATATATATATATATATATACTTATATATATATATATATATATATATATATATATATATATAAAACGTGAATATCAATAATAGCCAGATAGTGCTCAATACTTAGTTAAGTAGAGCTTATTTAGAGAATAATGACTGCGTAACAACTGTTTTCGTGAATTTGCTTTAAAATCAGAGGTTTTTGTTAAGGGCTGAGGAATTGTCCCGAGGGGCGCAGCCCCCGAGGGACAATTCCGAATGACCAGAACAAAACCCGAGGATTTCAAAACAAATTCACCAAAAACAGTTGTTAAGCAGTCATTATTCTCATTCATTGCTGAAAAAGATGCATATTTTATCCAAATCGTTGATTTGTACCGATATAATCTTGCTAATAATTAATTAGTTTTCTGTTTATTTTGTCCACCCCTTCTTAGTTATTGAAACAGTCCAAGTCGGGTCATCCCCTCATTAACATTTTTATCATTCAACCAATCAGAAATAAGCTTTAATCGTGTTTCCGCATAACTCATTGAATATTCAGTTTAGGGGCGTGAGGCGTTAATTTGATTGGTCGGTCAGTGAGCAAAACAATGGAACACTTTGGCGCAGTACTTTCGGGCAATTATTAGTAACCCGCACTCGGCGTGCGCGTTCTCATCTAACGATTAATTTGATTGGAACGCACTTGGTACGCAGCTATGGCGATTATTCATGAAGTAATGAATATCAAATAAAACACTTTTTATTTGGCAGTTTGCTACCTTGGGTTTCTCGCTTACGCGATCGTCAGGCAAACTAAAATGTATTCCTTCCATACAACGAAGTCAGTGAGAAAAATATTCGCAGTACGCGCGCGCAAGGCATGCTGCGTATTCAATTCGCGTAACACTGCTCGCGCATAAAACGCAACGCACTGACATCGCTGAACAGATAAAGAAAACTGCGTTTACCATGTTTAACATTATTTTTTTCTCCCATGTCGGCACTTGGAAACTATCTCGCTTCTCTTATTTATCAGAGTGTCTTTGTTGTGGTGGAGAATTTCTATTTTCTCGTCGAGGCAGAGGTTACATTGCCCTGATCTCCTTCTCTTTGTGTTGGATTGTCTTACTATTTCCCAGTCTATTGATACATTTGTGGCTCTTCTTCTTTTTAGACCCCAAACGTATTTTGAGAGTTCTGTCTCGTTTATATACCTTTCATGTTTGAAGGATTTCTTATGGTTTCCATACCTTTCTTTGAACGTACCACCTGTGAGGCCTATGTATGATTTCACTTGCCCTGGCACCGAACTTACTGTAGCTTTATAGACTATAGCTGAAGACAAGCATTTTCCAAGAAGTGGACAGTCTCCTTTAACTCTACAATTACAGGTTTTTTTCGGCGGTTTTTCCTTACTCTTTCTGTTGATCTTGGTATTATGAGACTTGATGATTGCTCTCATGTTTTTCATGCAACTGTAGCTCACCTTTACTGTGTTTCGGTTGAATATCTTGTGGAGTTGGTGACCCCGTGGAAAATGCTTGTCTATCAACTTAATGAATGTTCCTCCGACATTCGATGACACGTTTTTGCTAAATGGAGGATTGAACCAGATAATTTTCCGCTTGCGTGTCTTTGGTTTCTTGTTGTTTCTTGTGATGTGCGCGCACTTGATATTTACTCTGTATCCACTTGATTGTAGTGCCTCGTTATAAATCGGAGCTGCATTCTTGAAGATATCTACGGTGGATGACAGTGTTGATATTCTATCTCCAATAGCAAGGGGGATGTTTTTGATAATGGTTGGGGGATGGTTGGAGTGGGTGTGTATGTACACTGGATTGTTATTCGGCTTTCTGTATGGTCTGTGTGTCGCAGTATTAAGATCAAGGGTGACGTCAAGGTAATTTACTAATTTAAGGTTAGTTTCGATTGTTATCTTGAGTCCTAAAGATTTGAAGATGTTAATTATCTCTTTTCTTATGCGGTCGGAGGTGCTGCCTGAGCAGTTTTTCATTACTGCTAGCCCGTCGTCCCGGTAGAGTTCGATGCTATGTATCTTGATATTGTCCTTCAAGGATTGAAGAGCATATAAGCCGATGAGCTCGCAGATTTCTGCACCGTCAAATGCCCCCATTGCAACATCAAAGTTGTTTTGGGTATCTCTTTTTATCCATGGCTTACCGGTGCCGTCGAAAAGCACTGATCGTCTCGCGTGCATTATCGTCTCGTATTCTAGATCAGATACATTTGTATATGCTTTAGCCCATGCTAATGATTCTGTCAACAGCTCTTCTGATATCGAAGGATAGAAATCAACTATATCGAAGACGAGGAATATATATATATATATATATACATATATATATATGTTTTATCATGGTAAAGCGCCGTGTTCTCTGTAGAGCGCTTAATAAATGTTTGTATAGAATAGAATAGAATATAGAATACTTCTTTAAGCTTGACAGATACATTGGGGATACATTGTTACAAAGTTATGACACCTTTCTTTTGTCATTCTAAAACCCCCTTTCCACATTTCCCCTTTCACATTGTACCTTTTTATGACTGATTACATGTGCGCAAGAAGTCAATACGTCCATTCTTAACCAAATTGAGTTAAACATGGTTTTGCGCAGCTTTAGGGGTAAGAAATATTGAAATATTACTGATTTTTAAATTGAGAATTTAAGCACTGTCAGCAATATGTTAGTCTACCCATGGTGTTTCTAAAACACGTACTAACGTAAATTATCAATGTCACTGCACACAATATATTAATTTCGTCGTTTATTTTCCACTATATCCAACAACTTAAGGAAGTTTTTAGGAATTGTGTGAGTGCTGTAATTCTTAAACTATTAATCAAATGCATATTTTTGGTCAGAGAATCCATTTTGACATCAATCTTGACCAATGTTTTGTTGTTGTTGAGAAAAATCATAACAAATCCCTTTTTTGACCAATTTTTTTTGGGACAAGCTAACAAAATTATTTTTGAGTAAAAAATGCCCAAAATTGATGTATTACACTATTAAGACACTAAGCTAGGGACAATGTTCTAATTTTGTCTCTAAATCAGTATTTTTTAAATGTTGGCACTTTTTGGTCAACATTTAAAAAAATACAAGTTTAGGTGAACAAATGAGAAAATCGTCCCTAGATTAGACATAACATTAGAATCAAGCAATGCTGGTCATTTTTTACTCAAACATAATTTTTGTTAGCGTCCCAAACAAACAAACAAATAGAGTCAATTTTCCTGTTTGTCTTTATTATCAGTATCCTTGGTAAAAAATGGGGCTAATTCACACTCACAATTTTCAAATTTAACTGATTTACACTATAATTGCTAGAAACGTAATTTAAATAAATGTTAGTATTACTTGTTCAAGGCTTGAATTATTTTGCAAGATTTGTCATGAATTGGTAATATAAAGAACTCTGTACACATCCTATGGTACCAACGTGAGCGCAAGAAGTACGTTAGTCCAAAATCAAGAACTTGATTAATATTGATCAATACACAACGTAAGTGCTAAGTTCGTGTATAATATAAATCCCAGACACATTACCTATACTCTCCAAGTAACAGCCAAATTGAACTTTTATGTTGATTCCTACAATATTTTGTAAACTTTAAATTGCTGTATCTCAAAATGTCAAATATGGACTTACGGACTTCTTACGGTCTTCTTGCTCATGTGTACATATTTGGTATATGCTTTGTATATAGTGACTATAAAAGCTTTTTTTTTACAATAAATTAATAACTCAGAATTGTAATAACAAATGCCATAGTATATTATTGATAAATAAAAAGTTAAATAAACTATCTTTTCAAAATATTACACAGATTCGTGTAAAGTAGTCATCCTTTATATGTACACGCAGTTATTGGTATACGATTGCCCATTAATACGAATACGATCTAGATTTTTAATAACAAGCTCATTATTTTCGAATATTCTAGGCATTGTTTTGTTCTTATATGGCAGCAAACATTACAATTGAAAAGTAATGTTGCTTCTGTATACAGAATACCGGAGTCTAAAAGCTCGTTCATACTGAAGGAGCGATCGTTATTTTTATATCCACCTTTTTCGGATTCCCCTCTTTTCAACATTTATACAACTTGTAATGCATATGTATTTAAAATAGCAAATTCGTATTCATAAATCAGTGGCGTAAGTATGTTTTTCATATTGAAGGGTGGGGGGAGGACAAAAAATGAAAGTGAATCGACAAAATGTTGTGACAAACTAAATGCGCACGTAGCGTGTTTTTTTTCTTCTTCACTTTACCCTTTATTTGCTCTGATTGAGGTACATTTTGGCTCTAATCAAGCTTGTACCAACACATATTACTTATCGCGCGAACAATTTCCATCTGTGTACTTTTGACCATCAGATTCCATGATTCCTCTTGTCAAATGAACCGACAGTACCAATCTCAACCGACACGACAGTCATTATTGGTTACGCCACTGCCATAAATCATAACATTTGATAGCCCTATTAAACTGAGATAAAGTGAAATCTCAAAATGTCTAAAATGAGCGGGGACACAAGTATAATAGTTTTTGATCAGTTTCATAAAACTATCTGGATGATAAAGCATACATACCATAACTGACCATCTGCTCCAGAGTGTGGATTTTTTTCTTCCGAAATTGGTATTGTAATTATGGGTGACTTCAACCGCATGAAAATTCAACCTATTATTCGTGGTAACGACTTATTTCAGCTGATCGATTTCTATATACGTAAAACGCTACTCTAGATCTCATCATTACGAACAACAATAAAGTTAAGGATCATTATTGGAAACCCAAATATTTGTCAATGTTAATCGTAAGATATTCATGAAATTTTACATAGTCAAGGAACACGGATCAAAATTGATGTTTTCTATGAAATGCTCGATTCTGCCACTGATGTTTGTTTCCCCATAAAAGTGAAAAAAGTTCATTGTAATGACAAACCTTGGTTAACATCTCACATTAAGAATTTAAATGCTGCTCGACAAAGAGCATTTGAATCTGATCAACAAGTATGGCGTAGGTTACGCAAAGTGACATTGAGAAAGCCAAAGTAAATATCATTCTGAAAGAATAAGAGTTCTGCAACAAACTGATCCCAGTAAGTGGCAGATAAGAGTTGTTACAAATAAAAAGAAGTCTGAGGTCAGACTAGATGTCCCAGGAATTAATAAGGGGGGTTTGCACAGGCAAGACCTCCCTGCACACATTGATCCTTTGGACAGAAACAAGCCCTCCAGAGTACCGAGTACAGCGTATTGGAAATATGTTGACGACTGAACATTTGCAGAAAATCACAATGTGAAAGTCAGTGGTAACCTTCTTCTTCTTCTTCTTTGTGTTACTACTCAACGTCCCAATAAGGGACCAAGCGAGTAGGTGGTTGTGCGATGCTATGTGGTTAGTCCATACGTGTGCTTTGCTTATTGATGATCTTGGAAACTGCGTTTTTGAATTGGGTGGGGCTTTCAATGTCTGTAATGTTGAGGGGGAGTTCGTTCCAATCTCTGATGGTTTGTGGGACAAAAGAAAACTTGTGTGCATTTGTGCGGCACGATATTGGGATGTAGTTGTTTGGGTTTGAGCGACGTGTAGAGCGTTGAGATGGGCGTAGGTAGTTATTGACCGGTAAGGCTAGGTGACCCCCTATCGCTTTGTGGAGGATGGATAACCTTATTGTTTGTCTCCTGCTAGATAGGTTCTCCCATTCCAGGTCTTTAATGAGTGCAGTTGCACTTTGCTCCCAATTGTAGTTGTTATGCACCATGCGGGCCGCCCTACGTTGGGCCATACCCATTTTTTGTGTCCTTTTTGATGCGGGTCCCAGACCGCAGCGCAGTTCTCTAACGTTGGCCTAACTAGGGTTTTATATGCTGTCGATTTTGTGTCTTTGGTGCATGCTCCAAGGTTGCGTCTTATAAAACCAATGGTTTTATTTGCTGTTGTTGTGATTTTATTTATGTGTGTGTCCCATTTTAGATCACTGGCTATATCAACACCTAGGTAGGAATGTGCAGTTGTTCCTTGAAGAATTGTGCCACCTAGAGTATAGCTTGAAATGATTGGGGACCTAGAAGCAGGGATGCGGAGGACAAAGCATTTTTGTGGGTTGAACTGCATTTGCCATTTTGCTTCCCATGCAGATAGAGTATCTAGGTCCTCCTGTAATGAGACAGCGTCCTGTGTGGTACTGATGGTGTTGTACAATACACAGTCGTCAGCGAATAGTCGCACAGTGGATTTGATGTTGTCAGGGAGATCATTTATATATATTAGGAAAAGAAGTGGGCCAAGGACTGTGCCTTGAGGTACCCCAGATTGAACTTTAACCCATTGAGAGTGTCCCCCCCCCCCCCCCCCCCCACCACGACACGTTGATTACGGTCCATAAGGAATGAGGAAATCCATTTGTTGATTTTCCCATCTATGCCATGTTGTTTTAACTTTAAAATGAGACGATTATGGGGGACGGTGTCGAATGCCTTTGAAAAATCCATGATTATTGCGTCAGTTTGAGTTCGTTTATCCATGTTTTTTGTTAGATCGTGGACTGTTTGAATGAGCTGAGTCTCACAGGAATGGCCTTTGCGGAAACCGTGTTGTTGGGGAGTAAGAATTTTGTATTTGTCCAAGTGTTTCATGATTTGTGAATGGATCACGTGCTCAAGTACCTTGCTACACACAGAAGTGAGTGACACTGGCCGATAATTGGCCGCCTTTGTCCTATCACCTTTTTTGAAAATGGGTGAAATATTGGCGTTCTTCCAATCGGCCGGTAAATTCCCTGTATCAATAGAGGCCTGAAACATTTTGGTCAGAATGGGTGCTATCTCAAGAGCAAAGTCTTTGAGTATGCGGGGGGGTATTTCATCAAAACCAGCTGCCTTGTTTGCGTTAAGGTCTTTCAGTAATTTTTCAATGCCTGTTTGGGTAATTTTGAAAGTGTGTAGTGACGGTGTTGAGGTAGTGCCTAAGTTTGGAATGGTATGCATATTCTCCTGTGTGAAAACTGAGCGGAATTGGTCATTTAAAACTTCTGCTTTCTTTTTGTTGTCAGAGATTAACTGCCCGTTTGTTCTTAGGGTCGCTATGCCTGTTGAATCTCTTTTGAGGTTTTTAATGAAGGCCCAGAATTTCTTTTTGGAGTCGAGACAGAAGTCTCTAATATGTCTCCTGTATGCGTGCCTAGTCTCCTTGTGTGTGTCCTTTCTTAACTGTCTGAATTTCTCCCAGTCTGCGTCCTTACCACTTTTACGGGCTCTATTGAATGACATTTGTTTCCGCCTAAGAAGTCTTTTGACTTTAGTGTTTAACCATGGTGTTTTATTCTGTCTGGTTACCATCTTAGTGGGAATATGGGCATTCATTATAGATTTTAGACGGGTTGTGAAACGTGACCAGAGATTATCAACAGATAAGGTAGGGTCCAGGTTAGTGAATATGTCACCAAAAGCTACTGAGATCAGCCTTAATTTTGGCAACGTTGGCTTTGTCATAAATAAACACTTTGCGTGGTTTGGACCAACATCGTTTTGGTGATGTATTGATGGTTATTATTGGGATTCCATCATGGTCACTGATACCTGGAATTACTGAGGATTTTTCAACGAGGGTGGAGTTTGTGGTGAAAAATAGATCCAGAATGTTTTTACCTCTGGTGGGCTCGGTAACAACTTGCTCAAGATGAAAATCGCAAGTTCAATTAGTTGTTGACATTCATTTTTGAAATTAGAGCCTTGGCGGATGGACTGGGTGTCCCATTGAATATCGCCAAGATTAAAGTCACCACCTAGCCAAATGTTTCCCCTGTGTGAGTTCTTTATATTTTGTAGTGACTTACTCAATTCCATAAGGTAGGAGGGGTCCTTTTTGTCCGGGGGTCTGTAAAAAGCACCTATGGTGAGTACTTTACTCCTAGCAAGTTGTATTTCTACCCAGATAATCTCGCAATTGGTGTCGAGATCTGCTAGATGGGTGAATATCATATCATTTCTAATGGCAATTAGGACTCCACCGTATGAGTCAGCTCTGTCTTTGCGTATAACTGAGTATCTATCTGGATGGATTTAGCCATGTCTCTGTCCCGATTACGATTTCAGGATTTTGGGTGTCGAGACAAGCAGCGAGGCCCGCAACTTTGTTTTTGATACTTTGGAAGTTTATTACCAGGACTTTAACTGTTTTATTAGAGTTATGACATTTATGCTTGGGACGAGGACAATCCTTCTTCGGTGAAGAGGTAGCCACTGGTGGGCTGAGAGGGGATTCATCACTATTAAGGGTGTCGAGACTTGAAAAACTATTCGACGTCTCCATCGACCAACGTGAGAAAAGTGAAGTGGCATAATTTGGTATGCCGCAACTACAACAAATCCATGATACATTTGTGTTACCAGTAAGACCCATGGCATCATAAATATGGGTATTCATTCCCATACAATCTGTATGAAACCACCCATCACATTCATCGCATTGAACCGCTTTCTGGGTCCAGGTGCAGGGATTTGTACAGATTGTGCAAGGGAATTTACTACACGAGTCATTGACGCTTGTCGGGCCTGGATTTAATTCGCAGTCTCCTGCTTGCATGAGTAGTATTAGACATACAGTCATCAAAAAAAGTAACTATACAGGTAATAAATGGGCTTCTAACTCTTAAAATATATATCCTACCTAAAAATATTAAACTATAAATTTGTTGAAAAATTTGTCTTCTTTAATATGAGATATTGCACGCTAGGATCGGGTGATTATTGAGGAAGTGGCACTCAAAAATGTAAGGAGAAGTCCGATTTTCATTTTCACATTTTTATTTTCTACACGCGGACCAATCTACGGGTACCTTATTGATTACCGGAGTGCAATGCATGCACAGGTTGGACCACACACGCTAACTGTCATTCTCTCCCCCGTGTTGAAATGTAAAATGTGAATTTGAAATTGTGACTTTACCTTACATTTTGGATTGTCGCTTATTATATATTCAACCGATTCTAGCGTGCAATATCTCATATTAAAGAAGATAAATTTCTCAACAACTTTATGATTTAATATTTCGAGATAGGATATATATTTTTAGAGTTAAAAGTACATTTATTACCTGTATAGTTACTTTTTTTGATGACTGTAGGTATAATATTGATTGTCTACCTGGGTTTAGTTTAAATGATTTACGACTAGTGAGTAGTATAGGAATGGGAAGATATTTGAATTTGAATGTTGAGAACATGTTTAGTTTGAGGCCAATTCCTGTAATGTAGTCAAACAATAATTTCTCCCAGTGTGTGTACTCTGATTTCAACCAGTCTGAGTTCTTACACAGAAAACTTTTCTGAGTCGAGCGACTCGCCTACGTGAGTATTCATTTTGTCCGTGAGGCGACCCGCCTTCAGAATGTATGCGAGTCATATTACACACTTTAAGCGAGTCAAATGACCCATGTAAGTAGGTATAATTGGTATGAAAGTGGGTCATTGGTAATTGATTGACCCACTTGTGCAAGTCACATTACTCACTGAAAGTACAAATGTCTCAAGTGACCTATTTAAATAGGTCAATTGACCTGCCTACGTGGGTCACATTACTCACTTAGGTGGGTATTCATTTTTGTCCGTGAGGCGACCCGTTCAACAATCGAGTGAGTCAATGGGCACACTTCCAACTCAAAGTGAGTCAAATGACTCGGATCTGTTAAACAATTCCAGTGAGTCAATGGACACACTTCAAAGTCAAAGCGAGTCAAATGACTCAGATCTGTTTAACAATTCCAGTGAGTCAATGGACACACTTCAAACTCAAAGTGAGTCTAATGACTCACATCTGTTTAACAATTCTATTGAGTCAATGGACACACTTAAAACTCAAAGTAAGTCAAATGACTCGGATCTGTTTAACAATTCAAGTGAGTCAATCGACACACTTCATACTGAAAGTGAGTCAAATCCGTTTAACAATTCAAGCGAGTCAATGGACACACTTTAAAGCGAGTCAAATGACTCGGACAGATAATTCCAAATGATACACACATTACAAAACAATGAGATTTGATGTCAGTGAATTTATTGACTCCATCATTAATATTTTCATACACAAATTCAAATGCCAAAGATGAGTTATGGTACTCTTTAGTATTACATTGGCAGGACTAAGGAAAGTTTTTTGGAATTTTGTGAGTGCTGTAATTATTGAACTATTAATGCATATAAAAGTATACATTTTTGGATGGGATTTGGGTCAGAGAATCCATTTTTGGCATCGATTTTGACCCAAAAAAAAGATTTTTTGACCAATTTTTCTTGGGAAAAAGTAAAGACACTCTAACTTAGGGTCGGTTTTCTAATTTTTTCACCTAAACTTTTTGTTATTGAAATGTTGACCAAAAGTGCCCAAAAGGTTAAATAATGAGAAAACCTACCCCAAGTTTGTGTCTTTACATGCCATTTAGGCATATTTTACTAAAAATGTCAGTAACTGTTTGGTTTTTTTGGGCAATGTAAAAAAAAATAAGCATTTTTGGTTAAAAATTGACAACTTGACCGGATGCGAATCAACACTAGTCATGACAATTATAATAATGATAATAATTAATTTACATACAATAATATTAATCAGAACCTCTAATATAATTTGGGTAATGTGGATATGCTAAAACCAAACCATAAAGATAAATTGGAATGACAAAATGTGTGTAAAATTAGGCAACATATCCACTAAATCAATTTGGAATTAAATATGTCGAAAAATCATCAGTAGTATTCAATCCAAAAAGATTCAAAATATAACGACTAAAATTTGGAAATAGAACGTATTAGTAGAGTCATTATCTTGGATTCCGTGACCGTTTTCTTCCTACCTTAGTTTCTTCGTGAATTTGTCAACTAGAACCATTTTAAAAGAAAATGAGCTCCCATGCATTTCTCAAAAGTTACGGGAACGTTGTTTTATAGCGCAATTCCAAAATGGCCGCCATACAGGGGCCAAAAAATTCAAATGGCTTTAATTAAGCTAAAAAGCACACCAAATTGTTCGGCCGAGCACAAGGATTCCGAAAAAGTATGGCGGCCATTTTGGAATTTGCGCTATAAAAGAATGTTCCCGCCACTTTTGAGAAATGCATGGGAGCTCATTTTCTTTTAAAATGGTTCTAGTTGACAAATTCACAAAGAAACTAAGGTAGGAAGAAAATGGTCACGGAATCCAAGATAATGACTCTACTATATTATACTAATACACAAAGCAAAAATACAGAATAACAGTATAATACAAGTTTAACCCATCATCAACAATTGAATAAATATCGCACATGGCAAATACACAATATGATATTATCTGCTCGCCATGAGATTTATTTGAGCGTATCAACCAAATCTCACCACAGACATATCATAAACGATGAATTTGAGAAGTAAGCAGCCAATGTCTTCATTAAAAGAATTTGGACCCACATTACAAATTACTGTGACCAAACACATATTATTGTTACAAAAACATGATTATAAACTTAATTTGGATTCACATTGGCTACCCAAATATTAAACATTTAGCAATCATGGAACTCAAAATATACCAAACAAATAAATCATAAGGTTGTATGATCTAAGGTTTGGATTTTTTCCCCTCAAGCACAAGATTCTCAAATATCGCGGGATATGCTCATTTAGTGTTATATATATCCATGTAAAGCTGACGGACCAGCTGAGAACATGGAGAGGTCACAATCTGAATGCGCCAAAATCAACACTATTTCGTGCCCAAAAGAACATCTTTGTTGTCTGTTCAATGAAGTGTTACATTGACCACTACAGTGTAGTGTGAGGATCTATCGATTTTTAAGCACAAAATAGTGTTGATGTTGGCACTTCCAGGTTGCAACCTCCCCATGTTCTAGCATGTGGCTGAGCACTGGAACAAGGGATTGCTTCAAATTGGATATCATTGTAAATATGAACACATCAGCTTTTAACTGATATATTACACTAAATGAACATATCCAGATATATTTGAACAAATTGTGATTGAAAAAAAAATTCCAAACTTTGTTTGAGCAGTTTATAAACAATTCAAAACCTTCCAAAGTTTCCACTCTATCAAATTCATGTGAAAACAATAAAGTTATTCCAACTTCATCCATAATAAAACATGACATGAGCACTTTGCAGAGCATTCAAATTTGGGATGAATTTGGCTTGAAGTCATCATAATCATAGAGGCACTAAATCAAAAGATTAAATCAAACAAGTTGAATGAAACCATACTTGAATAATAGAAATAAGAATTTGAAATACCAAAGACATGCAAGATAATTGCAAGTTTTATATGTATTATAATAATCTCAAAGTCCAAAATAAGTCACTAACAATATTCAATATCAAGTTCATTGACCTATGTAGCTAGGTGGTAAATAAACAATTGGATGGTCAAGCAATCTCAAGTGGCCAATTTGCAGCCCATTGAGATGAGAGAGCAAGCCTGACTAATTTACATAAAATGGCTTGGGTTGTACTCAGTCATGCACAGGCCTATCATAAATATGAGTTTCGCAAAGTTGAATTTTCAAAGACTTCCAAAATTACTCGCAAAGGTCTACCATATCAAAATAAACTGCTCCAAAAAAAGTTGATTTTTTTTTCAATCACAATTTGTTCAAATATCGCGGGATATGTTCATTAAGTTTTATATATCCACGTAAAGCTGATGTGTTCATCTTTACAATGATACAAAATTTGAAGCAATCCCTTGCTCCAGTGCTCAGCTACTTGCTCGAGAACATGGGGGAGGGGGTCACAATCTGAATGTGCCAAAATCAACACTATTTCGTGCTCAAAAGAACATTTTTGTTGTCTGTTCAATGAAGTGTTACAGACCACTACAGTGTAGTGTGATGATCTATTGATTTTTAAGCACAAAATAGTGTTGATTTTGGCACTTTCAGATTGCGACCTCCCCATGTTCTCAAGCATGTGGCTGAGCACTGGAAAAAGGGATTACTCATACCATCTCAAAGTATAAATATTCAAAGTGTAAAAATGGTTCCAAAAAGTTATGCTCCAGGCAAAGAAACAACTAGATCATTTCTTAACCAGCACCAAAGTTCAAAATCATAACAGAAAAATGTTCAACTTTCATTGACTTCGCTAGTCATGTGAAAGGTATCCAACAATAATTTTCATAACTGGGCACATTGCATTATCTTGCAATTTCATTCTTTCTCTTCCAAATTTTGAAGTTCTGATCATTAACTTTTTCTAATCAAGAACAACAAACAAGTAGCAAATCATATTAATAAAATGATTATTGTGGAATTTTTAACATTTCAATTTGACTGTTGTCTGCCAAAGTGAACATTTACTGGAAAAAGAATGAGCAATTTACCACTTTTCACTACGGTATAGCAACAAATCAGTCACATGTACAGGGTGGGTGTCTCTCTGGATCCTCCAAACTTGAGATCACCAATTTTCATTACACACTGGTAACTACAAAACCTTGAAACTACTAACATTCTTACCCATTGGTTATTTCATTTCAACTTAGAGTTGATGTTGTAAAGGAGATGCAATACCTTTCTGTGGGTGTGGTATATTGAACAAGTTCAGGATAATCTTCTGCAGAAAACTTATATGCGACGTTGAAGACATAATGTGTAGCCATGAGTATGCCTACTGCTTTCATGAAGTCGGCCGTAGAACACACTTCTTCACCTTCAGCTATCAGGGTGTAATCCTTGACGGTTTCATCTACTATGGCAGCCATTGAGCCGTTATATTGAATGTGTATGTGTGACGGGAAGGAATCTTCATCTACCTATTAAAAAGTTGAAAGAAAATAAACAACTATTATTATTCATTTATTTTTAAATAACAAACCAAACATAAACCTTTGTAACAAGTACATTGCAGTGGCGTACCGACCGGGGGGCAGGGGGGGGGGGGGGGGGGGGGGAAGTTGCCCCCCCCCCCCCCCCCCCCTGGCTCCAAACACCGGGATGCTAAATTCGCAATACCGGGACGCTAAATTCGCATAAGAAAATAAAATAGGGCCTAGGCCGAAAAAATTGAGGATTGGGCATTATTTGTCGACTGTTTTGCTTTTAGGACTCTAAGATTTTTTTTGTGACCGCGCGCAATTTTTGGACTGTGCGAAATGTTTGATCGTGCAATTTTTTTTGACCCTACCCCCCCCCCCCCCCCCCCCCCCCCCCCCCCCCCCCCACCACTTACGTGAAATTCACGAGGTGACTGACTGGGAAAAAACTTTTACGACCTTTTACGAACATTTACGCCACTGTCGGGACGACATATACTTCTGCCCCCCCTGGCTCACATGCCGCGGTATGCGCCTGGTACATTGTATTAAAGAAAAGAGCTGCGACAATTTGTCACCAGCACACAGGTTGCGACCATGAAGACTACAAGCTGGCAGGATCGAGGGAGTAAATAATTTGTTCTGGAACTACAAGAAAAACCTCTTTGGCAAACTGCAGAAAGTGACCCACCTGCAGTAAATAATTTGTT
Source organism: Ophiura sarsii (assembly GCA_035610835.1). Lineage (NCBI taxonomy): Eukaryota > Metazoa > Echinodermata > Ophiuroidea > Amphilepidida > Ophiuridae > Ophiura > Ophiura sarsii. The sequence goes on from CM069457.1 coordinate 5,246,454, forward strand.
CTGGAACTATAAGAAAAACCTCTTTGGCTAACTGCAGAAAGTGACCCACCCGCCTGTCATAGAGAGACTCCATGTCAAAACTACTCAGTGCTTCAGAGTAAGATGAAAAATTCTTGCCCAGGACTATCCCGCGGTTTATCCTTCATGTTAGAGCTCAGGTCCTTTTTGAAGTTTTAGACTGTCCAGCGGGGGAGTACCATATACTGTGTCAGATTATATGCTACAGATTCAAAGCAAGTTTTCACATATCGCACACGTCATTCGTGTATGCAAAAGCGGTATGACCTGTGTTTGGATTATAAACAAGTCATAGTTACGGTGATTTTGATCACAGGGATTTTTCACTGTAATTTGTGTATTTGCTTGCTGAAAATATTTGTATTTTTAGATTGGAATACTACTGATTGTATTAATATGAAAAACACAGATACTGACTTGAGTTTGTGGTGTCTTCTATTGGGCAGAGTTCCCATCATTTTAGGAAACTAAATTTCGAAATAATCCCTGAGAAATACTTACCATTTGTCTTGGTTAAAAGTTGTTGAAAAAACACAAGACATGTCCACACTCATGTGCCAAATAATGCATTTTCCCCTTGCCACTCAAATTCCATGTTTTCCCTGATATTTTTGATAGTTTTCAGATTCCCTGAGTTTTCCCTTTCTGAAAAAAATCAATACATTTTTTGTCCTGTTTTCCACAGTAAATGGGAACCCCTGTCATGTCACATGGGATAGATGTTCAATATTTTCATCGTAGTGGATGCCGGCTCACTACTTAAATATTGGACTCGCCTATCCCTTATGACACGTAGAAGACACTCCAAACAAAAATCCCTCATTTATTCTGTAAATCTAGATCATGACAAATTTATTATTTTTTATGCAGCTGAACAATCAGGAAAGTTGTTAGCTGTTGTTGTACCCCTTAAATCACAACTTACCTTGGCCTTTGAACAAAATGCAAACTCAACATTTTCATGCAGCAAGTGAAAGATCAGCAAAACTTCACCAACTTCTGCAGCATCTGAAATCAGATTTATAAATAAGGCCTTTAATCACACATAGGCTTGATAAGTTTAATTGTAAGGATCAGCTTGAAAAGAATGATGAAATTAACCAAGTTCATTTTGTCTTTTGAAATGTTAGCAGTGACACCAGTTGGAGGGGTGTGCCTGGTGTTTGGTTCAATTAAACATCAAGGGAAAGATGCCCATCATTGACAGAATGAAAACTGATTTACTTTACATGAATTTAGAGTAATCTCGAAAGAACAATGACAACGGGGAAAATAGAGATTCAATTCAATTCAAGGTTTAATAAACATATCATTATCGCAGCAAAATGCTGAATTACAACAATATTTACAATATGTAATATATAGAAAAATAGAAACAATATATTCATAGAAATAACTAAGCATGCAAAACACAACAACCCACCCCCTATTGGAAACAGAACTATAATGTATGATTTAAGAGTTTGACCATGTATGGAATTGAGCTACGAGCGTAACGCAGGGTACGTGTTTTAGGAACAGTTATTTTGTGAGCACAACGGAGAGTCATACTATGCACTTGTTCATCTCTAGATTTTGGTAACCAACCACGGAATTCATTAGATTTTAAAAGGGATTTAGCAAAGTTTAAACAAAGTTGGTCTCTACGGTTCCTGAGTTCCGGAATAGCACATGTTATTAAGGCATCCTGATAGCCTATGTAGTTAAAACCTAAGATGATTCTACACGCCCTCTTCTGAATACGCTCCAAATCATAGTGGAGATTTTCTGTCAGACCAGGATGCCATACTGGTAGAGCATACTCAAGAAGGGGGCGAACAAAACCAACATAGATTGTTACCAGGTCTTTAACACTTAGCCCATGCCGTTTTAGGATGTTAAGCATAAATAGCCGTCCACTTGCACGTTTCGTAATGTCACCAATGTGGGTGTTCCATTTCAGATCTTTAGCAATTTTTATGCCCGGAATCTTCACCGTGTCAGTGCAATGAAGGTTCAATGAAGATTAAAAGATGAGAGGCAATATCATACGGAGATGACATTTTTTCAAAACCTGGGTCTGTTTGATGATTGTTGACAAGGGTTATATTATAAGAAAATGACTTCTACGTATTCATAACATACAATTTCTCAGTATTTTTGAAAAGTTCTAGAACTGGGCTATCAATGCTATCAGTCAAGAAGAAATCATGTCTGTCTCCTCACATTGTTGAACTATAATACACGTTGGGAAGATATTTACTGAAAATTGAGGAAAAGAAAACTGTGATAAAACACAAAAACTTACGTTTCTTGGCCTTGGCACTCTTTGCTTTTCCAATTGCAGAAAATATCTGGTCTCTCGTGCCCTTTTGCACACGTGCACATTTGATGATGGCAGCTGCATACTTATCAATACCCTTCTGTTGGGCCTTGCAAATGTCTTGTTCTGTCAAGCGATGGAACTCTGTCAGTATCTGCATGTATTATAACAATAAGAATTTAAACTCCCTTTGTTGCAGCTGGCATTGAGTTTTGGTGCATGATCAGGGTTGTCACCAGCCAAAATTCAATGCTGCCTAAATTTGACGAGATTTGAATCAAAATAATGAATCATGTTGCAATAGAGGCATTTTGTAGCTGTTTTTAAGACAAATACTTTCAATTTGGCATATTCTAGTGCTATTCGGCAAGGTTTAAATTCCCTTGAGTGCCGGTTAATTTGGCTGAGTGATGGTAATTAGTACCGACCAGTGCCGACCAGCATAGTGACAACTATGGGCATGATTGTTAGAGCAATTGTGCTTTCGGGCATCCTTTGCCTCAGGTATGCAATGGGGCACAATTATCCTTCTCGTGTTCGCTCACTGTGGAATTTAACAAAAGGATTAACAATAGGAAAAAGTGGTATCAAATTACATTTATCCTATTATAATGCGGTATTAAATCTTATCTAAATATTTGAATGTAAATGTTGTGAAACCATTTAACATGCACATAATTTACATCATCCTCATCAAACAAGCAGGGTAGGTAGTCGATATTTTGTCAACCTTCCACAGTTTGTTCACTATCCCATCTCGTCTGTCAGCAATGTGAGGTCCATAAGCATGCTAATCTTAGTAGTATCTTGCCTCAACTTTCGATTTTCAACCTGCATCAGTTGAATGTGCTTCTCTATTGTTGTATCATCTTCGCCCACCGGCCGCTTAGTAAGTAGTGCGTAACTCCCCCACTGGTTACTCAGCCTATTCTTTGCAGTATCTGTAGGTTTTGATGTACTTTTAGAAGGTTTGGCTAACTTGGCTGGTGGCTTTGCATGGCCATTATCGTTCTCATGCCGCTTTCGTTCATTTCTGCATTTTTGTGACAGGGTATTTTTCAAATAGTTCTGAAATAAAAAAGCAATGTAAAACACATTTTAATTTAATTTTGCCCTAGTAGCTTCCATTCATCTCCAGTTAAACGAATCATTATAACTTAAAAGACAATCCTAATGTGAAATTCATGGATTTGATAGCGTTTCGATGAGATCACAGATGGATTCTTACTTATTTGTTTCATGTTTATTCAAAATAACCTTGAATACCACCCATGGCTTGCTGCGTGATGCATAGTTATGACCTCCCTGATTCAATTGGTGGTGATTTTTAACCAAAATACAAAAAAAGTGAAAAGCCCTAATATACCATCGGAAATGCATTTAGTTTTCATTTTTACTGATTTCTTTTGAAGTAATCTGACATGAGAGGGTTTCCATGTATACCATCAATTTAAACAAGGTTAACAAAATTAATTTCATTTTTTGAGAAATCTCTCTGTGCCCCTTTAAGTGACAAAAAACATACTACCTTTACCTCATAGTGACTAGATATCAACTGTGTACAAGCATCTACACTTGTGTAATCAACTTTACGTGTGCGATTCAATACTGCAACAAGCCAAATATAGTCCTACATGATCAGCTATAATCGCTACCGAATGTTGCTGAACTCATTTGCTGTTACTTTTCACAGGTTTTACATAGGATTTGGATGGCTTCAAAACTTGTGTTTGCCAATAAAACTGCTCAAAACAGTAACACACACTTTCTTCACCTAAACAATGGGGAAAATGTTGGTTGAAATCTTAACCATAACTCTACCCCCAACTTTTTTTAGAATTTTTACTTCAATGTGGAAAATTGACCCCAAATATTGCCCCGATCCCCCGGGATTTGATCCAGGAACCTCCAGGACCTAGCGAACGATTCCCCACTACACCACGGGTGTGGTGTTAAGGCTAGTTAGCGCAGTATATTGCGCCAACTAACCCTACCATATATATAACCCTAAGGCAAAAAAAAACCAAAGTTGACTTGCCCTGTCCGACCGACCTGAATTTTCGGAAATCTAGGGTCGCTATTTTTTCTCTTCTCAAATTAAAAATTAAAAATAAAAAAATTGAAAGAAGTACATAACAATAAAGAAAAATGAAAACGTGTTTTGAGTAGTATCTGCTTGTTTGAAATAAAAAATTTAAAAAATACAAACAATTCGACCGTCCGACCCAGACTCTGGCTCTGAAAGGGCAAGTCAACTTTTGTTGTTGTTGGCCTAACTCTACCACCCCAAAATACCACGACTGGGCACGTTGGTACCACCCGGCGTGGAAGTTTTTTTATGAAAAAATGGACCCAGCCCATATAGTTTGCGCAATATACTGCGCAAACTAGCCTTGACAGCCGTGGTGTAGTGGGGAATTCTTCGCCTCTGGTGCGAGAGGTCCCTGGATTAAATCCGGGGGGGGGGGGGGGGGATATTTTGGTCGATTTTCCAAGTTGAAGAAAAAATTCTGAAAAAAGTGGGGGGTAGAGTTTAGGTTAATGAATAATATTCTGTATGCTTATTGCTAGGTCACTCTTACAAAATTTGAGCTTTTTATATTTCTTCAAATTCAGATTTGTAATTGTGCAGAACTACAATATTGGAGAACAGTACATAATGGATGTAAATACATGGTGTCTGCATGAACCAACCGAATAAACTAACGTTTAAAACTTTAAACAAACATATACTTACAAAGTGTACTTGGTCATTTCATCATAAGGATTCAATCAATTGAATTTTGGAATGCGGAAGGGAACTGGCCACCGACTAAAAGAAACCTTTCTCTTACTTGCAACAGTACATGTAGTCCTGAAATGTAGAGAAAAAAATGCTTCAGAACATGGTATCAACATCAACACTCTCCAAATCAACCATTTGATGCTCTGCCTCCATACTATTAGTTATTCACTAACACTTTTAGTTTCCCCCTGCTTGTTCACAAAATATGGACAAATATTTACGGTCTGGGGGCTCTGATGGGGCTGAATGGAATACAGAAAGAAGAAAAAAATACCGGGGAACTCATAATGTAGGCTATTTATTTATTTTTTAAATTCTCAAAAAAGTTCAATTTTGTTATAAAAAACAAATCCAAAACAAATCCAAAAATTGCAACAAAAAATTAACAAAAATACAACAAATATATTCACAAAAATTCTCAAAATAAAGAGGACAACATTTAAAAAAAAAAAGTCTCTACTGCATTTTGTGACTGCTACACATACAATCAGCATATTAATAACGCTTTAAGTGTATTCGTGCAGTGTAAGCTTTAATGTGTTAAAGAGACCTCTAGTGACATAATGTGCAGAATAATAGCTTCAAAAAAATTCTTGGTTGTGTTTTGCCAGAAAAATGATGACATTTCAGTCATTTTGTGGCAAGTGGACATTTGCCAGTATTTACAGTTAATCCAAAAGTAGCGCTTCCACACACAAAATGACATCTTCTATCCTTCATATATTGATAGCTGAACTTGATACCAAAATATTTTGCGCAGCTTCAAAACAATTCATGGTTACGTTTTACTAGAAAAAAGATGCAATTTCAGTCAATTTTGCAAAAACTATTTTTGAAATTTCATTTTCAAGCTTTCATTGAAAGTGCACTTTATTTTATTAAGTTTTTTGGCTGAAATATATATATATGCTTTTTAATGTCAAGACAAAATTGGTATAGGCCCATCATGTTAATTGAACTAATGTTTCTAGTGTGACAATAGTCTAAAAAACATTTATTTAAGCTTACTTATTCATTTCAAGCAAGAAATAGTAACATTTAGACACTTTTAATCAAATTTAAATCTACAAAAAATGTGACCCTAGTTTTTACGATTTTAGGGTCGGTCGCTGAGGGCAACACAACTCTTTTTGGGGCCTTATTGTGTGCTTATTGGTGTACACACATCAATCCCCACCTACATGCACAAACCCACTCAACCCCAACCACAAACCTACTCCACCTTCCGCAGTGGAACAATTTATCACCATCTATTCGTATTGATTTAGAAAATTTGTCACTCGGTCAATTCAAATCCTCTACATGTATCTCCACTGTAAATTATCATTGAAGAATATCATAATTTGTATTATATTTAAACACTGTAACATTTGTTATTTGCATGTATTTATGTATGTATCGAAATGAGGGCCTGCTTGGAAAGCATTGAAAGTCACTGAAGCATATTACCCTCAATAAAGAAAGCATAAATAAATCTAAACCACCCCTACAACCTCCCCTCCCCACCCACCCCCATGCCACCACAATCCCCACCACAGACTCCCTCCCCTTCACAATTTCCACAAAACCCCCTCCCCTTCCTATCCCCACCATAAACCCCCTCCCCTTCCCATCCCCACCACAAACCCCCTCCCCTCCACAAACCCTTCCCCTTTCATTCACAAAACCCCTCCCCCACCACAAACACTCTACCTCACCCCACGGCCTACCCTCCCCACCGCACCACAAACCCCTCCCCCACCACAGACACCCTACCCCACCCCCACCCCCTAGGCCAACCCTTCCCACCCCATGCATCCACGCCACCATCCCCCTTCGCCACCATCCCCCTTCGCCAGTGGCGTAACCAGCGGGGGGGGGGGGGGGGGGGGGGGGGGGGGGGGGGGGGGGCGGGAGGCCCCCCACACTTGGAACCCTTGCCCCCCCCCCCTGCTTGCCCCCCCAAATGAAATCAAGTACGGCTGTAAATAAAATTTACCAAAAAAGTACACACCAAATCCCCCCAATAATGACGTCGTGTCGGTTGAGATTGGCACTGTCGGTTCATTTGACGAAAGGAATCATGGAATTATGATGGTCAAAAGTACACATTGAAAAATTTCTTCCCAAAATGAAATATTCTTTGGTACAAGTTTGTTTAGAGCCAAAATGTAGCTCAATCGTGCAAAAATAGCTGTAAAGTCGAAAATGTTCGCGCGCGCTACCCTCTTTACTCAAAAAATCATGGATTGTCTTAGGAGCCCCCCCCCCATTTCAAGTCACTGCCCCTTCCTGCCCCCCCCCCCCCCCCAAATGAAAAAGTCTAGTTACGCCACAGTCGCCACTGCCCTTCGCCACCATACACCCCTCTCCCCAGGGCCATCCCATTCCCATTCGCCACCACAAATCCCTGCCCTCCACCACAACCCCTCCCCACCACTAACCCCCTCCCAACCACAATCCCCCATCACTAACGCCAAAAGGGTACCTGGCTGCTGAAATCAGTAACTCCCACAATACAGCACGGTCGATACCTCAAATATTATTTGTAAATAAATCTTCACTTGATTCTGTTCCGTGCTCACAGTGTCAATCGGGGCCGAAGGCACCGTACGCGGATAGCCCGCCGCTATACTAGGCGCTAGTAAGAAAAGGAGCCGCAGGCCGCCTGCGGCCGAGGCGACTAAACCCGGCTTGTTACGAACCGATTTAAGTTAGGTCCAATTTAGATGAGCCCGTCGCAGGCGCGATACGGTCTACCAACCGACCCGTGTAGAATTTGCGAACTCAACCCCTATTTTGCGCGAACTCTACCCCTATCGTAGAGGCGCTGTTGTACCTAGGATGCATGTTTTTTTTCAGCAAGCTAGATGGTTCGCCGCCAAAATATGCGATCTCTACCACTATAGCATCACTAACCCCTTCCCAATCACAAACACCCTCCCTAGCTATACCCCACCTCACACCAAACCCCCCTATTACAAAAATCCCATGGTATCGATTATCGTTGCGCCGCCCATCACTACAAAAAACTTTTTTACAATAGACAAAACTTTTGCTTGACCCAAAATCACAGAATGTTCTTCATCTCTTCAACAAGTATCAGAAGTTGCTTAATTCAAACAGGAAATCAAACATAAACCTATACCCCAACAGATTTTTACTCCATTGGAACAATTATTTTGGGTTTCAAACATGAAAAATAGTGAATTTATTACGCATTTTTGTCTTGGTGGGATAATTTGGCCACTCAATCGGTGGCCAAATTTGGACACCTGCTAGGAATGATCGCGGACTCGAATTTGATGTCCAGCTTTTGATTTTAAATCCTCTACAGCACCATGTCAGGCTACACCTGGCTTGTTGAATATCACACAAGTATGTTTTATGAAATAAACATAAATATCGTTTTTAAAAACTTACCTTGTTTGACTGCATACGGTCGGACGCAACACAATAACATAACAACAAACGGTGTGGAGACGTGCGTGTGAATGGTGTGCTGGGCTATCCCATAATATATTTTTCTTTCGACCAATCACGATTTTTTTTTAGCGTACTTTTACTCACTTGCAAATGAGTAAATGTGTCGAACGACCCATTGACTCACGTCTTACGTTTCTATGTGGGTCAATTCAAATGGGTCAGACTGCACGTGACCCATCTTACGTGAGTCAACGTGTCGAGCGACCCATTAAAATTCATTGACCCATCTTACGTGGGTCAATTCAAATGGGTCGAACGCAATGACTCATCACAGGTGAGTCGCTTCGCTGGGACACGGTCACTTGACACAGATAGACGGGTAATGTGAGATGACCCACTGCAAATGAGTCACTTGACCCATCTTTGACCCAGAAAAGTTTCTGTGTAGGGGTCGAGAAATCATGACTAGTGGTACATCCACTGAAGTACATGAATTCCGAAAACATGGTTAAGGCATTTGTGTATAAGGATTGTGGTGGCACATAATCAACCGTAATATTGATGGTTGACGGATCAAAGGATTCTCGGGATACATCGGAAACCTCCGCCGCCGAGGAGCGGTGATAATTAAGATAGCCGACCGGAAGTATGAAAAAGATGAAAACGATACTCACGATGATCCGCGGGAACATGATAAAGCAGGGAAATAGGGAGAGATCACCCAACACAAACCGGAAAACTCCTACGCTACGCCCACTCGGTGCATTTAGCCCTCCATGGTGTCCATTGAATGTTGTTGGAGAACTACGCCGATAAGCTCAGCATCCCGGAGCACATGTGAATAATATTACAAAATGGCCGTCCCGTGTAGAGTTGAAGGTCCGTAGAGATGAAAAAACTCCGAAGTGGAATAAGTCCGGAAATTGCGCGAGAGAACCAGTTAAATTGGTTCAGAAATTGACTAAAGTTGTTTATGTAACTAATAAACTGGTATAAAATGAGAATATAACCACTAAAAGGTGAATTTGGAGGACGGTAATCAGAGCGATGTTAAAGCCGAACCGTCTACTCCGAGAGCATGCGCACAATCCTTCAAGATGACTTCAATAATTTTAAGGATTGGTCTGAGACAAACTGTTTGAAACTTAACCCCACCAAGTGTCAGGCTCTGCAAATTAAACTGTGGCAAATACTGTGACATGCAAGTTGTCTTTAAACACCTTTTTGAAAGTGTATTATTTATTTTTTATCCCTTGCGAAGAGAGGATCTTTGTATAATAGGCAAACAGTTTAAAAGTGGGGATCTCTGAGTCACAAATTTCAAAAATATAATATTTTGGTATATAATGAATAAGGGTCTTGTCATTTTGGTGACGAGCTCAAACGGTGGTTTTGAGGGCATTCGGAGCGTAACACAATAATACTTTTGAAGGAATGCAGTGAACTTGAACTTTATACAGCTTATTACTCATCAAATAGTTATACACTATTATAGTTCAATATATATATATATTATTGTTGTTCATATACCTAGCATAACACTCTGAAATGGTTCATTAGGCAGAAAGCGGAAACGATACCGATTGAACCTTAAATATAATACAATAATAGGACACTTAACGTGCAGATCTACGAGCAAATGATTTTGCTTTCAAAACTAAAAGGTGAGTGTTCTGTAACTGCAGAGTGAACTATTTAAAGATAAGCCTGATTTGTTGTCTGAAATAAGATATGAAGTAGTATTTTAACAGATTATATTAAGATTAGCCTATCGTAATAATACAATGGCTTTACATAGTGGTCTTCTCCAAATGGACACCAATCGCTGTAACTGAACGCTGCAAGAAATTGTATCGTAATATAAAGACTACCAGAGCATTACTTAATAATAAACGTGACAAATGTACGGGTGTTATTGAATACTAGTATAAAATGATCTATAGTTTAAAGATTGTTATTGTCAATGTGCCATTTTGATTGACGAATTTCATTATTTCAGTCATGTTCTCACTCAAAATTTGTAATCTTTATGAATAGATTTATAAACCGTCCTTAGATTTATCATAAATCACATGGCGATACCTATGCAATGGGATTTCGATTGGTTTAGTATTGGTAATTGTATGAATACCTTTACTCAACGGGCAGAACCGTAATAATCCTGTATAAGCAATTTGTATTTTGACCTATTGTGTCTATTT
>CM069457.1:5257264-5310923 GCA_035610835.1 Ophiura sarsii
CCATATCATATAATAACAAAGCATCATATTAATTACAGAGACCAACCGACAGATCCGTGGATACATCAGTGTACCTCACATGGACATACAATTATTATAACCACTCAACAATGCATAAGATATGGCATAGTACAAAATACAAAATGAAAATAGCACATACAAAATGCCATTCAACTGCAGCTGAAAATTTCATGTTAAAGAAAGTCATAAACTAAAAAGGTGAGTCTTAAGCAGAGACTTGAACCTATTTACTGATCCAGCACACTTGATTGTCAAAGGGAGTTCGTTCCAGAGTTTTGGTGCAGCTGCTGCGAGTGATCTACAACCGTACGCGGTAGATGTTTTCACCGGTTTCAACATATGCTTATTGCTGAAGCTAAGTGATCGCGTTGGCTTGTACTCTGTGAGTAAGTCCAAGATATACGTCGGGGCAAGACCATGAAGTGATTTGTAGGTCATTAGCAGTATTTTGAACATGATTGAACAAACAAGTATATACGCAGCTACAAGATACGGGATTGATGTAACGATAGCGTTAGCGACGGGACTTGTGCATAGAGCCTGGGGGGGGGGGGGGGAGTACTTTCGCCAAAATCGTGCGTGGATGGCCTGCCGGACTTCGAAAATGTGACTTTCTCTATACCTATTTGTTGACCAATTTCCCACCCATCAATATACCAATTATGTTAAAAAAAACCCCAATTTTGCACAAAGTGGGCGCTTTTTACCAAAAATACCTTAAAATACACCCAATGTATGCCAATTGGGCGCTTTGATCTGTGATATGAAAACCGAAAAGGCAACCCAAAGGCAGGCACATATAATTATACGTATACCATTTCAATGTGAGAACCCCCCCCCCCCCCCCCCCCCCCCAGGGCATAGACTGAGTGTGTATGCATTTACAGCACGTGCTGCTTAGACTTGTGCAATTGAGACATTGTTCATGCAGATCGGTTAATAATTGAGAACGCTACATTGATAAGGTTAGAACAAAGTGCAGTTTACATTTTCACACTTGGGTTTTGACAGGTATGTGTATGGGCTGCATTGATCAATGAAGCATCCCCAGTACTCATCTTACTATCAACCCGTAAGTTGTCGCTACCACTTAATCAATAATCTGCCTGGTGCTAGTCCGAGGCTGCGTGTCGACGAACAAAATGTTAAAATGAAAAACTGACTTTGTTTTGGTTTAGTGCACATAACTGAGTTAATATTCATTCAATCTTCAAGTGTAGTATCTCAAATTGAAGAAAACAGATTTCCTTACAACTTAATAATATTTTAGGTAAAGAGCTATAGTTTTATAGTTGAGAGTATATTAAGGGGGGGTCTATGTTAATCAGATATTAAAATTCAGTGCTTCGGACAAAAATCTCTGCTTTAAAATGCTTTTTGTTTGAGGTAAATTGGATACTCGTTATGGTCAATGGTCAATGGTCAAATGGTCAATGGTCAAGTTATGGTCAATTGAGTTTCGGGTGTCTCAAAATATCGGTGGTGTTTTGTATACATTTGTATGTAGAAAACGCTCACCCTGCGATTTTAAGCATTTTCAGTTTTAGTTATTTTTTGATAATAATAATTGTAACATTTGATCGCATTTATTTATTAAAATATTAAAGTAATTAATTGCACATCATAAATCATCAAAATTTCAAAGTCAACGTAATTTCTTATGTATTTCTTCATTTTTCTCACCCGGCTATTTTTAAGCCATTTATCTTTAAAAATCAATAAAATGCTAATATAATTGCTATTTTCACCCAAAATGGCTCAAAATGTGCCTAAATTCATGCGCTTCCATAATTGAACAACTATTTTTATCCAATTTTAATATTTTTCATAAGTTTTGCACGATATCTCAAAACTAGAAAACACGCAAAATTGCAATATGGGAACCAACGTAACTAAAAAACGAAACCTCGTATCAGGGTGATATTTGGAATGGATAATAAGCTTGAATAGAGGTTCCTGGTTACCATGGCAACCGTATAAAAAATCCGGCTTCATTGGTTCGTGCGCATTGTTCCCATGCATCATCTACCAAAGTATGGTGAACATGCAACATTTAGTTTTCTAGTAAAGTTGGATCCCGTGTTTAGCCAATCAGAGGCCTTGACCGGTTACCATAGCAACCAGATCAAAATAACGCGCATTTTTAGAAACACTGTTACCTAAGCTTCAATTTGATATATGACTCTAAGGGGTAAACCCACGGTAACATTGAGAAAATCTGTATCCAAAATTGGTGAAAATAACATAGACCCCCCCCCCCTTAATTACCTGATTAGTTACTTATTTGAGGACTGTAGTGGCTTATTGCTTTGTTGATATTCTTACAGTTCTTCTGCATTTCAAATGTTGATTGCAGACGACTCCAGACAGTAGTGCGTAAATGTTGCGTCTATATCATTGAAATTTGAAACACGCTCTGTGACATCTGTTTATTACTAGGGTTAGAAAAATAATCCTGAATTTATGAATTGTAATGTTGTTATTTGTTAGCCATTTGATCTATGAGCAATCTCAAATCATGACTGAATTATATATTTCAAACCCATAACCCTTCAATCCATTTAGTAGAAGTATAAGCTATTATGAGTAATGCTGTTTGCCATCATAATTATTATTTGGGATTTTACCCTAAAATAATTGTAACACTTTTACAAACACCATGACATATTTATAAAAACGGACAAAGAAGTTCACATTTTACAATTTTATTTTCTCAGGGGAAATATAACCTAACAGTAGCCTATAATACTGGATTTTCTTTTACAGGTGATTCCATTCCACCAACCTGCGTTCCAAGAATTATACCAGATGTTACCGAAATCATTGCTTTTGGATCATTTGGAACATCGGTCAGGTTTCCTGAACCAACTGCAGTGGACAATTCTGGAACAACTAACCTACAAGCAAGGACTCATGTTTCTGGACAATTTTTCCAAGTGGGCACCGTAGAAGTTTGCTATACATTTGACGATCCATCTCAAAATACAGTGGATTGCTGCTTTAATGTTAATATCATTGAAGGTATGTCATGATCATTTTTTGGGGGGGGGGTTATTTTCTAGAATTTGTGTATATATAGTTAATATTGGTCCAATTGTATAAGCTATTGCCATTTGGCATGAATCACCGGTTACCAATAATAACCCATAGTAATAAAATAAACCTACATATTTATCACAATCCCATTTCACCATTATCAAGCCACTAATTTATATGGAAATAACCCCTTTTCTCACTATGTTTGTTATACAGTTGACGACGGCCCACCGGTAGTATCCTGTCCTACGGACAGAACTTTTACCGCCGAATGTAACTCTGGTGGCACCACAGAGGTCACTTTGGTACCAGCTACAGCAACTGATAATTCTGGAACAGTAACTCTTACCAGCCAAAATCATCAACAAGGACAGTTTTTCCGAGTTGGATTAACAGAAGTGACATACACATTTACTGATCCATCACTAAACACAGCCTCTTGTACTGTTGGTATCACTGTTGTTGAAGGTAGGAGATACACAAATATTGTATAGGCACTGTATACACACTTATATACCTAGTGCCCTATTAGCATGTGATTGCAAACATTTACACATTTAGGTCTTTCTAGACATAGGTGTGCTGGAGTCAAAGCTATAATTGTTTATAGTTGATGATTCAATCAGTGAGTAGATGTATAGAATACATCCTCCTGACCACCAGCAGCCCAGTGACCAGCCTTACATTTACATTTACATTATAGTTTGGTCCTGATACTGGGATGTATTAAAATAGGATTTTATGGGCCAACTTTCTGCGGGAACTCTTTATTATAGATCAAGATCCATGCTGCTATCTGCAAATCAAGTTGTTTTGTACATTGAATACTCATATGGTCAAGAATCAAGAGTGTCAGTGCACTGCAGTGGTTGTACTCAGATCTACAATACCATGCATGCAACCTCCCACAGAGGCCCACAGGCAATGTAGATAAGAACTAATTGACATGCCATATTGGTGGCTAGTGAGAAGAAAAAAAAACATTGTTTCTCAGACTTAATAAAGAAATAACGGGATCCTTCATTATTAATTAAATTGTTGATAATGCTGTTGGAGATTTAATTATTTTTGTGATGTTATTATAATGTTGTTGTTGTAATGAAATGACATTACATGCGAATGATTTTACTAGTAATTTTGAACGTATTCAAACTTTCTTCTTTGTTGTTCATAAACAAATAACATAAAAACTATGTCACTTTTTACCCATAACGTATAGAATCTTAAAATAGTATCAACACACTTCTGTTAGATCCCAATGGGGCCCAATAAAATAATTCCTCTCAGTGTGTATACCGCCCGATAACACAATTGTCCTATTTATTAGATCCATCGCTCGCTTCACTCACTCGCTGGGCACTGGATTGGGACAATCAGAGATGGGTATGCTAGCTTCATGATTGGGGTAAACCGAGGATCTATATTTAGATCTATCAGTGAGATGTTATTATATCACAACAGAGAGACGTAATAGCTTATCTTGTTTGACTAGCTTATCTTTTTTGACTAAGGAGAAATCTCCACATCAACTGTATTGGTTTCCTGTACTATTTTTAGACTGCGGTGTTTTGATTTGTTTTTGTCAACGTCCTGGGACGTTGACATTTGAATTCAGATTCAGGCTTTGTGGTAGAGTCTATGAACTGCTTTCATGTATCTTGAATCAGTATTTGTACCCAGATGTCTTTCAAATGTATATTAGATCTGGATATGCAAATATGACCTCATATGTTATTACAATTGTGAAGAAAAAAACGTCCTTTTTTGAAACATTTACGGGAGTTCGAGCCCGGTCCGGGGCGTGTACTTTTCTTGTTTTTCGATCAAATTTGTCATCAATTATATTATTCATTTAGTTTCACATTAATGGCGGTTAAAAGTGTACAAATCATTTTTTTCTTCTTCTGCGAATTTAAATGATAATTAAAATAAAACCCTGGATTTCTCAACATCATACCATTTTATAATGCGCATGGCATGCCTAGCACGTTTGCGATTATTATGGGATATTCATTGCACAATCGTTATTTCGCTGGTGCTTATTATTTATGAATAGAGAGTTATGTATTAAATGTAACTACCTCGGTCCAAGGGTGATTATTATGGGATAAAAACGTGGTGGAAAGTCGCGATTACTATGGGATGGTTGGATATTTTTGTTTGGATGCTGCTGTATTTTCTGAAGCTGTCGATGTTAGCTGAGATGCAAATATGTTAAATAAACCTGGATTCTGCTGCGTAACATATGTTTGACCGATCGTGAAACATCTGAAAATTATAATCACAAAGTGTCTTTGATAAAATACATCATACACTGTAAATCTTCTTTTTCATATTTCCTTTGTCGTCTGTTAATTTCATTCTAGGACGTTGACCAGTTTTTTTGTGTAAATACCTTGTTTGGTTTGAATTATGTAAAATGCATACACCATTCCTTGGTATTTTGATATGAAACAGATTTTTGGTTACAAAACATGCTTTTTTTCTCTTGGATCGCCCCCCCCCCCCCCCCCCCCCCCCCCCCCCCCCCCCATTCCATTTCAATGGAATTTGTATTTAACTTATACTGGCGTAAAAAGTCTGAGCGATAATTATAATCATTGCAGTGTTTCTAATGAATGATACCGTATTTGTAGAGAACAAGTATTAGAAAATGAAAGCAATAGTGTATCTAAATCTTAAACCTGCAGTATTATCTGAGTATGTTTTACTCACTTTATCAAGATATATATTTTTTGTTCAGGGTGTGTCGTGAAATGTAGAAGATTAGCCAAAACCTTTGTTTACTTTCAGCTCCTTTCAAATAAAAAGAATGATCTCATAATCACCTAATATCTAGTCATGAGTATAACATATGATATTAATTACATAGCATAGTACATCAAATGTATACATAACAAGCAAGTACACTTTCACTTCAGTTGATCATATACCACCAGTGTGTATACCACCCAATGCCATTTCCTCTCAGTGTGTATACCGCCCAATAACACAATTTTACAAGTGATATAATTTAATCCATGAATAAGGTCACATGTTACAGTGATCCAATAACACCTATGTGTACACCACCCAATGGCATAACAAAACAAATTCTTCCAATAGTGTGTGTACAGAGTGTCCCAGAAAGATCTATACCATGTTTGAAACTATAATAACAATATGAAAACAACATTGCAGTTGAAGACTATGCCTTCGATATAATGGGGAACAGGTTTCCTACTTACTCTGTTAATTAATTTCATCAAAATATCTTTATTTGTTCCGATATGGCGTGACATTCGTTGAAAACCTGTTTTTCACGTTCAGCGTATTCGATTGATAAAGCTCTCGCCAATCTTGAAAACGGTGGCTTAAGAAAGTATGATATAAAGCACTCAAGCAGAACATCTCCTTCGACCATCTTCTTCATTCAAATATTGCTTCGAAAAACATCAGCAACAGTTGATATCTATTGATTTTGTAGTGGAAATCAAATTAAAAGAAGACATTGTAATGAGTTAGAAAAGCAATATTGATATACAATTGATTGGATTGAGCGTGATACACAAATATATTTACTCATAGCGAGACCAATATATTTGTGTAAACGGCTAAATAAATGCACCTTTCCCGGTATACATCATTCTGGGAGACCCTGTGTAGTATACAACCCAATGACACAATTTTACGAATGATATTTATCCATTAATTTCAACATATATTTCAGTTGATTCCATACAACCAGTGTGTATGCCGCCCAATGACATATCACAACAGATAACACTTGGTACCGGAAGCACAACAGTTACATGGACAGAGCCAACAGTAACAGATAATTGTGGACAAACTACGCTACAGTCCAGGACACATACCCCGGGTGCTTTCTTCCAAACTGGCAACACTCTTGTGACATACACGTTTGTAGATGGCTCTCAAAATCAAGTATCATGTAGTTTCACAGTTACCATTGGAGAGGGTAGGAATTATTATTTAATTTAATGCTCTATACTAATTTATTTGTAGACCATTGTATTTTTAGAACAAAGTTGATTTCATTTAATTGTATTTTGGGATGCATGTGAATTTAATCATAGTTTTGACCCACATTAGGAACATTGTGCTTCAAGTAACTGACTATGTGTTACAAGTACTATAGTACTATCATGACTATGGCGATCAATTTACCACATAAGTGACTTACAAATACCGAGAGAAAGCTGGAAATACTGTTAATTTTGAATTCACAGTCACCGTCAATGAAAGTAGGTAGACAATGATAAATGGTGGTTTATAGAAAATAAATAACGAGGGTCATTGAATAAGTTCTACCTCCTCACTCATAACATTGCTAATATGATGTCAGCTTTATGACATTTGTCATGATTATAGCTCTGAATGATAGCTACAGATAACCACTATAATAGTCAGTCACGTAATCAGTGGTAGTAAATTATTAAAACTCCGCAACTGCCGAGAGCTGTGCGATTACAGCAAATCACACATCGCCCTAAAACTTAAATATTCTGTTAGGACTTCTTCTTGGCAATTACATAAATTTAGAAAAATCACAGCGATAACGATTACGAATTCGCTTAGATATTAAAGATATAAGTAGACAAGTGCTGAAAACGATTTACATCGCTCGTCCTATAAACAGAGGTGTTGGTATTGCACATGTTACGGAGTGGTCTGCTCGTTCTCTAGACCTTAGACCATTAGACTTTTTCTTCGGGGATTATGTCTTGGTCCCTACTTTATGTATTAAGGAATTAAGATCTAAAAAAGAATGTTAAACAAAGATTATTGTGTGTTCTTACTCTGTACCAAGTGTTATCTGGTCCAGAGTGTACTTACTTTAAGCTTATGCTATGACGTCATAGTTCATACTTAAAACTCCAAAAGTGCATTGTTTGATAGACAAAGGTTCATACTTTATATTGTTCACACTATCGCTCAATATAATTATTCATGCCTCCCATACCATCACTTTCATAACTTAATGACCAACCCTCGTAGTATCAGTAAATTCAGTACATTCATAACTGTCTTTCAGCGCTGCCAGATACGAACTCTACGATAATTGCAGTTAGTGTCATCATTGTACTTGTAGTGTGTGTAGCCGTGATTATGGCAGCCATATGGGGATGGCGCCGATATAAAAATAGGGAACGTAATGGTTTCAACACGAGTGATTCCAAAACCGGAAAAGACAATAGAGCAGTAGTGGTAGAAATGGTAAGTGTCAACTAAATGGTGGACATTTAAAGAGAGTAATACACCTATCAGTTGTAAGACACACTATAAAACCCCTGGGAGAGGTGCGTCGTGGGTGCGTCGTTTACCAATAATTTTTGACGGAGGGTACGTCAGTGGCAGCCTTTGGTCCGTCAAAAAATGACGGAGGGTGCGTCAAGGTCCGTCACTTTACATGGGTGCGTTACAGTGTACATCTGTTTACGAACAACAAAATACGACCTTTAAATATACGATATAGGCCTACTATACCACATAACTCCTTGATACCGCCAACCAGGCTCTACTTTAATACCGCAAACATCACTTCGATATTTTATAACGCATGTTCTAAAATGCCTGAAATCACTCGGATCATCGCCAATTGCAATACAAGAGTTTGGCAAACGAAAAAAAACCCCAAGGAACCGACAGTAGACAGTAGACCGACCGAGAACCTTTCATTTTTAGAGTAGTATTACGTATAAGATAGGGGATCAGCATGGCGCTCTTCTGCACAAGCGCAGAACAATCTAACAACTCAGTCTCAGAGGTAGGAGGACAGGCCCCCGGAATTGAATTTGGTCGGGGATGTGCGGCAGGAGATTAAAATAAAAAACATACCCATTTCTAAGGCTGATTTGTGGGAAAACGATACCCATTTCTAAGGATTTTGCTTCATTTATATGTTACGAAAGTGTTTCATCCTCATCCTGACGTTTATGATAATCAGTTAAATATTTTATGAATTTTAGACCTGTCAGACTTTATTGTGCATATCAAATTTCTCCTCTTGGTTCCGTCCATCCCGGTCCCGGTCCGGGGTCTTTATAATTATTCGAGGGCCAGGGTTGACAACATCGAATAAGGGCAGATCCCCCGTGAATTAAAAGTAGTTTCATTTTCAGTAGTCATCGTGTTGTATCCAGTTTATTCAACGATATCTGACGACGGGGTGCGTCGTCATGGTCCGTCCGAATCCACCAATGGTGCGTCCAAAAATTGACTGAGGGTGCGTATTTGGATGGCAATGGTCCGTCGTTTTGTTTTGACACAGGGTGCGTCATGGTACATGAGAAGTTGACGCACCTCGGTAAAGTGACGCACCACTCCCGGGGTCGTATAGTGCGTCTTACAACTGATAGGTGTATAAGTTCTGCTCGACAATTATAACGCTGGAATTAAGCAGCTACGACATATACAGAGACTACTAGTTTAAAATTAAGTAAACTGCGTACTGTACTGAAAATGATCTGATATACCGTATTACTAATCTGTTGACAGCACATAATGTGTAATTGCATTGAAGTTTCCCTGTTCACAAATCAAATATCCCGTATTGCTTATACATCCCTTCAATGTGTGATTTTAATGTTTTGAAGAATTTACAAATAACATAATTATAGAATGATATATAAGTTAATGAAGAAATGTGGCCTTATCTTTTTACGATTGCATTAAAATGTGCATTGGATATTACTACCAGATCATTTCAATTTTTGTTGTTACATAGGCGGTTGCCAACGAATAAATTCGTTCATAGAATTGGTTTAATTGATTCACCAAATTGTACGTTTTGTAATGGGAATGTTGAAAGTTTAATTCATCTGTTTTACGAGTGTGATCATGTTAAACGTTTTTGGACTAGTGTTGAGATCTTTTTAAATATCATTTTTGTAATTGATCTCAGTTTACCAAAATTTTCAATAATGTTTGGATACAATATTTTTGATCCGGACCCTTTACTAAATTATATTATATTATTGGGGAAACTGTACGTATATAGAAAAAATGTGCAGGTTTACGGCCGATTTTTCAAGTGTTTAAGGGCTTAGTTCATTTTATGTTCCAAGTTGAAAATCATATTGCCATTGGAAAGGGAAGATTATATAAACACAATCAAAAATTGGGTTTATATAAAAGGTGGAAAGACAATAATTAAATACTGTACTTTATTATTTAGAGAATATTAAAACTAAATGTTCATACATGTATATATTATTGTTTCCTGTATGACAAATACAAATAAATAGTTGGTGCGCCGGCATCAACAAAAAGAAAAAGAAAAAAAAGAAGAAAAAAAACCCCAAGAACACACCATAATTATAGAATATATCCTTACACATGAAGTTGAATTTCTCTATTGCCTATCATTGTTATGATGTAGGCGTTGACAAGTCGGTTGAAGAACTAGTGGTTGCTGCCTTATCATATATATTTATTAGAATGACATCTTACAAGTGTATGACCTGATCAACTGTTTCCCATTCTAAATTCAAATGTCGATATCCGAAGAAAGCTCATTGACTCTTCAACAAACAAAGAAAAAGTCATCGAAAAGGTGTGTATTTGTAATGCGTAATAGAAATAGTAAAAGTAACGTAAACGATTTTCCTGAAATTGGGTGATTTTACAGGTGTCTAGTCCGTCAATGCCATTACATGACCACCAGGCTAATCAGGAAACATCCCTTCAACGTCCTACCTCACCGGATGTTGATGCAACACCTCCAACTGTGAACGTCAATACTGTAGTTGAGTATGAAGTCGAGCTTGACCCGGAACAGGAAGAGGAATCATGGGAAATTGAATGGGATAAACTGATGCTTGGTAGAACAATTCTGGGTGAGGGGAATTTTGGTGAGGTCTGTGAAGGCGTCTTGTGGCGTAATGACAAAGTACTTAAAGTTGCCGTGAAAACGTTGAAAGGTTAGTTTGAAACATACTCTGTCCCTATATCACCTATCCCACTTGACAATTGACGAACTGCATGCAGACTTTCCTGAAAGTGTACTGACATTTCGTTGAAAATATGGTCAATAGGTTCCCCTGATTTATTCCAAAATGGGAGGAGTTTTTTTATTATTAACATTGATTACTTTAAAAAAAAATCCTTGGGTCTATCTAGGACATTTTCAAGAATGTTGTTGTTTTAAGATGCATCCACATTCAATTATGTTGCAAATGCCCCAAGGATGAATGATAATTTCATGATGGTTAATACAATTATAATGTATGTTTATTGGTAACTATATAAACCGAGTTACATAATAAACTATTCCCCTTTTGGTACATTTGACGAACTGCACGCAGATTTTCCTGAAAGTGTAGTGAATTTATTCCAAAATGGAAGGTTGATTTATTAACATTGGCTAAAATCCGTGGTTCCTTTTTAAGACATTTTCAAGGATGTTGTGTCTTTAGATGACACCATCTCAGGCCATAAATGGAGTGGATTCAGCAACTTACATCCACATCAACATTCAATTATGTTGCACATGCCCTAAGGATAAATGATAATTCCATGATAGTTATTGTCTGTTTATAGGTAACTATCTAAACCGAGTTACAAAGAAACGTATTACTTCTTTACACACATGCAAGTTTTCTGTACAATATGAACGACATTTGCCAACAATTATGCTTTGAAACTCTTTACTACATCAATCCATTGCTTTAATCACAAAGAAGTCGTAAGCATACATTCGTGGCATTTACCTTTCCCTACCACGAAGCTCAAAGAGAGGTTTGGACAGCAGCAAAAGGATGTATGATCACAGTGGGCAATTATTATTAAGGTCAACTTAGGCATTGACATTGTTATATAGAGTCACACATGCACGAGTCGATACTAACGTGTGAATGTCTTGTCATGTTCCTTTTCTGTTACTTACACTGACATTCGACTGAACAACCTGGTTCATTTTATTTCTGTAATGGAGGCAATATTTTGAATAACTGACATGTGCTTAGTAAATGGTATTGTAATGTACCTGTGAATTATTAGGTATATTTATAGGCAGATCATTTAAATTTGTGCTCACTTAACATGCTGAAGGAAGTTATAGGTTCCATTTGCTGTGTCATTCCCAGATGGTGCATCAATTATGGAAGAAAAGGATTTCATGGATGAATTCGGTACGATGACCAAGATTGGACGTCATCCAAATATCGTCACTCTTATGGGAGCATGTAAACACGAAGGTCAGGATTAAAAAAGCAATACTAACTGGAATGTATGCTCTAAAATGTGGTATTAGTCATTTCTGACAACTAGCCATTGCCCAAAATATTGCTCATATCATCCAGACGAAACATGTTCCAAGACTACATTTTTTTTGCAGTTGCCATGAGAAAAAGCATGGCTTTCTACAAGTCACTTATACTGATGAGTCATGCGTACTAGTTATGCAGTGCTTTCTTACAGGTACACTTTACGTTGCATTAACACTTATACATCGTATAAGTCTTACGTACAAGTCACTTATACTGATGAGTCATGCGTACTAGTTGTGCAGTGCTTTCTTATAGGTACACTTTACGTTGCATTAGAACTGATCCATCGTATAAGTCTTACGTACAAGTCACTTATACTGATGAGTCATGCGTACCAGTTGTGCAGTGCTTTCTTACAGGTACACTTTACATTGCATTAGAACTGATCCATCGTATAAGTCTTACGTACAAGTCACTTATACTGATGAGTCATGCGTACCAGTTGTGCAGTGCTTTCTTACAGGTACACTTTACGTTGCATTAGAACTGATCCATCGTATAAGTCTTACGTACAAGTCACTTATACTGATGAGTCATCGTACTAGTTGTGCAGTGCTTTCTTACAGGTACACTTTACGTTGCATTAGAGCTGATACCACATGGAAACCTTCGTTCATTCTTGAGACAAAAACGTCGAAAAGCTGGAACCTGTGTACATCCCGGAATGTCGTCACAACTGATGCAATTTGCTTTGGATGTTGCAAATGGAATGAGGCATTTGGCAGATATTGGGGTAAATAGTGCGTTATAAGAAAATAAGAAACTCTTAACATTGTGTTGTATATCAATGGAAAGTGTTTACCAAACTTGATTGAAAGTGCCAAAATCACTATTCGCGCTCAAAAGAACAACTTTTTTTGTTTGTTCAATGTACTACTGTGTAGAGTAATGCTCTATTGACTTCTGAGCACAGAATAGAGACGATGTTGGCATATTCAAGAAAGTGTAAGAAGTGATTGTTCAATGTTCCACGCTTAAAGAAGCGATTCATCCTTCCTTGGCGCAGCTGCCAAATTATGCTATACACTTCTAGTACATCTGAGAAATCTGTTCCCTTGCTTGCCTTTAGACATGCACTTAAACTTTTTTGTTTTCTATATACATAATGTAAGCGGTGGCGGTGAAGTAAAACTTAACTAAGTTACTCTTTGGTGTTTGTTGCAACTTGTTTGAATGATACATCCGTAGATTTATACCGAATAGATGTATTTCTACCGTTATAATCATAATGTTCAGAATTAAGTGCTAATGATAATTAATTCCCGTCAAATATAGAAACATGATGCAGTGTGCAGGAGTTGGGGTATGTGCGGTCGTTGGGTGTGCGTGTACTAGTTGTGGGGTGTGTTCGTGTGGGGAGGGGTGATACTCACGATTTCACACCACTAATTGGTTCGCCTTAAGGTTTACATGCTAAAGGAGTGTTACAAGATGCCCATTTTCTCGCTTATAAAGCGACTGGATTTTTCAATTTTACATTTTCCTTAAATTTCATGATATCTTTGATCATTTAATCAAAACGATTATACATGTATCCCCGAAAGTTCCGAGAATTTAGCCCCCAGAATTAGACAACTGGTGTAGCGCCCTCATTTATCAGAACAAGATGAGAAATGTTGCCAGAACATTTACAATCAAAATGCATCAACAAACCTACAAAATACATTGACAATATTTGTTTTAGCACTGTGATATTAGGTGATAGTCCTAAAATCAGGATTAAATTACAACTTTAATCATTTGGGAGCAATAAGCACCATTTCTGATTAAGGGCCACAGGATGCCCATCTGACAAAAAAAAGTTTGATTGACTTCTGCAAGGACTGAAATTAATTACTGGTGTGGAATCTCACGTATTTATAAGTGTTTGATTTGAGCTGGAATACTCTAAACATGGGTTCTGTCAGGTTCATTATTTTAAATATAAATTGTCCTAATCATAACACGAGGGATTATACACAATAATGGTGCACGATATATATAATATTCAAATATCAAATTTTAATCTATAAATATATATTCTCATAATTCATATACAGTTGTTTATATCGACATAAATCAATACATCAATCAGTACATTCTGTTGTCATGAGCAGATTATCAGTTAATATCTTTAAATCTGGAAATCAACTCAGGTAACCATATTGCGTAAAAAAACTAACAGTCAAAGCAGCTGGTTAGATAGATGGTTCCAATATAGAATCAATCAAAGTATTTTAGGAACGAATAGTCTTTTGCTAAAATGTAATATTAGAGGAGATGACTTATGCACTTTTTGTAAAAAAACCTCAGAAACAATTACGCATCTTTTCATAACTTGTCAGATCTCAAAATCATTTTGGAATATCTTTAAAAGGTGGGTTAAAGGTCAAACAGATGTGGACTTGAATATGAATCCAGTAACAATACTTTTTGGATCAAATTTGGATTTGACCCTAACATTGATAATGACAATGGCGAAATTCCATATTTATAGAGCAAAGATGACAGAAAAACAGCCAGATTTAGACACTTTCAAACACGAAATTAAGTATTATTATAATATTCTAAAATACCAAGCCACATGTAATTCAGACTTGAATACTTTTCTGGAAAAATGGCATAAATGGCAAAGTCTCTGCACTGATTAACGGATAAGTTTCATTCATATTTATTTGTCAATATGTTACCCATGCAAAAAAAGGTGTATGTAGCTTAAGGTCACTGAGTAAGTGACAGTACTATGTTTATATCAGCTGTCAAGAAGGAATTAAAAAAAACAAAAACAGTCAAAGCAGCCTCTTTTGAGGTAGAAACACATTAGGGTTGAGGCTTTTACGCCTTAACACTTTCCACGCGGCAGGCAGCTGCAGACGACATTCCAAAATTTCACAAAATGTTTAAAAAATGTCACAATTACTGTATTTCATTACCATATTTGGAATTACCATGAGAAATGCATTGAAATAAGTACAAACATGCGTAGTGTTTGGTCAGTAATCTTTGAGATATACTTTGAAAATTATGAAAGGTTTCTGAAAAATCTGTTTTGTGTATAGTAAAAATAATAGCCGCGTGGAACGTGGAAAGCGTTAAGTCATCAATAATGTTATAGGGTACCATTGGGGATTATATCGAAACCAAGCAACAATATAAACACTACATATACTAACAACGTTTTCATTTACTTGCTTCTTATTCATTGATCATCTCATATTAGATTATCCATCGTGACTTAGCAGCAAGAAATGTTTTACTGGGAGAGGAATATGTTGCTAAAGTGTCTGACTTTGGATTGTCACGTGATGAAGAGATCTACGTCAAGACGTCCAAGGTATTTATAATGTTTTAAAGATCCACAGCATTAGTCCGTACTGAGAAACTAGCTTGTTATAACATTTGGTAAGTTCTACCACAGTGTGTGTAATAATGAATGATATTCATACACTCATAGTTGTAGGTATGAATCATCCAGAAATGATATGGTATGACAGAAATCACCATTATGATTTAATTGTTATTCGGCAATCTCAGGTAACAGTAACTAATATACATGTAATGTTAACTATTACTCGGGTACAGTTGATTTAGAGACTCGTTTACGCGGTTAATTATGTATCGACACAATAACTCGGTTTATTAATTATTCAACTTATGTATCGTCACACTAACTCTTTTTATGTATTATTCATTGACACAATAACTCGGTTTATGGTTTATTTATAGACACGTATTCCAGTGCGTTGGATGGCACCCGAATCGATACAGTTTTATACGTATACGATCAAAAGTGATGTGTAAGTGTTAACGGGAAAGAGGAGTTCTTCTTTTATAAGTGATGGGTGAGGATCGGCCACTTAATGATCCCATTTTCGAAATATTCCTCATAACAATACCCCGTTTTAAATTTATCCTAAATGTCTTCGAAAGAGAATCGTAATATTCTGATCTTTTTTACCTTTCAACTTTATTTATAGCTAATAACCTGATTAAATAATAATTGAAAGACTAATTATGAATTTGGCATGTCTTCATGTTAGTAAAGAGGTAAAACGTGAAATGAAGCTTGTCGCTTACAGCCGAGTTGGGTATCTAGGTTTTGTGTCTGGTGTATTAGGCATTTTTTTTGAAATTCATTGATAGTAAGATTTCATTACCCTGACATTTCTTGCACCAGAGAGATATTTACACTGTCGGGTTTTGAACCCATTGCCTCTATCTTTTTCGTCAGTCAGTTATCCACTGCACACATTGAAACCAAAGAAAGTAAAATAGTAACATCCACATTCCGTTCAATTATCTTTTCTTCACATATCAGGTGGTCATTTGGAGTGTTGCTATGGGAGATTGGAGCACTTGGTAAGAACGTTTAATATTCAAATAAATAACACCCCATTATATTATAATGTAGTTATGCCAGTACAGCATGACGAGGTCCTTGGGATTGCACATGTATAGTTTGTAAGGGGGAAAATGGGTAAAGTAAGGATAATTGATGAGCTACACAGTGCATTCGTATTTGACAATCACTCGAGCCTTGCATTCGTTATGCAAAATAATAATAAAATAATTATATGGTTCTTATAAGGCGCGAAAATCTTCCAAGGAACTCAGAGCGCGCAAATCATACAACAAACAAACAACTATTAATTATGTGAATCAGGAAACGCCTGGCGGAAGAAATGAGTTTTTAGCTGGCTTTTGAAGTGAGTAAGTTTGAGATGTTGCGAAGACTGTCTTGAACCAGACAGCCGACGCAGCAAAATGAAATGAGCGTTCACCGGCTGACTTGAGATTGACGCGCGGAGTTATGAGCATTTTTTTTCCGTAGAAGATCCTAGCGAACGCGAGAATTTGTAAATGCAAAGCACACAGACGAAAGATATGGTGGAAGAGTACAGCTTAAGCCAGCTTAAATTGGATTCGAAATTATGTGAAGTGAAGATATGAATATACCTTTGTGAGTTAAAAGATCTTGGAGTTTAATTAACTTTTTATTCCTGAAATAAGCGCATCAATTTCGCAACTCAGTCGTATTATATAGCTATAATGTTCCTAATCCAATTTATATTGCACGATTAGGTGGTACACCATATGCAAAGATTGCTTCCAAGGATCTTGTTTCCCTTCTACAAAACGGCTACCGTATGCCTACACCAGACAAGTGTTCTGATGATATGTAAGTAAAATGGATAATTATTATCATAAGTATAAAAATGAAGGATGATTAATAAAAATAAAACAAATAAATACGAGGTGACGTCAGCACCTAGTAATAGGCGCAGCTTCTTTTTCACCATGCGGTCATACGCGGTCGTATTAGAGTTCTCATGATGCAGTTACTAAGAACACGCTCTGACATCACTCCACACACGTAAATAGTATAGCACCCCTTCATGATGTAGATTTCTCAAGTGAATCCAACAAAATCTGTATTTCAGGTATGACGTCATGACATATTGTTGGCAATATGAAGCCGACTCACGACCATCTTTCCGAGAACTTCATCGCACGATAGGTCGTATGCTTGAGATGAATCAGGTGAGATAAGATAAAGTATTAATTAAAGTACATTCAACATTTCTTGTGAATTTCTCCAGAATTTTGTCTAACATTTCCTTTAGACCATACATACAGAATACATTCGAGGACTGGCAATCACTATTGTTTTGAAACAGAATTCTATAACAAAATTTGTTAACAAGTCTCTAAATGTAATATACGATAAGATAAATCCTTATAAATCGACTTAACTAATTTACTGCTGAAAGCATTAAGTATACTTGATCAACTGGGTCAGGCATAGACTGGTTTACATGTTGGAAATGCTAAACAGATTATGATATTGTTATTTTATAATGAAATAGTGCTTTCTCCTTTTGGCTATGTGTATCAGGGCGTGTCAAAATAATTAACATTACATCCCATGTTATTTGTTTTTGACAACAATAAATTGACTGTTGGTAATCACTATTAGTGCTCTATCAAATGCAGTTTAGTTCATTGAATGTAATCCCCTAACTCTCAAGATACGATCAATTCAATATTCTTTTGAACAGTAATTGGATTTTCCATTGAAAAAATGTATTTCTTAAAATACATATAATATTCAAATAGTTGTTGCTTTGTCATGGATAATTTGGATTGAAATATGTTCTTTTTTTGCTCAAATTGAACTAACTATCAACATGTAGTAGGTAGAAATTTATTGATTTTTATTGATTATTTTCAATTACGCACTAAATGATGAATCTAAAACATCAAAAGTGGCCAAAGCTTAATTTACAATGTCTGATTTGAATTGCCATAATTTGATAACGATAGCTCTAAAATGGATATTTTTAACGACGCATTTCAGATTGCTGAACATGTTTATTACTATTTCATGTACAAATATTATATATTTAATGGCTATATAATCTTGTTTCACATGGGAAACCTTTTGACACTACTATTTAGTATGGCAAAAAAAGCCCAAAACCCACATGTGCTTTTTTTAGAAGAAATGAGTGATCACGTGTAAACTGAACCGCATGGGAATATAATAAAATCAAGTTCATATTATTCCAAACACGCTATGCAACTCCTCTTTTTTCTAGACTTATATGAGTGTTGAGGTGTACGAAAACGTGAAACTTGCACCGATCAATCCTGATCGAGACGACCAGTGAAGTCATAGACCATTTCGTATCGGTATCACAAACCTTCGGACACAGGAGCATCAGTATAAAGATCAGAAACTTTCGGGAAAATGGATATCATGAAACCGATGGGAAAATTGATTCCCGCTGTACATCATGTAAATAGGTATATTATGGTAGTATGTAGTTGGGATAAGGTCATAAGTCAAGGCTAAACACTAACCCTGACCTGAGATGTGGTAGGGGGGGGGGGGGTGTTACAACGGGTGTACCATAATACATTGGTCTATATTTTGATGGTTGGTAGTTGAGATAAGGCCATACACCTATGTTAACCCTGACCTGATTGAAGGGGTGCGTCTGCTGTACATGGGGTGCTACATCATGCATCAAGTTGTTGATAGTTAGGGGTAAAGCCAAGGGTAGTCACTGTCCTATAGGACACATCGATCCATTTGTGTGTCCATTTTATTAAATAAGTTTTTGAATTTTGGTAACAACGAAATATATAACAATATATAACATGAAAATATAATCAAGAAAACTAACAATATAATAAATTAAATGATACGATATAAGGTGTTAATAGTAGTAAATTGGTTGGAAAGTGTGCGGAGAAGCCATTAAAGCTTTAGGTTTGTCAAATCTAAAAAAAAAAAATTAAAAAAAACTATACAAAATAAATAAATGAACAACGCCCGATCAACCTATATACCTGAGACGTCATTCCGCCCGTAGAACAGATTTGTTCCATCGTCTAGGTATCGAGCAACACAAGGAAATGGTGCATTATACTTTAAAACCGATGCATTACTAATAGGAATTTTGTTATCGTTTTCATTTTTGTAAGATACAAACAATTACAGGGTGTCCCATCAAAAATGTTGCACGTGTTCAATCATTAGTCACTTTATCAAACATTCAGTATATTGTATACTATTACAGCTTAAAAGCTAGTAGAAAATTCCATTTGCTTTCAAATGCTTGGTTTGATTATAATTGCTCTTCCCAATCCCACGATACGCTTGATCAATAATGGTTAATAAAAAACACGAGTTATGCCACTTTTTTAGGGGAAAAAGAATTTGAAAAAGTAATGGTGCTCATTTAATAATGCGTATTTAATGTTGATATGACTCTTGGTTGATCACACATATCTGTTGATTGAGAAAAGTCAACACAATCAAGTAAACGGCATTTGAAAGCCAACTAAATTATCCTTTAGATTATATAAAGATTACAGTTAAATACCGAGTAATCGAAGAGAGCAATGACGTGAAACACATGCACTCTTTTTAGGGACACCCTGTATAGTATTATTGCTATATCCATAGGAAATATTAAAGAGTATATTTTTGTAAATTTACTATATATTATATAAAAAGTGATCAGGCGTGTATTGTGTATATTAAAATATAATGCATAATTGCATGATTGTATAGTATTAGGAACTGTGCACAATTATAAAATGTTACATATTTTATTTAGTGTATTTTGTTTTTAAAATTATATTATTTTTTAAACGTTGATAACATTGGATATCTTTGGATACCGTTACCTTTCTTAAATTTTACATTCTTTTGTAATTGTATATTCTTAATATTATCATATTATTTTAAAGAACTGTGTAAAGTTTGATTCTATTTCTACTAATATTTTTTTAAATATAATGAGAGGTCTGATTCCAGCTGTGTCATAATTGTTATTCTTAAACAGCTAAGAAAGTTTATGCAATCTCATTGGTTCTCAGAAAAATCGGCGACATCTAGATGAGACAACTTAACACGGGGAGGTGGGGCTCACTTTTAACAGTGCGCCCGACCTTCACAATGCGTGGTTTGCTCCATAACGCGCACTTCTGCAGTGCGTCTTTAGCGCTTTTCCTGCGTTTATGCCGGCGCCGCGACGCTTACGCATGGTTTACTCATCGCATGTGATTGGATGGAATGTTTGTGGGTTATTCGATCCTAGCAGGGGTAAAAGTTGTCAAATGTGGACAATAAAATGTACTTATTTCTTTGATAAATGTCTAAAGTATGATTGTTTAAGAATGAGAATAAAGGTATTGCTTTTAGACCTTACCCGTGTTATATTGTCTGACATAAATGCGGACGATAGTATTATTGTAAGTGGAACAACAGCAGGCGGTTTACAGATGAAGTACAGATGAATATTTTCCGAAATGAAAATATGCACATTCATGTAAACGCGTATAATAATAAGCTTAATACAAGGGAGCGAAAGAGTGAGAAATAATGGAGAGAAAAAAGGTTATCTTTCTTATTAATTTGAGATTGAAATAAACGCGTATATGAACATTAATAATGTTGTGCACAAAATGTTGTGAAAAAAGAAAGAAAATCCGCATGAATGGAATAATCATGCAAGTTCAACAATTTATGGAATTGTGAGTTATATGATCAAACCTTTCACCAAGTGTTTTATATAAAGGGTCTCGAAAAAAAAGTTGGGTATCAAAGTAATTGTACACGATTTCTCTATCTCAATATGTTTTTATTTTGGTACTGCGAGTTATTTTAAAAGAGATACAAAGCTATTCTATTGTAAAAGGTATTGTTACTTTTTGGATTGCATTTACGATTTTGATTTACGTCTGCAGCCGCCTGGAAAGTGTTAATCCGGGAAAGTGCTAATCCTTATTGACTTCAATCTTTATCGGTGCTTGTACGTATCTTGATGCAAAATACTACGTAAGTGACTATCGTCTAGGTGTTCATACTGCAATTCACTACCTAATGGAGACTGACCTTATGGAGACATTGAGTTCAGTTACACGGTGTCTGTATGTACAGGTTTCATGAAGACATGACTAGTGTTAATAGTTCCATTCTCTGTCAGCATTTTTAAAACCCAGTCGCATCTCGGGCATGAAGGTTGGAGAAATCATTTCATATTTGGTCCACACATCAGTTATGATGTATCATCTCATATGATGGTGATACATCTTTCATCGCGAGTCCCAGTGTTTCTAGATCAAAACACCCTAAATTTGCCAATTTCGACCGTTTAGCCTATATTCAGAAACGGGTAGTTTTAGTTTAAGCCCTCCAACTGCAAAACGATTTTGCACAAGTCGCTGTGTGACGTCAAAGTTACGCGTGTATATCCTCTACATGAAATGTTGGAAAATGAATGACGCATAGTGTATCAACCATCTTGGTCATATGAGGGATGGCATGTCGTGTTTACGACGTGCATTTAAATAAATAATATATCCCATCTTGATAACAATCTTCAAATCCAAGATGGCCTTCAAAATGGCCGCCATAATCACCAAAATACATAAATAACGCGTGTATTAATTTCCATACATAAAATTATGCAGTTTCAATGCCTATGCTCGGAATGCCTGAAAGGAGACACACATTTGAGATATTCTTGAGGATCCTTTAGCTTCCATAATGGCCGCCGATATGTCAAATTGGACATTAAATGGCTGAAACAAAACTTCTTTATTTGTCATACCTATCTGTAAGACGAGGTTTTTTGAAAAATGGATTATATCGTTATTACAGTATAATATTAATATTTAGGCACCATATAACTCATCATGGGTACTAGTATCTTGAAATATCTATGTTGACCACCAAATGCTGAATGTGGCCATGAAATGCTTGAAATGTCTTCGGTGACATTTTAATGACATACCGGTATACAGGGTGACCCCAACAAATGTTAACACTCCGGGCACAAAGATATCTTTAAAGGACAGAAACACACGGGTATAATCTTGATGTATGATGAAAGCAGAGTAAATAAGCTTTCATTTGCATTTTATTGTGTTCCAATTGGTTATTTAGAACGGGAGATATGCTTCAGCAAACATGAGGAAGCAAAATCGGCTTGGTTCGATCCTCTCAGTATGAAAGTAAAGCTTTTAAAATGCACGAAGCAAGAAGCAACATTTAGTCACACACACACACAAGGGCGTCCCCAGACCCTTTTCATTGGGGGGGGGGGGGGGGGGGGGGGGGTGTAAAGGTCATCAATTGCCGACAAAGCCATTTGTGCCGACACTTAAAAAAATTTGGCTCGCTTCGCTCGCCGAAATTCATACACGCATATTTTAAAATGGACTGTATAGTCAGAGGCGTCAATTCGTTTTCAGACACATTGGGGGGGGGGGGGGGGGGGGGGAGGGGGAGGGGGGGACACAAGTTTGATAATGATAATTGAAATGTTAACATAAAGCAGCATATAGCGCTGATTGAATAGTTCTGGGGGCGCCAAGGGCGTATCCAGGACTGTTTTGATGGGGGGGGGGGGGGGGGGGGGGGCGGGCGGGGGCGCAAAAATCCTCAAGCCATCTTGTTAATCTTAAATATTGAAACGTTGAAACTAATACAAAGAGCGCAAAAATTGTGATTTTGAAAGGTACAGTATGACGTTTAAATGTCCTCCACATAACATTTAGGGCATAATTATGTTATACCCTCCACACCCTACATTAGTAGTATGCGTTGTTCATGCACTGTGAATACCCCTGTGAAGGGTATAACAGAATTACTCCACATTTAGAATATTTGTTGTGGTTTGAGGGCCATTTTAATGTTTAAACCTGCAGAAAATATGTGCGCTGAGCGCGCAAAATTTTTCAGTTTTTGAACTAAAATGGTCATGGAAAACTGTCTTGTTCAAGCTTAAATAATGAAATATTGATACTAATACGCGCGAAGCGCGCAAACTTGGCATTTCTAACACTTAAATGGTCAAGTATGACGTTTTTGACGGTTTGATATTGCATAGTTACATATATATCAAGTCCAAATCCAAATCGTATGGTTTGAGCGCGCAAAATTTTGCATTTGTAACATTTAAAGGGTCCAGTATATTGTTTTTAACGTCCCACATATAATATTTGGTTTGGTTCGAGACCATCATAATGTTGATACCTGTAGAAAGAATGCGCGCGAAGTGCACAAAGATTTTCATTTTTTAAACTAAAATGGTCATGGAAAACTCGACATATAGACCTATACCATTACGTGAGATAAGTGGCGTAACTATACTTGTTTTCATTTGGGGGGGGGGGGGGGGGGGCAAGAAGGGGCAGTCACTTAAAATGGGGGGCTTCTAATGGATGGGCTCCATTGCAGTGTCAAGAAATGCGCGCGTAGCGCGCGAACATTTTCGACTTTACACCTACTTTTTGCACGATTGAGGTACATTTCGGCTTTAAATAAGCTTGTACCATAGAATATTGCATTTTGGGAAGACATGCGCGCGTAGCGCGCGAATTTTTTTTCTTCATTTGGGGGAAAGCTGGGGGCAAGGCCCCCCCCCCCCCACCCCCCGTCGCTGGTTACGCCACTGTGAGATATCGGTTGTGCCCCTGGTACACACACAAATTCTGGTCTCACGCAAATAACGACAGTTGTGCTTATTGTCTTAATTATAATGATAATTTGCATTGTTCAAGTCGAAGTTAAGACATTGCATTGACACCAAATCGTTGGAGTTGGACTTACTTTTGCGATAGACTGATAGTGGGCTTGCAGAGTCTACAATCAGTACAATGAGAGCCAGGCCCGTAAGCAGGATTTTTTTAGGGGGGGGGGCGTATTTTTTTGAAAAGGTACATTGGTACATTAGTAACAAAAAAAGGTACATTCGTACCCAAAAAAGGTACATTGGTACCCAAAAAAGGTACATTGGTACAAAAAAAAGGTACATTGGTACAAAAAAAAGGTACATTGGTACCAAAAAAAGGACTTTTTTCAGATTTGGCACGCCCCCCTAGTTACGGGCCTGATGAGAGCAATTGGCCTACATCATAAGTATAGGCGAATTATTTAATATCTCGTAACCTATGTGCCAACATGATTGGCCATTGGCGACATTATTGACTTGGGTTTGCATTGACAACGACAATGATAAAGGCCTAGTTAGTATAATTAAAGAGCAATACAGGTCCCACACATTGCCCGTTAGCCTATACTAATCCGACACAATTTTTTGCTAGGTGTCTTGACAATAAGCAAAACACTATTTGGGCCTATAGGCTGTTCATGTGCGCCGACATAAAATCTCATACAAATGGGCTCGTTCACACAGTGCCTACAAATTTATATGCCTACATTGCCTTTGTTCATTTTTGATTTGTGTTAACATAACATATATGCCGACACAACATTATCATTTGCGCATACGATATCTGTTATAGGGCTTTCTCCCCTTCTTTCCCTTTTCCTTTCTTTCTTTCCTCTTTCCTTTCTTCCTTTCTTCTTTCTTTCCTCTTTCCTTTTCCTTTCTTTCTTTCTTCCCTTCTTTTTTTCTCCCTTCTTTCTTTTTTCTTTCCCTTTTCCTTTCTCTTCCCTTTCTTTCTTTCTCCCTTTTCTTCCTCCTTCCTTTTTTTGCCCACAGCCCCATTATTTTGCCGACAGATTTGATGAATGGGGGGTGTGCCACCCCTACACCCCCCTCTAGGGACGCCCTTGCACACACACATCAGTTAATCTCTTCTTTGTTCTTTTCAACGCATTCTTTCGATTCTTTTCAAGCTTAAAAGATATAAATAAATATATTCCACATAATTAAATTATATAGGTATTTTGTTATGAGTTGAAGTTCTATACTCTTTTTCATGTGCAATGAGTAGCTGTCAGTAAAACAGTCTTTAAAATTGAAATTGTAACATTTCATGTTCTTTGTTGAAATAGTCCATCCAATTAATTAAATAAATTAACTATTATTGCACTGAAATAAAACTAAAATTGCACTGAAATTAACCATAAATCAATTGCGCGTAATGAATCCTTTAGGTAAAACAAGAGCTTTCAAATAGTCAACTGAAGTCTCAAGCTTGTCATAATAATGTTCTTGTTCATCGGCATTCTTACAAGTTCGTAATCATAGTTGTAATAAATACCGTTCTAAATAACCGATTGGAACGCAAAAAAATGCAAATGAAAGCTGATTTACTCAGCTCTCATAATACATCAATATTAGACACGTGTGTTCCTGTCCTTTTAAGATATCTTATGTGCCCTGAGTGTTAACATTTTTTTTTGGGTCACCCTGTAGTATCCATTGCTGTTAGTGTAAGCTGTCCATTGTCCATTGGAAAACAAAATATTGGTTTATGATATGAATTGGGAGAGATATTGTGATTCAAGCATGGCAAGTGATTAATGACCACAGAATAGTCAAACGTTTCTGCTTTCCATTAAAACGGGCATTAAAATCAGGACCCAAGTGTGTGTACATGCGACCCACCGTGTAAACAAACAAATAAAC
This sequence comes from Ophiura sarsii, assembly GCA_035610835.1. NCBI lineage: Eukaryota > Metazoa > Echinodermata > Ophiuroidea > Amphilepidida > Ophiuridae > Ophiura > Ophiura sarsii. Next base: position 5,283,468 of record CM069457.1, read on the forward strand.
AAACAAAATGGCCAATACATTGCTACCAGTTACATAATGCCCGTGGGTATGGTAAGGATCATTGAAGGCACATATTCACCGTTTAAAATGTGACAGCAACTGGTTGAATGTCCAAATAGTGATAGTGAGCGGTAGGCCTACCCCAAAAACGAATTTCTGCATGGCATACAAACAGCAGTAAGTATATAGGCCTACATTGCTATAAATATACATTGGGAAATTAAATACGGTATGTCTGGCAAAAAAATTGAGAAATGAAAATTAAGTATATCAATTGGTGATTCCAATTCAGCCACATGTGTCTGTATGGTACTATGATTTTTTAGGACTTACATACAATGACATGTAGGAATAAAAAGCTAATAATGATTATGTATATTTTAAAGGCGAGCCTTCACTTTGAGTTTCTAGTCATATCCAGGTCTCTTGGGGATTTGACAAGGTTACAATTTCTCTATGTTAACTCTGTACTGTCTGTCACCAAGTGAACAGGTGTATGACCAGTTCGTCTGTGGCGAACTGCAAAAGTGGTAGGCCAGCTTTAAAGGTGAATATGTATAGACAGCATCGATTTGTAGATTATTAAAATTGGTTAATTGACGTAAAATAATTCCCGTTTTTTAATTTGATACATAATAACGATATCGTATTCGTTTTGTTAAACCCTAGTCTTAAGGAAGGAAGATAGTTATAACAAAAAAATAATCATTTTTCCATCCATTTAATATCCATTTTGACATGATCGGCGGCCATCATGGAAGGTAAAGAACCCTCAAGAACGTCTTAAATTAGTGTCCCCTTTCAGGCATTTCGATCATATTCATAGTCATTGAAACTGCATAAATATGTATGGAATTCAATATGCGCATTCTATATGTATTTTGGCAAATATGGCGGCCATTTTGGAGGCCATCTTGGATTTGAAGATTGTTATCAAGATGGGATATATTAATTATCGCATGTGATTGGATGGAATGTATTATATATATTATTAGAGTGATATACACACGTAACGTTGACGTCGCACGGCGACTTGTAGGAATAAAAAGCCAACGGTGATTTTTTTATATGTTGAAGATTAATATGTATAGATTGCATTAATATGTGAATTTTTAAAATTCGTTACTTGACGTAAAATAATTCCCGTTTTTAATTTGACACATAATTTGAGCTATTTTTCATGAAAAACACAAGTTTGTGTTCCCGTTATAAAACAAAAGTTACAGAAGCTAAACAAAATTAAATGCACATGTTATATACTCTATAGGTATCTTAGGATGATACTGCAGTGTAAGTGTCTTGTGCAAAATCGTTTCGCAGTCGTTTCTGAAGATAGGGTAAAATGGTCGAAATTGGCAAATTTAGGGTGTTTTGATCTAGAAACACTGGGACTCGCGATGAAAGATGTATCACCATAATATGAGATGGTTCATCATAACTGATGTGTGGACCAAATATGAAATGATTTCTCCAACCTTCATCCCCGAGATGCGACTGGGTTTTAAAAATACACAGTCTTAAGTATTTTGAACAGTTTGCCAAAATGTCCATATGGAGACACACTGTATGTCTCCATAGGGAAATGGGTCTCTGAACTCGTTCAGGTCTCCCTAGAGTAGGTTTTTAGCTAGCAGCCTTACCTCCATCGTAATACTTAGACGATAGTCACTTACATACGAAATAGTTGTGCAGCCTTACCTCCATCGTTTGCCCATCTTCACAGATAACTGGAATATGTGTGGTGGTATGGGAAAACCCGTCGGAAGTCGCTAGTGTTAATATTGAGATATCTGGGTCATACCAAAATATTTCTAACAAATGAGTTCCAAGTCAATTTTCCAACTTTGGTCCCAAGATAGAGATTATACCTTGAACTTTAGTCTCCAGGAGTTTTTTATGCAAAATTCCAGATGTTAAGTTTATTTTAGTACCTTTCTGAACCTTGTTTATCACATTTTATGTGTAAAATGCTATGTTTACGTAAAATGACATTGTTACCATGGTAACCACTTGTGAATTCCGACAATGCATTGTAAAGATTTTAAAAGTGAAGAACTTAGGCCCTATAATTGTTAATAATATCGCAAAAAAACTAGGTTCATATCAAAAGTCCTTTTCATATGACTAGCTATTCTGTGTGATATAACAATGTAGTTTTATTATTATTAGAGCATTTAATAGATTTTGTGTACACCTTTGAATTGTCAATTTCAATTTTTAGTGTTGCGTTTAAACTTGCCGACTTTAAAATACTATAACTGTAGTTCTAGATGGAATTTCTTAACAATTTAAACAGTCCTATACTCAGAAGAGTATGAAGCTCTCTGCCAAAGAAAAAAACCAAGTTGCTAGAAAATGACCATGTGAAGGGTTTCCCCATGCCACCACACATATATTGACAGATACATCATCTTCATCTTGAATGCCATAGCAAATGGACGGATATACAGGGTGGTTCAATAAAACGTTGATAGTTTTTTGAAGCAATTTGTTTTGAAATTATGTAGATTTAAAAAAAATAAATCAATATTCATCAACTGTATGATCTTGACCATCTATGCTGAAAATATTGTTGCAAATAACCTTACGGTTGCAAAAGAACAGCTATTTGAACAAAGTCTGTCCAAAAAGAATATTTGTCACACACAATTTTACTTTTGTCCCTGTTACGTCAGAGAGTATTGTATTAATTTCTAACCATACTTTTCTTACATTCTTGTAATGAAAAAAAAAATGTTCCAGATACTCCTTTTCGTTACATGTTTCACATAAATCATTGTTAGCTTTACCCATTTTAAGTAGTAATATTCTAGTCGGATAAATATTGCAAAGTATTTTCCAATTCATGGTTACCAGTTTGGCTTCTTTTATTGACCATGTTGCATTTCTCCATATATCACTCCACTGAAAAACATAGTTGGGGAATTTTGTCTCTCAAAAACGTTCACCTATTGGTCTAACTGTTATTTTTGGTGTCAATATGCTACGCAATTCATGGTTACCAGTTTGGCTTCTTTTATTGACCATGTTGCATTTCTCCATATATCACTCCACTGAAAAACATAGTTGGGGAATTTTGTCTCTCAAAAACGTTCACCTATTGGTCTAACTGTTATTTTTGGTGTCAATATGCTACGCACAGTTTTAGAATTACATTTTTCTATTGGCAGGAAAGCAGAATTAATCATAAGACCAATCGTATGTTTAACAGTTTTGTTTGGCTTGATTCTTTTTTCCAGTTTTTTGGAACTGCTGATTTTATTGTTAGTGTAGAATTTACTCATTTGATCAGCATCACTCACCACATAAATTGATTCAACCACATATATCTAGCGATATCATTCAACTCTTTCCCCAAAAAATATTACCATTCAGGGTTCCCATATTATACGTACTTTATCTATTGAAACAATTCTTTTTTTTCCAAATTTCATTTTTTCTCGGCAATCTCTCCACTCCATGCCCCTTAAAGTAAAACAAACAACTGTTTCAAAATATTACACAGATTCGTTGAAAGTAGCCATCCTTTATATGTATATGCAGTCAGTTATTATATTGTTTAATAATTAAAATCCGAACTATATTCTTAATAAACACAATTATGTTTCAAATATCCTCGGCGTTGTTTTGTTCTTATATGGCTTTAATTTGAGAGTACAATATGTTTATCCTTGATGAATGTAAGAATGCATGAAATTAGCCAAGCACAAAATATTGTGTGAAAGGTTTAAAATATAATACAGCTTTATTCGGTCTTGTCCATGAATATCTTAAACCAAGGATACACCATTGATAATTAATGCTGCTTCCTTATACAAAATGTCAGAGTCATACTAAGCGCTATTTACCGTGCAATGCAGTGTATAGTGCAGTAGTCCGCCGCAGACAAAAAGGACCAAAGTAATCTGATATCGTAAGACTTGGTCTGAAATGGCTCTCAAAGGCTGAAAAAGCTGATGACGCCTCAACTTCGCGACCAACTTCTCATTGGTACCTAATCAGGCAATTGCCGGGGCACGCGTAATCGGGCGATTACCGGCGCACGCGTAATCGGGAGACTATCGGCGAACGCGTAATGGCGCACACCGTAAGGTGCACACGCCGTGTTAGTGGCGTTTTTGTTATGTGGTAGAGTAAAGGCGGAAAGCATCCGTTGCTCCGTAGTACCAACTGTACAAGAAAAAGGCACGATGACAAACATAAAAAGGAACTTGGAGCAAGGCCGGCGCAAACCGTATAAGGCGCAAACCGTAGTAACATGTGTTAATAGTGACAGAGAAAATGAATTCATATGACAGTACCTCAAGTCCCATCGCGGCAGGAATCTAATTTAGATCAAAATACTTATGGGCGATTCCATGAAACAAGCCAACAAACTGAAAATTGCTCCAAAACTTTTATTTTTACCTCTATGTTGTTTAAAGCTCATGCAAAGGTTCAGGAAAAAATGATTACAACATTTGGCTAATGTTTACTATGAAAAAAAATCTACTTTTCTTACCCAAAAATGGTATCACGTGTTACCGGAGCAACACTTTTTTGAAAATATTTACTGTATTGATTTGGTTTTAATTTACGCCACTTATAATTTTAATTCTAATAGTTAGGCCCTATTTAAAAATAGTAAAAAATTAGATAAATTCATAACCACCACTCTACAATAGGCCATCAAAATGTCGTCACGCGTGTTACCAAACTCATATTCAAGAAAATGTGCTAAAACCTAAATTGTTCAAGTGTTATTTACCACTATTTATGGTTAATATGTTAGTTCAATTGCCAAAGTCAAAATTAATTTTAATTTAGAAATATAATAACGAATCTAAGGCTAGTAAATTATGGCTGGACAAAGTGTAACGCGTGTTACCGTAACACGTGTTACCGACTATTTTGCATTTTACCAAAAAGTGAGAACTTTAATTCTTGTTATTATTCTAGTTTTATAAACCTTATAAAGGTACTTGCTTACAGTAGTGACCAATTGATTGTAGGTTGGTTAGTTGCAATACACAAGCAAAACAAAGTTGGGATTTTTTTTAGTGCGTCATTTTTCGTAACGCGTGTTACCGATATTCGGAGCGGTCTTACATTAACATGAGCTAATATTTCATATTGGTGTTAGCATGAGGATCTGGCCTTAAGTCTTGGGTATTACAATACAAAAGATAAAAACTTCATTCAAATTACTTTTACAGTTATAGAGTGGAGAATAAAGAATGGCGCCCTTAAATGTAACGCGTGTTACCGTGTAATCGCCCATATATATATATATATATATATATATATATATATTATTGTCATTCTCAACCCCATATCATATATGTTTTGCTTTATAACACATCGGTTATAAATATTACACTCATCACATGTGTACCTTTTAATAACTGCATGACCATGTGTATACTTTTGTTGAGTGCTTTGTAGCCTATTAATGTAGCCTATTAATGGCTACAAATGGCTTCTTGATTATAGCGCTCAGAAAATGTGCAAGAGATTAATTACTCAGAATTGTAATACAGATTCACTCATTATATTCTTGATTAAGGGGTATTTCCTCAATATTCCCTTTTTTGCACCTACGTAATACTTGGGCATATAGTAGCTACCATCTGAAACCGTTTACCTTAATTCGTCTATCGTGTACAATTTTACGATGGGTAATTTCGATGTAGATCACATCGAAATGATTAGCATCACTCACCACATAAATTGATTCAACCAAATATATCTAGCGCTATCATTTAAGACTTTCCCCAAAAAATGTTACCATTCAGGGTTCCGATATACGTACTTTATCTGTTGAAACAATTTTCAATTTGTCTCGGCAATCTCTCAAAGCCACTAAAGTAAAAAGCAAAATAAACATTTGTTTCAAAATAATATACAGATTCGTGGAAAGTAGCCATCTTTTATATGTATATGCAGTTAGTTATTACATTACATTCCAGTTGCCTGTAAGGTTTGAGCCCATCCAACACCATTAACCGCATGCTGGGGGACCTTGAGTGTGGCAGCGGTGGAACTAGAAACAAGCCTGAGGGGATGCAGTATTGCCACATGCAGTATTGCCACATGACTATTTCCACACGTGGTTTCCGCAGATGTGGGCTAATTTTAAAACTAAAATCTGCTCTTTGGATAATATAATGTGATTTTTTTTCTCGAAATTTGAACATTTATTTTATAAAATATGATATAGCACTAGTTTTTTTATGACAAATTGAAATTAAAAGTTGGAATTTGTTATCACAAGAACATTTTCAAAAGTAGTATATAATTATGGCTTCTAGTTACACCAACACCAACACCAAAGAGCCTTGATTTTAGATGTTCGGGCATCCCTTTAATTTAGTGCTTGTCACTTTTGGGGTTGTCCTGGCTCTTCAGCCTATTGTTATAAATAAATTGTCAAAGATTCAAGTCAACATAACACGACACGCCCAGATCGCGTTTTATATTTTCAAATTCATTAAGTACCCAAATGAAGGTCTCTAAACATGTTGAACTTCGGTTGAGATGAATTTGGCAGCCTGCCAGCAATACAAAATATGCTCAGAAACAAATCTCAACGTTTTTGTTGTTGTTAGAGCAGTTCCAACCGTGTGGAATCATAAATATGTATGACACTGCATAGGATGTGGGGTGTTGGCAAATTCTACATCTTGTTTTAGTCTGAAATTTTGCACACAAACTGTCATTTTAATCCGTTTTTCACCACAATATTGTTTTTCAGGATATTTCTATTTTTAAACATGTTATTTCATCATGACTGGTGCCAAAGGAAAGATGAGGATGTATTAAAGCTTTAATACGATTCAAATGTATGCGAGTATAAATCACGAATATTAGAATTGTGATTGAATACACATCAATTTTTAGCAATTTTGGATTAAATTTCGAAAAAGTTATTTAATTAGGTATTAATTTGTGATTCATAATAGTTATAACAGCATATGTCCCATATGTTCTGAAAAATTGCTCATATAACATTTATAATAGAGGAAATGTTTTGATAATCCAAATTTTATTTTATAGCAATTTTATTTTACAAAGCAACAGAGCAAGAATGCATTTGTTTCAAGGTGTTATACAGAGTGTCCCAAAAAACTGGGTCCAAAACTTTCAGAGCTTTTAACTTAAAATATGGGAAACATAGATGCTTCATGTTTGGAAATATAAAAGTAAATATATCTGACATTATTTGGTGAAATTATAAGACCGATGGGATGTAAGGTTTTAGAAATACAAAGCTTTGCACACAGCGTGGTCAGGACCTGTTTTTCCCGATTTTGCCCATAAACCGTCCATGCGTTGCATTTGCTCATCGTATTGACGTCATCAAAGTTTTACCGTTGACTTGATAACAATCACTTACTCAGGGAAATCTTCTTCATAAGGGGATAAAAAGTGTAAATACCTATGATTTTTGTTAGAAAAATCAATAAATAACATTATGAGACACTGCCATCTTTAAAGTAGTTCAAGAACCATTTCTTCGAAATTGGAAACCAGCCGTTAAGTCAGTCAAAGGAGTTGTTTGCCGCTCATTCAAAGGAGTTAGAGGCAGGGCTGGAACTTCAGATTTTTTTCAACCAGCCAGTCGGGATCGGGCAGGTAACTCACAAAAATACATGCCCGACAGAAATTCCACTAGTAATACACCTATCAGTTGTAAGACGCACTATACGACCCCCGGGAGAGGTGCGTCTTGGGTGCGTCGTTTACCAATAATTCGTGACGGAGGGTACGTCAGTGGCAGCCTTTGGTCCGTCAAAAAAATGACGGAGGGTGCGTAAAGGTCCGTCACTTTACATGGGTGCGAATGGGCTGATAGTTAACAGGGGGTGCGTATTTGGATGGCAATGGTCCGTCGTTTTTTTGACACAGGCTGCGTCATGGTACATGAGAAGTTGACGCACCTCGGTAAAGTGACGCACCACTCCCGGGGGTCGTATAGTGCGTCTTACAACTGATAGGTGTATACCTCTCACACTTGCACCGTGAGTTTGAAATTGTTTACCCGCCAGTCGGTTGCCGGGGTACTTTCTCCCGACACAACATTTACCCGCTATGGGCAGGTGGGCGGGTGCTACTTCCAGGCATGGTATCAGCCTATCAGGGTAACAGTTGCTCTGTTTTTGTATATATTCAATGACAAGGTTACTGCAATGGGTATTTATTATGCTGAATATTGATCCAAAATACCTATAATTTAACCCTTTTCTACCAAACATAAGATATTTAGGAGAATAAACACCATGCACATGATGTAGGGAAAACTTGCACACAAAGCAAATTCATGGCATAAGGTAGTTTATTGCTAAATTGGAAAAACCGGGTTCTAACCACGCACTGTTGAAAGCTTTGTATTTCAGAAAGTTGCCCCTTGATTGGTCTCACATTTTAACCAATTGAGGTCAGGTATATGTCCCTTAAAATCCTCAAATATGAATCAGCTACAATTCCAACTTTTAAAGTTACAAGCTCTGCAGATTTTGGACCCAGTTTTTGGGACACGCTGTACATCTACCTATCTACATGATTATTCGGTCATTTAGTATCATCTTACTATAAATCTGGAAAGGGTGTGTGTTTGTGTGTTTGTGTGTGTGTTGGGGTGTTTATTTGTGTGTTTGTTATCCTTATTTCTCCGTTAGTTGTGATCAAAGTGGCGCCTAATTCGCATGAAAGATAGAGGAAATAACGGGTAGGGTGTTAAAGTTTATTTCAGTTAAATTGGTTAACAATTGGCTCCAAAAACAGCAAAAAACCGCTCAGATTTGGCTCATAAATGCCACTAGAATTGAACAACATTGTGCGTTGCGCGTACTACCGCGTAATCATACCGTGGTAACACGTCGCGTGCATGTTTGCGCAAGGGCTCACTGCCGCGCGCGACACACGCACTGCTACACATGGCGCAGAAGCCACACGGGATAATGGTTATAATAGGCCTGTACAGTTTGTTGGTTGTGTATTTGGTGATATGTTGGGGAGGGAGTGGGGGGGGGGGGGGGGGGGGGGGGGGGGGGGGGGGGGGGGGTGGGGGGAGTTGGGTGGTGTAAAACCACGGGAAATGATTTAGGATAGGCATAGGGTTATAATGGATAGCGTTTCGCGGGGGTTAATGAAACAACCTGATTTCTTTACTTTAAGTTGGCATGCCAAACAATCTACGGGACCGAGGGTTAATGAAGTAGCCACGGGAAATGGTTTAGGGAGGGATTGTGATTATAAATCAAACTGGTTTGGGTGTGTGCATGGGCCGGGGTGAGGGGGGGGGGGGGCTGTAAATCCACGGGAAATGTTTTAGGATAGGGTTAAACGTTAATGAAGTAGCCGCGGGAAATGGTTAGGAGGGTTATGATTATAAATCCACTTGGTGTAGTTGCAGTGGGTGTGGGGGGGGGGGGGCCGGGGCGATTGTAGAGGGTTTATGTGGTTTTAAAAGTAATGAAGGTTAACTTAATGAAGGTTAACTTAATGCGGGTTAATAAAGTAGCCACGGCAAATGGTTTAGGAGGGACATGGTTATAAATCAACCTGATTTGGGGGGGGGGAGGGGTTGTATGGGGTTTATAATGCCTTTAAAGGGGATATGGTTTTAAATCAACCTGGTTTGGGGTGTTGTAGGGGCTTTATGTGGTTTCAGAGGTAGGTAATGTGGCATAACCATCTAGCGGGACCCGAGCGTAGCGAGGGTACGCCGCTAGTTAATATAAAAGCTGACATCGTCACTTTAAGTTGATGTAAAACTTAAATGAATTAGCTTTTTCGAATTCTAGTCCAAAAATGCTAAATATTGATGTTTTCACACATGTTGTGTTGTCATTGATTTATATTCGTTTATACTGGTAACATAATAGCTGATACCATCACCTTTCATTTGACATCAGTTATGAAATCGGATCATTATTGTAAACATAACTGTTTAGTGAAAACAATTGCCATATCTATACATTGGGATAAACAAGCAACTCCGTTTCTTCTTTTAATGATTTATGTATACTAAATTAGGAGCAGTTTTTTAATAAATATGGGAAACGTGTGGTTTTATTTTTAATCTCAAAATAACATTTAACCAATTGCATTTTTTGAATTTTAGTCTAAAAATGATAAAAATTGATGTTTTTTCACTTGTTGTTTTATTATTCTTGATTTATATTCGCTTATACTGATCTCATATAAAAGCTGATATTGTCACCTTTTATTGACATCAGTCATGATGGAATCGGACCTTAAATAATGGAGATATTTTGAAAAGCAACAATTTGGTCGAAAACGTGTAAAAATCACGGTGTTTGGGCAAAATTACACACTTAACTTCAATCTGGATTTACCATGTGAGGTACATCCTGGTGATCTTATTACACATGGTTAAAATAATTGCTCTAACAAAAAATGCCGATGACAAACACGATCGGATTGGTTAGCAGGCTGTCTGATTCAAATATTGTCTACGACTAAAATGTTGCTATGATAGTACATCCATTGTTCTATAAGATGATCTGAGGACCCATAAATCACCACATTGTACAACCTTATAGGCAGAGACTTGTTAACCCGGGGCAGTGCTCATCAAGCGACTCGAAATCGTATGCTTACGCGAAGGTTGTGAGACGGGATCTGTGTTTTAAGGCAGATATATGAAATTAATAGCACGAGCTCCCGGGGGGAAATGGACCCACATGTTTACCAGAAACCTATAATATCCTTTATATTTGACAGATTATGATAAATTTCGGCAAAAAAACAGCAACATTAAATTTTAGACCCATACATTTTCCAAAAATGGCTTGGAAAAGGTGTCATCCAGTTACCATCCGTCTTTTTACATTGACCATAATCTCAATTTTGACTCAGCGATCCGCAGTGCGGACACTCATTAACAGATTCGACAACTTACTAACTGCAGACAATGGAAAGCATGTCCACATCTTGCATTTAGGTGTGTTAACAAAGCAAAAGTTCTGGATATGAGTGTCTAGTGGTCTAATGCATACATCCCACTATTAAAACTATACTTCCACAATACAATTTGATTGCTATATGTCATTTTATGAGATTTGACCAGTTATGGCGGCCATTTTGCATAACCCCTTAGCATTATGAAAATATTTTTGTTAACATCCTGATTATGTCTTAGGATCATAATAGGAAGTAAAACAAGTTGGTTTTGGGGAGTCCTGGGGGGTGCACACTAACCCTCTGTAGATACCCGACTATTAGATGAATAACGGAAGGAGAGATTCTTTTAACATGTTTTAATGATTCTTCAGTTTCTAAAACTGCCATCGAAAGGTCAAATTGGATATTAAATGGGACACAAATACTAGTGTTTATTATTAAGTGTGGTTATATTTATAAATCCAGTTGCTTTTTGCAGATAAATTGATGGAACAGTATCGTTATTTCTGTTATATCATCATGAGCTGCTATTTCTGAATTTCTGAATGAGCGGCGAACATTATACATTACACTCAGCAGCTGACATTGCCCATAGGAAAGCGAAATATATATAAAATATACGATATAAACGTAGAGTGATATTCTAATGAAAACGTCGTTAGGTTTAACACGAGAGTTAAGCAGTGATTTGGATTAAGTGTGTGGTTCCAAGTCAACCCCGGAAAGTCGTGGGTATTTCCATCGGTGCATATTTATATATGTAATTGTGCATCCATGTGGTTTGAACTTCGACACTTTTTTCACACATCGGGATGTCCAGGGGTGGCACTAGTATCAAAGCGCTTAAGACCTAAGAGCCTTTGGCGTGACGACAGGTGACACGGTGGATGAATGGGGGGGGGGGGGGGGGGGGGGGTAGGGGGGCTTGACTAATAACATATAGTGGGTAGTCAGTAACACGTGGGGAGTTTTGGTCATTAGTTGCATCAAATGATAACATTGTCTTTTGGTGACATGTTAAGAGAGGATCTTTGGTCAATAGGCAAACCGTTTACAAGTGGGGATCTCTGAGTACATTTTTTTATTATATCATTTCATAATGAAAAATGGTTTTGTTATTTGGGTGATGAGGTAAAATGGTGTTTTTTAGGGCATTCTGTGCGTAACATACATTGAGCGCCCCCGGATTTCACCTTTTCTTTTTAATACTTTTATTAATGGAAATGCATTCAACCTGAACTTGATACTGATTATTACTCATAAGATATTTATACATTATTATTGTTCAATATACCTTACATATACAGAACTCTGAATGGACAGAAGGCGGAAACGATGCCAATTTAACACGTACACTTGTTCAATAATAGGACACAAGCAGTTTACCAGCCACACATATTGCTTTAATCCAAAAATTATTTTGATTTCATAAAATAAAAGGAGAGTGATCTATAACAGCAGAGTAAACCATTTAAAGGTAAGCCTAATTTGTTATCAGAATTGAGATTATGCAGGATCTAAACAGATTACATTAAAATTACCTAATTAAAATAAAACATGGATTTTCCAAATGGATGAGCTGTGACTGAATACTGCAAGAAGTTGTGTTGTAATTATAAACACTACCAGACCATTACTTAATAAAAACGATACTGGTGTTGTAAAATACTTGTACGAAGGTCAGTCATTAAGTAATGAAAGTGATCATGGTATGGAATGCATTATAGTGAGTGTTAGTGTGATCAATAACAAGTATAAACCTTTGTCCTTCAAACAATACACTTTTGGAAATCTAAGTATGAACTATGACGTCATAGGCTTAGCTTAAAATTAGTACACTTGGGACACTGCTTAATCAATTATTGGCGGGAAATTTGAATTGTTTAAATGAAACACGTGTTAAGAAGATTGCATTACATGACATCAGCAGCAGGTAAATCCCGATTTTGTTCGCATAATTATGACACCTAAGACAATAACTTTAATCCCCGTGTAATTTGAAATGTGTAGTATAAGTTGAAAAAGTAAGGAGAAGCAATTGAATAAAAGGTATATAAATATCAGTATTTCAAATAGCCCATTTTCATCGAAAAATGCCCAGTCAGTGAACACTAGTATTGCGGAAAATAAAACAATTTAGGAAAAAAAACCAAGCAATAAACCCATTTAAGAGATTCCATAGGGTAGTTAACTATTTATCGGAACTTATTCACATGAAATTTACAGACAATATACGCATGCGCAGACGGCAGATAATTTTGAACTTGGCCAAAAATGGCTAAAATCATGAAATTTACCAGATAAAAGCTTTGCCTTCAAATTCTAATCAGAAATATTGACAGACGCGTTTATCAATGTGTATAATTATTGTGCTAGTCAAAATGAAGATATACATGAATATATAAATCAAAGATGGCTGCCACAACCTCTCTTGTTACTGCTATCTTTGGAGCTACTAGATGTGTACTGTTAGAGTAATCGTCACATAATTTCAATGGTTTGAGGAAATTTTATGATCAGCTCTTTTCGAAATGCCAACTATTATTGCTTTACATCCCACAACATTTTACTCAATTATAATCCTTCCATTGTACTTTATTCTTTGTTGTTTTCTAAGGTTTATGGTTGCAGATTTTGCTTAATAAAAGCTTGTTTGTATTAAGGAATTAAACAAAAGTGTGAAACACAGATTATTATGTGCCAATTGTTATATGTTGCTATGCTTGCATTGCCGATATGTTTCAAACAACACATATTTCAACCTAATACATATCCAGCCAATATCAGGCAGTGTCTCCAGTGTACTAGTTAACACTAATGCTATGACGTCATAGTTGGTACATAGAAATCCAAAAGTGTATTGTTTGAAAGACAAAGGTTCATACTTTGTATTGATTACATTATCCCTCAATAGAACAATCCATGCATTCCATACCATGATCACTATTATACAAATACTACATGGTAGAGGGGAAATAGAGCAAACTATTTTCCCTCGGTACTGGCTACGGGCCTATCACCCGGAACCCGAAGGGTGAGGGGTGATAGGCCCGTAGCCAGTACCGAGGGAAAATAGTGTGCCCTATTTCCCCGATCATACCATGTAGTATTTGTTTTATTACACCTCACTGTGACTCTGGGGATGAGGTTGTAGGGAAATAGTCAAAACTATTTCCCTAGGTGACTATTTCCCTAGGGAAATAGTACTTGTGAAAGGACTGGCATGATTAGTTCATGAATATTTATGAGGTGTAATAATATTATTTACTGACTGACCCTCGTGTATATATTTATAGTTTAAAGTGTGTGTGTTATTGTCAATTTTCGATTTTAGTTAACGAATTGCATTATTTGTAAATTTTATAAATATATTTTATAAAACGTCCGTAGATTGATCATGTTACTCATATAATAATTCGTGACAGTTTGATCACAAGAATAATGTTTGAACCCTTTTTTTACGAACTTCATAGGATACCTATAACTAACCTACGTTTCACTACACCTATAGCGTAATCTATTCAATAGCTTTTCAATAGGTTTATAATTGGTAATATTTTGTATGAATGCCTTACTCATAGGCAGAACCGACATATTCATTTAAGTATAAGCACTTACAATATTAGATTAATTAATGATGTTTTAATGCGATTTGTATTTTTCCATTTTTTATATGAATCAATGTGTTCTAATAATTCATTATGTCCAGGTTCTCCTGCTTATATACCTGGTGAAGACACCATGGCAACGCTAGGGTTTTTTCAACAACTCCTGTTCCTAGGAATATCTTTACTCGGTAAGAAACCATTTTATTCTGACTTCCGAACATACTCTTAAATTTACATTTTATGACAGATACATATCTTATCTACAAGAATAAAGAGTCCTGCGCTAGATTCTCTTGCGAAATTATGCTATGGCGATAATGATATTCCCCATATATTCACATAGCAGAAATGAAGTAATATAATCTCTCGTAAGGGTTTGAGTAGTTTATTGACCATAACAGTAACACTAGTGAAAATAAATCTAAAAACTACATAAAATCACGTTTATGAAATTAAATAAAGAACTCTTTGACATATTATATTATCTTTTTCCTTTTTGATGTCATTGATATCGGGCCAAAATGTTAGGGAACAACTTACAAAGTTAGAAAAATAAGCGTTTTTGACCTTTTTTACCTTTTTTCTCTTTAACTATGTTACCTGTAACATTGACATTATAACTATAAATAACTGTCTCAACTTGTGAAGCAGTTCTTCCCCATAGATAGGATGTACAGTTATACATACTTAAACGGATTGTTTACAAATTTGTATGGCCATAATATTACCCCTACCCCTAGCATGAGATGTTTTATGTCATTTTGACCAGGTGAATATATAGGGGAATGCCGGTATTGCCAATAACATGAATTCGCAAGAGAATCATAAGAGCAGGACAATTGGTTCTTGTAGACAAGATATGAATCTATCATAAAATTATTCCTTTTGGAGTATGTATGTAAGGAGGTCAGGGGTCAAACCATTTTAAAGCCGAATTTAGAGATCTGGGGCTTCTACTAAAGTGGAGATGAATTATATATTTGCAACGTGTCACACCTAATATACGAAGTTCATCAGACTTACAGAATCCTCTTATGTACTGCCTTGTATAACCTTTGTTTGACGATGCGTTGTTGGCATGGCCTAAAAATAGTGTCATATTAATGTGTTTGCGATACTCTCTGTCGTCTTTGTGGAGAGTGTTTGTATGTCACGCCTCACGCCAGATGTTGTTTCATCCCAAAGACAAAATAGAATTTCATCATTTGTGTGCAAGAAGAGCACAGAAAAGAAGTTGAGAAAGTCGTAAGCCACGCCATACTTTTGGTGTACATCATAGTTGTCTCGAGTAACATAAGTTTGCTATCACCGACAATGTCGCAGCCACAAATAACTCCACTCCATAAATTGCATAAAACAGGACGCCACCACACTTATTGTGAACAACTATCAGAAGGCTCCGGAAAGCCATTTTGATGCGGGGAAAATATAAATGATAGCGATATTAATTTGGTTTTAAGTCATTGCATAGATTGTTTTATTTACACTTCCATTTGTGTGCAAACAATAACGTCTTAATTGTCACATGCAAGATGTATTGTACATTTTGGAAACCTTAGAATCTTCACATTTCATACTTACAAACGAAGAAATATTCAACATCTTTGTTGAAGTGGTTTGCAAATTACGTGTGATAAAAGAAATATGTCGAAACCCATTTCAATCCATTTCGTCAACTGATTTCACGTAATAACAGCGCTGTTGCACTGCCTCAATATCTTATGTACCACAGACAACATTTGTTGTCTCAGCCTCATTTGTAATAGTATGGAACACCTGATTTTCATTTCAATTTCAAATTACAAATTAAACATTAAATAAATAGTTAATGTTTCAAATCAAATATTGTTACTTGAACAACCATAAAGAGACATGCAGACTGAAAGTAACGTGATGGTGAAGAAATTCTATTGCACTAAATGTGAGAACATGATCACGATATGTGGCACGGATGAAAGTATAACTAGAGCTCCTCCAAATTAAGTTGTTCTTTCTGTAGACAACAGAGACATTTTTGAGCACACAATGGTGTTGAATTTGACACATTTGACATATATCTGTTTAAATCTTTCCACATTTTTAATTGACTGAAAACTGGACATGCTTGCTACATATCATTGAACTTAACAGATGAACATTGATATGAACACATGAACATATCACAACATAAATACATGTAGAAATGGTGTAAACATTTTTATTTTCAATTTCAACTGTTGTATATAAAATGTGTATCAGACCTGATTTTTCAACCGATGTTTTCTACTCACCATGAAGATGCATGAAGTGTATTGCCCAATTACAACTTTTGAGTTAAATTACTCCAATTGGTCTATTCTTTTGGTCAGTAATGTACTAACGGTTTGAGATAATTCACTATTTTTAGCTCAATAAACATTGAAATCACTATCACCAAACAGTTTACAGAGGTATGAGAGGTTTACAGTGGTATAAGAACAAATAAATAATGTTGGGGGCTTGGGCCAATTATGGTCTTCATTGACTAGGGGAATATAATTTTGCTATTTAGAACCTATGTGAAGGTATTTTTGCTAATCAGAACCTATGTGAAGGTATTTTTGCTAATCAGAACCTATGTGAAGGTATTTTTGCTATTTAGAACCTATGTCAAGGTATCTTTGCTAATCAGAACATATGTGAAGGTAATATCAGTAAAACGTAACTTAGATGGGACCATAATCTCGGCAATGACAACTTCAGCTCCCCTCACCAAAATATCACCAAACTGATTTTGATTGGCAGACCAAATTAGGAGGAATTGTCATTGTCTCCTTTCAACTTCGGGAACAAAAAGAACTTAAAAATACATGTATTCTGAAAGAAGAGCAATCATATATTAAAGTTGATTCTTTTATTTTTCTTCTTCTTATAACAGGTGGTGTGAAAGGACAACGTGTAGGTACATGTAAGTACAACAAAACATGTAGAATCCTTTGAGGACAACATTGGTTGATCACGATATGTGGCACGGATCATACTTCAATTAACTCTCCAAAACCCCAACAGGTGACATCAGGCATTTAGTTCCGAAGTTTGCAGCTGTGTAGGTTCTTTTGATGCCCATAACCTCCATATATTTTTTTTCTTTTTCTTGTATTTATATGTTTGATGAGGTTCTCTATATGTTTGGGCTTTTATCTTATACCTACGTGACTTTATCGGCATTTGTAACCCCTGCCCATTTGTATTTCTTGTATTATGCACATTTTCTGAGTTGCAGTTAGCCAAATGATTGGCCTTTCAGCGCTCTTTGTAGAATTACCAGTTTGACTACAAATCTCTCAGTTCATTTACCTTCATTAATGTCTGAAGGGCTATTTGTTCACATTTGCTCTTTACATACAAGAAAAATAAAATAAAGAAGATGTATCAACTTTTGGGACATCTTGTACAACAAGCTTTCACTAAATTAATTTGTTTGTGATCCCATATGACCCCATATGCTATGTATTTGTTGATTTGTATGAGTTATGTGCTGGTTATTTATAGTCTATGTCAGGGGAACAATAGCTAACAACGGACAAAAGGTTTACACAAGATATTTCAATCTGATGTGACTAGTCTATTAGTGTCAGAATGCATGTTTATTCAGGCTCAAATATATTCATTCATCATAAATGTGCGCATTTTGAACTTTTGAACTTAGAGATCTGTCAAAGTTTGTGCTGAATATAGAACTGGTAATTGTCAGGAGAACAATAAACAGGAGGCTTTACATGAAAACCTTGAAACTGATAATGCCAACATGCGTACTTAGATTTGGCAATGTAATAATTATGATGTATTATATCCCCATAACACGTGCCTGTGTCAGGTTAACATTGGAGAAATGGTTTATAGAGATAAACTTGAATTTATTTTTACTAGACCGAATAATATGTATTTGTTTAGATTTGACAATCCAACAATTTGTTTTATTTCTATTTATAACAATTGGCTAACAGCCAAGACAAACTCAATAGTGACATAAGCATTAAATTAAAGGGGTGCCCTAAACATCAAACAAACACAGAAACATATGGACTCACAAAATAATAAGCAATATAACTCCCCCCCCCCCCCCCCAGCCCACCGCACCAGACCACCAGGCTATTAATAGAGTTGGAGGCGGAGAGCAGTGTTAAAAGCAGGCAGAGAGGCACAGTTTACTGTGTCCTTAGAAAGGTAGTTCCATAATGTGGGAGCATAAGGGTAAAAAACAATATTTTATTGAATTCCCCCATAAAACTGATTTGTTTCAGCTTAAAAATGGGGACAGGATTTATAGAGATAAACTAGAAATCGTTGAGACTATAGTTTGATCAGTTCCAAATTTGCGAAACCTCATTATAGCACACATAGATTAGAAGTGTAAATTGTGCCCCCTGCCCTCTATCGCCCTTAAACAGTTATTGGAAGTCCGCAACATATTGGATTGACACCAAGGTTATATAACCACTTGCCAACAAGGCATAGCAACCGTGTCATCAAAGGTTCACCTCTATGTTAATTAGTTACGGAAGTATTGATTCTGTAAGGTTGTGTACATGCTATCTGAGACTAATATACCTAAAGAGATAAGAAGCGCCCATTGATACCTGCCATGTGCTGCGATCCATGGTCCGATGAAACATTGTTATAGTTGATGGCCCATCGATTATCATCATTCAATTTAATCTGTATCACGAACTCATCCTTTGAGTAGCAGCGCGCTATTTTTAATACAGTGTTATCCACACGTGTATTACACTTTTCTTAATTTCTTTTCCTGAACGCACTTTAGTAAGGGATGGTGACCGACTCACAGACCTTGATATATTTCTGAAATAATATGCATTTATATCGCTAAAATTATGGCATTTCTGTAGAGATATGCCAATTCAAACCTATTGGGTACATAATTGATCATAAACAATGTATTGTGATAACCAAATATCATACAGGGTGTCCCAAAAGTATATGCACGACTTTGAAGCTTTGTATTTCACAAAATATAAGTCGTATTGAAAATATGAATACATATTTAGAAAGAGGAGATGTGGGAAATAATTTTGATACCAAACATCGGAGTAACATTATTATGAATTTTTCATAGAAAAATTCCAGAATGGAAACTTACTATTTTTCCATACGGGTTTCAACAACTTGTCTGTTGTCTTCCTCAGTGGATTGTGTTTGATCCAGAGCTAGTGTTTCTAGTCTGTTTTTTGGTGATGACGTCATCAGATGATGATGATGATGACGTACTCTGGATCAGAGGGTCGTAAAGGTGACTGAGTTGGTAAGCCCCCTCGTCGCCGTTCATAAGGTGCTTGTGTTGGTTGTTACCGCCTCTCCTCCTAATCCAGATAGATTCGCGAATCCATCTGGTGTTTCTGGTCTCGTCTCTGGCTATGATTTTTGACTCCTCCCATTGGATGACATGGTTCTCTTTGGCTGCGTGTTCAGCTACCGAGGATTTCAACTCTGCACTTTGGGATTCCTTTCTCGCTGCCCGAGTGTAATTGCGAGTGCTCGTTTTAGCAGTTTCAGTTTTATGTTCTCTCTTTCTCTTATTGGTAACACGGCACAGCATGTCAAAAACTCACAACACCTTGCGGAAGCAGTCTCTGAGATAATAATTGACATTGACGAGAATCTCCTATCTCATGACGTGATCTCTCTGTTTACGAATATACCCATTCCAAAAGCCTTGGTCATCGTACGCAGTCGTCTCAATGCTGATCCCACACTCAAAGATCGCACAAAACTCTCTGTTGACGATATTATGGTCTTACTTGAGTTCATACTCACCACCACATACATGACTTTCCGCGGCCAAATTTACAACCAGAAATTCGGTACAGCGATGGGGAGCCCGGTGTCTCCTATTATTGCTAACTTTGTCATGGAGCATCTCGAACAACAAGCCATTGCCACTGCTCCTTTAGAATGCAAACCTCGGTTCTTCAAACGGTACGTTGATGATATTCTCGAGATCGTCACCCGCGGCACAGAAGAACAATTGACAGAGCACCTCAATAATGTTGACGACACTGGCAGCCTCAAATTTACCTATGAATGTGAACAAGACGGTAAAATTCCATTCTTAGACACCCTCATTGTCAAAAAACCGGACGGCAGCGTAAAGTTATTGATATACCGGAAACCTACCCACACAAATCAGTACCTGAACTTTGAATCAGCTCACCCTCTCTATCACAAACTCGGCGTCATAAGAACATTGTTAGACCGGAATGAAAAAGTTGTGACGGAAGCAGCGGACAAACTAGTTGAAGAAGAGACCATCAAATCGGCACTTAAAACGTGTGGCTACCCGGAGTGGTCTTTTGACAAAGTCAAAAAACAAATGTCCAATCCAAAAGTGAGACCCAAAGTCAACAAAAAGACGGCTGTCACAGACAAGAAATCGGTCAATTTCGTCACCCTCCCATATATACAAGGAGTCACTGAACCGGTTCAGCGCATACTGAGGAAGCACAATATCAGTACGGCAGTAAAACCTCACACCAGCCTTAAGAAAATCCTTGTCCACCCCAAAGACAAGCTTGACAACGATGATAAGGCGGGTGTCGTGTACGAAATCCCCTGTTCCAATTGTGCAAAAACTTACATTGGTGAAACGGGTAGAAAGTTCGGCACGAGAAAGAGAGAACATAAAACTGAAACTGCTAAAACGAGCACTCGCAATTACACTCGGGCAGCGAGAAAGGAATCCCAAAGTGCAGAGTTGAAATCCTCGGTAGCTGAACACGCAGCCAAAGAGAACCATGTCATCCAATGGGAGGAGTCAAAAATCATAGCCAGAGACGAGACCAGAAACACCAGATGGATTCGCGAATCTATCTGGATTAGGAGGAGAGGCGGTAACAACCAACACAAGCACCTTATGAACGGCGACGAGGGGGCTTACCAACTCAGTCACCTTTACGACCCTCTGATCCAGAGTACGTCATCATCATCATCATCTGATGACGTCATCACCAAAAAACAGACTAGAAACACTAGCTCTGGATCAAACACAATCCACTGAGGAAGACAACAGACAAGTTGTTGAAACCCGTATGGAAAAATAGTAAGTTTCCATTCTGGAATTTTTCTATGAAAAATTCATAATCTTCGTTTGAATTCCTGATGAAACTTTTTCATGATCGGAGTAACATCTGTTTATAATGCCACCCTAGAAGTAAAATATGTATTACTGCAAGAATGTCATTTTATACTTCGGAGGAATTAAGTTCATAAATCAATACCTATTGAGATTAACAAAAATACGGGTAGATTTAGTTACACGGAAAGTGATGCGTCAATTGTAATATTTAAAATGTTACATTACAGTTATATCATCATAATAACAAACTAGATCACGCATAATTTTCGTTTCTTTACTGAAATCTAATTTAAATGTTTTCCATGTATACAGAGACGTGTGCTAATGCAAAAACACAGACCTATACAATTGAATAACGTATCAGAAAAGTGAACACACACATCACACAGCCGTCAAACATGTTAAAATTTAAACTTAGCGGATTATTTTAATGCTGCTTAAAGGCCTCATCGAAGGTTGTTTTACCCATTTAGAATATGTTCCTGCGTTCAAAAATGTATCCACCAACTTCAGAATGGATATTCTTCCTGGTGCGCGTTTCACTTTGAATTTGTTTCTGAACTTTTGTTGAGTAAGTTGAACTGAATGTGTTTCAGCGTAGAACCATACAATTTGTATTCGCTTATCTATGCTGTAAACCATCTTGAATGAAGACTTTTGCTGTGCAATGTTGTCTACTACGCTTATATGTTGTGAGTGACCGAGTTTGGTATTAAATAACATTAATGTTGCAAGGTAAGCAGTGAACTGTGACTAATGCGCAACGTTGCTTTCATACCGTTTATTTATGCGCACCTTTAGCAACAATGTGTGGTACTTGGTATGGGTTGGTCTGGCACACGGCCAATGACTTTCAACCAGTTTTATAATGGTGTGCGTTCACCAATAGGGTTGTGTTTGGTATCAAATTAATTTCCCAAATCTCGTCTATCAAAATATGGTTAAATTTATACCATATGATTTATATTTTATGAGATATGACTCTTCAAAAACGTGCATAGACTTTTGGGACACCCTGTAGTTTGTATTTAGATTCATTATGAATTAAACTTAAAAAGAGATGTTTGAAGAACTTGTTTATGAATTAAAGTATAACATTTGTTTCTCAATTCATGTTAAATATAAACACATTACCATGAACTTTGTTACAATAATACCTTGTGTATATGCCCAAGAATGTACCCAATATGTTTTAATTGTCATATCTCTTCTGAAATTCCAAAAATATAGCGATATAAATGTATATTCATTTTAGAAATATATCACGTTCTGTATGTCGGTAGCCACCCCATGCTAAAGCGCGTTCAGGTTATTAAAAAAGTGTAATGAACGTGTGGATAATTATATACTGGATTCAAATAGCGCGCTTACTCAAATGATGAGGTCGTGCTACAAATTAAACTGAATGATGATAATCGATTGGCGATTGACTAAACAATATCCGCTTCGGACCTTGTGTACAGCGATGAATAGCTGTAGTATCGTGCAGGGATATAGGGATAAGAAACTCCCAAGACAAAACCCCGATTCTCTTGACCTTAATAGTTTGTCGCAACTGGTCTAGGTGGCGCGCTATCATGTCCAAATAGTTGGAGGGCTAAGGGATTATTTGGTTCACATTCTTATCAAAAGCACCAATTGGACCCATATGTTGCTCATGCTCATACCATACTCTCTTGATTTTTGATGGATGCCAAAATTAGAGCCTTCTGGGAGGGACGGCCATATTGGCCAATTCCAATATGGCCGCCATACCGGGGGATCAACAATTCAAATTGCTTCAATTAAGCTGACAAGCATACCAAATTGTTTGTCTGATGTGTGGTTACTAAGATATTGAGCAAAACGTGAACACGTCGTTGACCTTTGCTTTTGGGGGTCAAAATTTGAACATGCTCCGATTTGTCAAATTGTTCGTCAGATCACAATGGTTCAAGAAATGGTAATTGTTACCACCTGGAGTCGTTTTTGTGCCTTAGGGTCGAAGAGTCACAATCCCTATCATACGCCTATATACGCCCAAAAGCAAAGGTCAACGACGTTTTCACGTTTTGCTCAATATCTCAGTAGCCACACATCGGAAATGGTCTTGGTGCTCAGACAGACAATTTTCAGCTAAATTGAAGCAATTTTAATGTTTGATTCCCCAGTATAGCGGCCATATTGGAATTGGCCAATATGGCCGTCCCAGAAGGCTCCAATTTTGGCATCCATCAACAATCAAAAGAGTATGGTATGAGCAACCTATGGGCCAAATTTGGTGCTTTAAAAAAAAATGTGAACTAAACCTCCACTGTGATGCCCTAACAGCCCCAACTATGATTGCTTAATAGTGTGTCGCAACTGTTATAGAGTGCGCTATGTTATGGGCCAAATCTAAACAATGCACAGATTGTGAGCTTCAATCGCCTGTACCATGCTTCTTATCTCTTTAGGTATATTAGTCTCAGATGCTATTGTAAATATCAGCCAATCGATATGACAATTGGAACCGTGCACGCGCTATTAAATCATGCTGCTTAGCAGACTAAATATGCGCGCCAAATACAAATACATATGGAGTGCATAGGCATGTACATGCCCCTACAGTTTACCGAGAGACTGTGCATAGCTGTACATTGCTGTACATCCCCTACTAAAGTTCAAATCTAAAGGTATACCTTGGAATTTCCTTTTTTAACACATTATTTGGCTGGTAAATACCACATATTTGATATCAATGGAAAGCTTGAAACACATTTTATCAGCTACAATTACTTATTCTGTGATTAAAACTACTCCCTTTGAGAAATGCCATCTGCAAGTACGAAGTTTCACGTATTTCGCATAACATCGGTGTTCCCCACATTACTGACTGGCCTTTTAAAAGGTATGCTATCCCCAAAATATGCCAGCCGGTAGCCTTAGTCCCACTCTTGAAAGTGTTATGCATTTTATGGATGAAATGTCCGGCATTTATTCATAAAAAAGCCACCAAGAAATTGTATGTTTTCCCACAGCGTTACACTCAAATTACCCAGATGTGGCAATCAACGGCAAAATTTGTCTTTAGAATCATATTCATGTGCAGGGGCGGCAGAAACATTGGAATTTAGGGGCGGATAGTTCCTTCGCCTTACACCAATGAAACCCGGGTCAATTCTGTGCACGACCGCAGGCTTTATGTGTATTTGGTTATCACGATCCATGCACGTTCTCGCAGGTTCCTGCTTTCAAAATCAGTGATAAGTTGTTTCGGTTATCAACAACTTCCATGACCCAATGGTATTTGGGGAGCTGCATTGAAAAATGGTGGATGTTACAATCTAAAGTGAGAATAAGTTTACGCTAGAAATTGGCTGCACCCTAGTTGATACGACCTAATTCTGATGATTCACCAGCAGCAAAAATTACAGCGCTTTGAGCAAATGAGCAATTTGGATAAGGCGCTTTATAAAATACAGATTATTATTATTATTATTATTATTATTATTATTATTATTATTATTATTATGTATATAAATTGGACTTAGGGAGACATTTCGGTGTTTCAAACCGTCATTAGGGAGACATTTTCGTTAGGGAGACATTTTCGTGTCTCCCTAACGTTTTGGGTATTCACTACAGGTAGACAAAATAATTCGTGAGGCCGGAAATCATACATATGGTGTAGTCTAGATGTATGATAATACATTTAAGAAGTTTTTTTAAAGAATTGATTTATACTTTTATAATGGCAGGTTTGGGAAAAAAGGACCATTATTAATTGTATTATTATCCATCGTTTCAAAACGTCATTAGGGAGACACTCGGTTTTTGTTGGATTATTCCAGTTCTACTGATTATATCTTCATTTAATTTTAGGACGGTGTTTGGAAACCCATTTGCAAATAAATTGTGAATGTTTAATCAACAATTATTCCCTGTCTTTAATTTTGATACTTATTTTTGGTCAAAATTTAACAATTTCCCTCGTTTTATAGTTCGTGGTGTTTCCTTGGCTTATCGTAGAAAAGAATTTTGAAACCAACCAGAATACGCTAAATAGTCGCCGAAATATTGAATGAAGTATTGAAGTCGGTTAATTACGCGTGTGTAAACCGGGCGATTTGTCGGGTATTCTGATGGGCTGAATGAGTTATAAAACGCATCAACATCATGATTTCTGAATGTGGTAATCATCTAGATCACATCTGGGTTATTTATCTTATAATCATCTCACTATGGCAGTGTGTATCGCTGAGAATTTTTCACTTTACTGCCGTGCAAACACCACACAGAGAGTAGTCCCAGGTACCGTAGTGCAAGTGTTCATGTATCTACGATGAGGCATGAATCATAGTAAAGCCACCATTGGGTCTACACAGAGAGGCTGTCGAATTCGCAGCATTCCAGTACTGTAGTAAAACAAGAACTACTTGATGTACTCAGTACAAAGATATACCGTAAGGTGAGCAGTAAGTATCAAGGCTATTTTTAAACAATATTTTAGTACAAATAAAATTCCTTCACTTCCCATTTAACATGTTGAATACTAAATTAGCCATACGTGATGATGAAGCAAGGCTTCCACTTCCAGCTTCTGTTCTGGATTTCATGGATTTATAATTAGAGGTAGAGGTGGCCGAGCTGTCTATACTCTGTTTGGCCATCTCGAGACAGTGACGTAACCGCGTATTCTACTCATTGCATCACATAACGCGCGCGCATACCCCGGGGATTTGGATTTGGTTTGGTCGGGGATGTGCCGCTGGAGATTCAAACCCCCTACCCATTTCTAAGGGTGATTTTTAGGGGTTTTGCTAAGGATGTCTCATGAAAAAACGAACCACTGGAGCGGCACGTCCCCGTATGCCTTACATACGTGAGTGACCCCCCCCCCCCCCCCCCCCCTGGGGGCGCATACTCTCGGCGCTGGCGTACAAACACGAGCGTTGAAAGACGGAAGATACACACGCGTGCGTAAAAAAGCTGCGCCTGTCCAGTTACGTCACTGTCTCGAGATGGCCAAACAGAGTATAGCGCGCTGATAGTCGGTCGGGAATATTCTTTCAATCACAGGATCGTGGGTTCAAGTCGCCAATAAGTTCCTATCTACAGGTAGGTCGGAAATTCTACAATCAAGTCTTAATTCAGTTAGGTTAGTTTAATATCGGATCTTCTTTCCGTGGTTAGCTGATGATCTATATATAATTATAGAATTTCTCCTCTATCCTTCACTGTGTACAACGTGCAGGTCTATACGGTGAGTGTCAGTCAGTTCGCCGTGATTCGGAGATTCACGTATGCCGTTGGTCCCGTGTATTCAGACGCTCACCCTGAACACGTTAACAGGGCTGTCAACTCTCCCGCATTAGGCGGGAGTCTCCCGCATAGACACTCTTTCTCCCGCACTCCCGCATAGCATATAAAATCTCCCGCCTCAACAAAATTACCTCAATTCAAATGTGTATCAACACCCTTATACTAGCTTCCGTCGGTACATTTACGATTTTGACCATGCAAAAACATCACCGCTACCCCCCCCCCCCCCCCCCCCCCCCCACCACTTATCAGGATTTCAGCTGCTGACGGGGAAAAAATTGTGCATGTTTTACGATTTTTTTTTTTGAGTCTGTATCTCTCCCTCCCAGCAAATCCCAAAAGTTGACAGCCCTGACGTTAAATAGTTGCAGACCTCATCGTAAAGAGTAGGGGATCATCCCGGGTCTGTTACCTACAGTTACAAGTTTGTATTCCTAGGTTCCAGGGATACATTGTGCGAGTATACTCAATAAGAGGTATGCACAGTATAGGTAGATGATGATGATGAATTGAACCATGGACTTAATCAGAATGATTGAACGAACG
>CM069457.1:5311023-5417806 GCA_035610835.1 Ophiura sarsii
TGTTACAAATTCGTGAATACAAGTAACCCAACTATTTTCACATTGAAATCATCATTTACAGGTAAAGTAGCCATGATTTTGTGATTTAGTTGCCGAATTCAACAGCTTGCACATCAAAGTTGCCTCATTCAGCAAATTATGAGTTTTCATCAATTTTGAAACTTTTTTAGAAGTTTAGAGTCCATATTTGAATGAATTATCATAAATAAGGATGATCTTATACCAAGTACACAAAAATATCACAATTTGCTCAATAAATTGCCTAAATATAGGGATTAATACCTTTGTCATTCCGCACCGTCATTCCGCAACACGTCATTCCGCAACGCTCGTTAGGGCTATTAATTAACAGAATTTTCCAATTTCTTTTTGGTCATTGTGAAGCATGTCAATTGTGTGCAGAGAAAAAATAGTGAAATGAAAATAGGGTACATTTTTTTTCTTGCTATCCTAAAAAATTGTACTTTTGCGTTGCGGAATGACATGAGATTATGCAATGCATACTAATTACCTGGATAAACGAGGCTAATTGGCCGTTGATCAAAATTAAATTTATATCAAAACTTTTCCCATCAGTACTACTATTGTGCCTGACATTTATTTAAACATCATACCTATGTGTCTAACAGATATGGAATAAATAAAAACAAGCCTTTTCACTGATTTTGTAAGCTGCAAATATGCAATTTTATGCTAATTAGCTAGTGTATACATCAAAAAACATAGTATCGCTAAACAAACTAAAAATTCCTGAACTTTGGACTCTTGCCTACATTATAGGCATAGAATTAAACTTTGGATGCACATTTGAAATTTTGGCTATTTGGTTGACATTTGCTTGGAATTGCCCATTTCCATTCCAAAAGTGTTAGGGTTAATGAATTTGGTTTATATCACCGGATATTTTGTATGTCTACTTTTTGTAAAGTCGACTTGGCAAGATAATTAATATATCTCACCATATGGTGACAACTCCTTGGCGAGATAATAAATGGGTTGAAATAAGTTGGGGAAGGTTGTAATGAAGTAATATGGTTTGGGAATGGGAGGTAGGGGCCGTGGCTATTGAAATGGATTGTAACCGAGAATCATACAATAATGAAATAATGTGGTTTCTGAAATATGAAACATGGTATAGTGAATCTAAATCATGTAACATGGTGTCAGATGTGGGATTTGATGTGGTATTAGCTTCCACCAAGAGTCCTGATGTCGAGATTAAAGTATACTAAATTGTGTTTATGAAATAAACTGGTTTCTTTAATCATGGGTTATAGCTTGGACAATGACGAGAAACAATTTCAGATCAGAATATAGACCTATATTATATTTACTCATTTATGTAATGGGAAATGGATGGGAAAATATTCAATTTCAGGTTAGAAAATAGGCTTAATGTATTGTACATGTATTTTAACTCGTGAATGTATTCTTACCACTTTTGTGATAAATGTTCGTATACATGTACTTTTGTGAGCTTACTATGTTTATACAGTCAAAAATCCCAAGTGTTTGGAAAGATGTTGTTATGGCATGGAGTAAGGTTTGTTAAAAGCCGCCAACCTACAAACAACATCGAACTCATGGAAAGTGTCTTATGGTATAACGATAATATTCAGGTTTGCAAAAAAACACAATATATTACCGTCATTGGTTATAAAATATAATTTTTCTACCATGTCGCTTTTATACAGGCTGTCCAAAAATGATTCGATGCCCAAAGTTCAATAAATGTTTTCATCATCAAAATCAATGAAATTAGATCCGTTGTTTTACTATCATTTGCTATACTGTACCCTTTCATTAGAATTTTAGATCAGGAACATCGGACTTATTTTTATGAAGTTACACTCCATTGTGTAAGACATAGTGATTTCACCTTTGCAAAGTGCAAAAAATGTGTTTTTAAACAACCTTGTTTGAAAGCAACTAATACAGTCTCTTAATCTCTTGTCTGCTAACATGTTTGGTTCCTTTCAATTTTAAACTGCTGTTGTATCATTTTGTTGTTTAAACCATTAATTCTTCATTTGATTCAATTTGAAGAGTAAAAATGGATCGTCACGCATGAGCAACCCCAAGCTTTGTTTCTATAATGAGCTAGTTTTGAGGCTAAACTTGAAGGACATTTAAAAACAGGTAAATACGTGGTCAAGGGTAATTGGCAGTAGCTTAGATTTCTTTTTCATATTGGGGATGCAATTTCCTACAAACTTGCTAAAAATGGTATAGTCCCCTTAGTGTTTAACCTCACGAAATTCATTCTTCAATGTGAAAATGAAATCTAAGCCACTGGTGATTCACCAAATACCACTTCATTTAATAGAGGTCCCTAAACACTTGTCAAATTAAACAATGCATGGGGTCACTCAAGTGTGACAAACTTCTTTTACCGTTAAATTGATGTAAGGAGAAGAATTAGTAATGATTTGAACACCGATAACTAATAATAGTTACAAAAGAAAGGCTCACAAGATTATATTGAGTAAACAAGAGATTATGATAATACACAAGTTTCTTTCTAACAAGCTTTAATAGCACACACATTTTGTGAACACTTTGTCAAAAAGGTGAAATCACCATGTTTTACATAATGGAGTGTATCTTGATAAATCCGATATTCATGATCTAAAATTCTAATGAAATAGTACAGTATGACAAAGATGATGTAAAAACAATGGACCCAAACCCATCAGTTTTGATGATGACAAAAATGATTGAACTTTGAACATCGAAGGGTACTAATCATTTTGGGACAGCCTGTATATACAAGATCAAAATTAAAGAAGTGCTACCATTTGTTCCGGAAGGAAGCAAATTGGTCCTTCCCCCTTGAAAAATATATCGCCGTAAAAATGGAAACATTTGAAGATGTGAGTGTGTAAATGTGTATACATTTTAAAAAAATGGGTGTCTAATAAATTTAAGGATTTGTGTACAAAGTATAGGCCATGTGGACAAAAGCTGGGTGTGTAAAAACTGTAAATTTACAACAAAAGTGGGTGTGTAAAACACTCCCTACACGGCTGGCTGTCTAAGCCCTTGGTAGTAATGTATCAGCAAAGGACCGTGTAATAACATTTATTTAATGCAAATTATCGTCTGTATTGTACTAATAATATTATGAAAAATTGTGATAAGAAATGTATATTATATTTTGCATTGAACATATGAGGAAGCTGAATTTTCTTTTTGCATAACTAGTGCGCCATATACTGAAGATAGCAGTATGAATGTAGTAGTAATTATGTCAAGCTATAGTATAATTACTAGGGAATCTACTGAAGATAGCAATAAGCAATGATGCCAAAATATTTGACAGTTAAGGCCAAACAAATAAAAAGGTTTGTCTCAAAGCTTGCGAAGGCTGATCAAAATCGGGCGACGCGCAAGGTTTTTTGTCTTCCATTTTTTTTTTTTTTTTACATTTTTTTATTTGTGTGTCAATTTTTACTCTTACTATTTGCAACCGTTGACACTTTCTGATATTGTTTTTTTCTATTTGAAATGAATATTGTGATGTAGTTGTGTAAAGAACAATTGTGCAGCGTTTTTTTAACCCTTACAGCCCCGTACCCCATGAAATCCCATTTCCCAGCCCGTCGGTTCCACCTGGCGCTGAGGTTTTTGGGTGAAATAATGGCCCCGGGCTACATAGCCAGGGCTGTCACTACGCTGGTCGGCACCGACCAGCACAGACCTCGACCGACCAGCACTCTTAAAAAAAATGTTTAAAAAATAATAAAAAAAATATTTTTTTTTTTTTTTTTTTACAATTTGTGGATAAAATCATTAAACTGCCTCATAAAACAAGAAATTATGTGCATTAAAAAACCCTAAAAAGACATTAAGAAGGCCTCTGGATCCCATGCCATGACCTACTGCACGTTGGCGATGCATTATGACCTCTTGACCTCGTGCTTTTATCTGCTGATTTTTGCGTGTTTTTAAAAATTTAGCCTGCACTCAGATTAGTCTGGTGACAGCCCTGTACATAGCTGGGCCAATACACTGGCCCAGCATAGCTTCCCCGTGGCGCAGTTGGTAGAGCGTTCGCCTGTCAACGGAGAGGTCGTGGGTTCAAACCCCGGGGCGTGGCACCTCCTGTTGTGTGTGCTTTTTTGGCTTGAAAAAAAATCCGTTGGAAATCCACCGGGTGGGTTTGGGTTAAGGAACGATTTTTCTTTCTTCTTTTTAATTTTCACTTTTTTTCTATAATTTCACCTTGATTAACCCTTACAGCCCCGTACCCTATGAAATCCCATTTCCCAGCCCGTCGGTTCCACCTGGCGCCGAGGTTTTTGGGTGAAATAATGGCCCCGGGCTACATAGCTGGGCCAATACACTGGCCCAGCATAGCTTCCCCCGTGGCGCAGTTGGTAGAGCGTTCGCCTGTCAACGGAGAGGTCGTGGGTTCAAACCCAGGGGCGTGGCACCTCTTGTTGTGTGTGCTTTTTGGCTTGAAAAAAATTCCGTTGGAAAATCCACCGGGTGGGTTAGGGTTAAAGAACTGATTCATGTAAAAGTTTGAGAAACGGAAAATCTGCCAATATTTTTAATAAAAACTCGAAATAAAAATTTGTTGGGGAAAAAAAAATGATTTTACAATTTCCTGCCTTTCAGACGCGGTATTTTGGCATTTCAAAACCAATGCGCGCGCAAGCTTTGAGACGAACCTTTTTATTTGTTTGGCCTAATGCACAATCTACTGAAGATAGCAAAATGCACTTTGTAGCAATGATGTCAAAATATTGTATAGTTAGGCCTAATGCGCAATCTACTGAAGATAGCAATATTAAGGTAGTAGCAATGTCAAAATAGTGTATAGTTAATGCGCAATCTACTAAAGATAGCAATATGAACATAGTAAGTAGTAATGATGCCAAAATGTTGTATAATTAATGGGCAATCTACTGAAGATAGCAATATGCACTTAATAGCAATGAGAAAATATTGTACAATCTACTGAAGACTACTTGCAAACTATAGTATCGTTAATGCTCAATCCACTAAAGATAGCAATATGAACGTAGTAGCAATGATATTGTATAGTTAATGCCTAATCTACTGAAGATAGCAATATGTGACCCGTCACGTCAAAATGGACATGTTGTCAGCAAACACAGTTTTGAGATGGAGGCCAATATATTTGGTGACATTTTCACATTCGTAATTTGTGGCGGATACGCCGTTTCATCACCCCAGAAGCATGTCATTATGCCATTAGAGCACATC
The DNA here is from genome assembly GCA_035610835.1 of Ophiura sarsii. Lineage (NCBI taxonomy): Eukaryota > Metazoa > Echinodermata > Ophiuroidea > Amphilepidida > Ophiuridae > Ophiura > Ophiura sarsii. Next base: position 5,316,259 of record CM069457.1, read on the forward strand.
ATGCCGTTAGAGTCCTGTCTCGCATAGACTCCGCTTCTCATCGGATACCATAAATGGCTCTCGGTTCCACGCTCAAGAAATAGAGCTGGTAGTCATCCGTATGTTGTTGCCGCTACACGGCTCTGGAATAAGTTGCCAATTCAGTTGAGGGAGGCGGTGTCTGTGCCTGTTTTCAAACATTTGTTAAAAACGCATTTGTATAAATGTTAGGTGTTTGAGGTTTCTTGTCTTTTTGCATCATTTTTGCCTGTAATTTTGTAAAGCGTTGTGCACTTTGAAGAGCGCCTTATAAGTATAGATTAATAAATAATAATGATGTCAAAATATTTTACAGTTAATGCGCAATCTACTAAAGATAGGAATATTTACAATAAAATATTGTATATTTAATGCGCAATCTACTGAAGATAGCAATAGTAGCAATGATAAATTAATGCGCAATCTACTGAAGAAAGCAATAGTAGCAATGATTATAAAATATTGTATAGTTAATGCGCAATCTACTGAAGATAGCAATAGTAGCAATGATTACAAAATATTGTATAGTTAATGCGCAATACTGAAGATAGCAATAGTAGCAATGATTTAGAGAATAAAGGTATTGTTTTTAGACCGTACCCGTGTTATATTGTCTGACATAAATGCGGACGATAGTATTATTTTGAGTAGAACAACGACGCCGCAGGGGGAGTTGTTCTACACAAATTCTCATCTTTATTCTCATTCTTAAACAATCATACTTTAGACATTTATCAAAGAAATAAGTACATTTTATTGTCCACATTTGACAACTTTTACCCCTGCTAGGATCGAATAACCCACAAACATTCCATCCAATCACATGCGATGAGTAAACCATGCGTAAGCGTCGCGGCGCCGACATAAACGCAGGAAAAGCGCTAAAGACGCACTGCAGAAGTGCGCGTTATGGAGCAAACCACGCATTGTGAAGGTCGGACGCACTGTTAAAACGTAGGCCCCACCTCCCCGTGTTATGCTGTCTCATAGAGATGTCGCCGATTTCTCTGAGAACCAATGAAATTGCTTAAACTTTCTTAGCTGTTTAGGAATATAAAATATTGTATAGTTAATGCGCAATCTACTGAAGATAGCAATATAGTAGCAATGGTTACAAAATATTGTATTGTTAATGCGAAATCTACTGAATATAGCAATAGTAGCAATGATTACAAAATATTGTATTGTTAATGCGAAATCTACTGACGATAACAATAGTAGCAATGATTACAAAATATTGTATACATGTAGTTAATGCGCAATCTACTGAAGATAGCAATAGTAGCAATGATTATAAAATATTGTATAGTTAATGCACAATCTACTGAAGATAGCGATAGTAGCAATGATTACAAAATATTGTATTGTTAATGCGAAATCTACTGAAGATAGCAATAGTAGCAATGATTACAAAATATTGTATAGTTGATGAACAAGTGCATCACATAGAGTATACAGGGTGAGTCAAAAAACATTGTGCACGATTTGAAACGGCCATTTGACCTTGATACGTGCATTGAACCGTGGATTTATTGTTGTCAATGTAAAGCAGTGTTAATCTAGTTTATCCTCCCAAAAAATGAAAGTAATCGGCTGACGAATATGCAAACTGTGGCAAGTTTTGAAAACTTACAGTGTTTTTCGCCATTCCTATGGGAATTACACAGTTAAGACATGAACATTACTGCAGCATGATGGTATGGAGTGAGAGTGAGAAAGCACCATCATCCTAAAAAAAAAGAGGATTTGGCATTCAAAGTGCTCTGTAACAGGTGATTCAGATTTGCCTTTTCATTTGACAACTCGGTATCAGACGATTAACTACTTATCCCAGGGTGAAAGAATGATTTTTTCAGGAACATTTTGACAATTAATGTGATTAATGTGAGTGATAATGACCATTTAGCAAAACCAATTTTACTGTGTGTAAATCCCATAGGAATGGCGAAAAACGCATTCAGTTTACAAAACTTGCCACAGTTTGCGCATTCTTAAGTCGATTACTTTAATTTTTTGGAGAATCAACTAGATTAATACCGCTTTACACTGACAAAAATAAATTCACGGTTCAATGCACGCATCAAGGTCAAATGGCCATTTCAAATCGTGCACAATGTTTTTTAACTCGCCCTGTAATATGGTCCCTCTGCCAGACAATTTATCTGCTGCAGACACCCCAAAATTTTACAATTGAACTGAGAATACCACTTCATTATTTTAGTTAAAGGGGCATTGAGAGATACGTATGGGAGTGCACCTTTAATTTTCCTGGAAATCAGTTTTTTTGCATCAAATTAATACTTAGGCATATGCTAACTACCATCTGAAACAGTTTACTAACATTCGCCGTTTATCATATAAAATTTCATGATTTTCTTAGTTTCGATATGAAACTATCGAAACTAAGGTGCTGAATTCGGATGTTATGCATCGTTTTACTCGCAGACTTTCGCGGCAAATCTCAATCCCGGAAATGCCGTTATTTGCTTAGTTTGGCATGAAGGCGATGTCGGAATTGTATGGCATTTTGGATTTGGGCTATGTTGATGATTATCTTTACGTTATTTGCTCATTTAGTATATTGATACATCTCTCAATGCCCCTTTAATGTTTCCATTTAATAAAGGGGAACCTTGTTTGTTAAATATTAACACAAATTTGCCCTGGGCCTCATATTTTAGTTTGTGTTAACAGGAATTTGTGTTATCCAGCGTGGGACTTGAATAAAACTTGGTGCTATCAGATTTTGTGTTAACAAGGTTCCACTGTAAAAAAAAAGTTTTTTTCTTGTAATTCAAGTACTAACATCTCAAAAGAAAAATTTGGGAACTATAATTGTAAAAAAAATCACTCCATTCTTATTTTAGTATATTGGTTATTTTTTATCTTTCATCATTTTGTTAGATTTATTTCATTTAAACAACAACAAATATCCCCATTATAAAACCAACGAAATCCAGAATAAATTGCATCAGTGCATGGTAATTTGATTTGTCGGGGGGGGGGGGGGGGGGGGGGGGGGTCCACAAGCTTGCTCCCCGCTCAAGTCCCATCCCAAAAATACGAAAATAAATAATAATACTTATTGAAGTGTTCAATTTACGATAAAAGCCAACATGTTTGCATAGTTAAATTTAGGATTAACAAGATTGTAGTATGTAGTTGAAGCGGTGTTGATGATTTTACCTGACACCTTGGAATTTCCCTTGTGAAATTCCTCGGTACAAAGTGCAAATGTTTTGATTCTTCACAATTACCTCTAACAACTGATTCACAGTCAATCATATCCTTTAAATCATGCACTCTTTCCTAGTAGTGTCAAACCAATCAGAAAGCAAGAAACTAAGTGTCTAATGCACTCCACGCGTGCACCATTCAATGTGCACGTTATGCGCTTTGATTATAGGTCAATAAATGCGTATGTGTTGTTTCGAGAGAAATTAGACAAATCAATGCACGCACGTTGATGTGTGAATAATGGCACGACCCCGCAGGGGGAGTGCTATTGTGAGCATATCTAACTTTGCGCAGGTGCATTGATTTTTCCAATTTTTTCGAGAAACAAAACAAAGGCTACGCATGCATCCCGCGATTTCTGATCCCGCGATTCCTGAACAACGAATCAAAACAAACTGAGTGCATTAGACACTTTCAATGCTTTCCGGGTATTTTAGTTTCTTGCTTTCTGATTGGTTCGACACTACTTTAGAGTATATGAATTATAGGTCAATAAATGCGTAGGCCTATCTGTTGTTTCGAGAGAAGTTAGACAAATCAATGCACGCACACTGATGTTGATGTGTGAATAATGGCACGACCCTGAAGGGAGAGTGCTATTGCGAGCATATCAACATTTCCGCAAGTGCATTCATTTTTCTTTTTTCGAGAAACAAAACATGTAAACGAATGTAATGACCTAATTCATCCACGACACTTACAAATCAAAATTCACAATTTGAGCATAATTGATTGATCTATGTAAAAACGAATAAAAACATGCTAACAATTTGCTATTATTAAATCCGCAGTGAAAATCGGCGAACCCACGATTCCTGTGTGATCCATGCAGTGAACGGCGCCCACGCGAAGTGCATTAAACACTTTCAATGCACGCTGCGTATTTTAGTTTCTTGCTTCTTGTTTGGCACCACTTAGAGTGTATGAATTCATTTTATTGGAACGGACTTGGTGCACAGCTAGAGCGATTATTCATGAAGTAATGAATGAAAAAGATAAAAAGGAAATAACAAAAATATTTGACCATCTCAACAAATTGGTGAGGGTGGTGACGAGAAACACGTTTATTATTTTACTTGGTCTCAATATAAGAAATAAGAGTGATATCTGTGATTATGTACACTAGTAAAATAAGTCACATGGTTATTTGTAATATTCATTGTACAGGGTGTCCCAAAAAAATGTTAACACTCCGGGCACATACGATATCTTAAAAGGACAGGAACACACGGGTCTAATCTTGATGTATTATGAAAGCTGAGTAAATAAGCTTTCATTTGCATTTTATTGCGTTCCAATTGGTTACTTAGAACCGGCGATATGCTTCAGCAAACATGAGGAAGCAAAATGGGCTTGGTCCAATCCTATCAGTATGAAAGTAAAGCTTTTAAAATGCACGAAGCAAGAAGCAACATGATTAAGTCACACACACACACACACACCCCCACACATCAGTTAATCTCTTCTTTGTTCTTTTCAACGCATTCTTTCGATTCTTTTCAAGCTTAAAAGACATAAATAAATAAAATATATTCCACTCTTTTTCCATGTGCAATGGATAGCTGTCAGTAAAGCAGTCTTTAAAATTGAAATTGAAACATTTCATGTTCTTTGTTGAAATGGTCCATCCAATTAAATAAATTAACTAATATTGCACTGAAATAAAACTAGTATTGCACTGAAATTAACCATAAATCAAAATACCTATATAATTTATGTGGAATATATTATGTATGTCTTTTAAGCTTGAAAAGAATCAAAAGAATGCGTTGAAAAGGACAAAGAAGAGATTAACTGATTTGAGTGTGTGACTTAATCATGTTGCTTCTTGCTTCGTGCATCTTAAAAGCTTTACTTTCATACTGAGAGGATTGGACCAAGCCGATTTTGCTTCCTCATGTTTGCTGAAGCATATCTCTGGTTCTAAATAACCAATTGGAACACAATAAAATGCAAATGAAAGCTTATTTACTCAGCTTTCATAAGACATCATTAGACCCGTGTGTTCCTGTCCTTTTAAGATATCTTATGTGCCCGGAGTGTTAACATTTTTTTGGGACACCCTGTATGATCTGGTATATGAATGATGAATAAATATTACAGATGAGCCTACAGATGGAGTGTGTTCTCTTGCAATGTGTGCAAAGTGTGTTAATATACCGGCAATGGCGTAACTAGGTTTTTCGTTTGGGTGGTGGTGGGGGGGGGGGGGGGGGGGGGGGGGGGGGGGGGGGGGTGGGGGCAAGAAGGGGCAGTGACTTGAAACGGGGGGGGGGGGGGCTCCATTCCACACCCAAACCGATTGGTTTCATTAGCGGCGAAATTGATTACCACTGTATACCGGCATACGCAAAATGCTGATTTAAATATGGCCCGGTTTATAGTTTTGAAAAGTGGTTTACAAATTAAACTGAATTGTTGACTGCACTTACCACTGACATCATGCAAAATAAAATAGTTTTGATATGAGATTAGTAAAACTAAAATCTCAGAATAAAAGTATGAAAAACTAGTCCCAGGTTTTGATTGGCAATTTGTCTTAATTTCGAAAGATGAAGATACACAGTTTTGGTTATATTATTAGCTTGTAACTAGGTGTGTTTAATTGATTCACTAGTTGTTTTAATCGGTATTTATGAGTATTTTTCGACTGCTAGCGATTACCGTATTTACTAACCTCAATTGATAAATTACAACTATATTATTGTTGTAGGCCTATTGCAACATTATGGGTCTGGGAAAGAAGAGACAAATAAATCGAATTAAATATAAACCCCTTACAACGTTGATTTTTCATACTACTTAATAATTAATTTATTTGACCGACGGTTTTTGAAACTTTCCCGCGGTTAGACTAGAGCTATTTATCTTTTTCGCCGACTAGTAAATAAATGAATTGATCCCCTGTTGCGATCCATCACAAATTGTAGTTTTGTTTGGTACCAATGTACCAATGTTGTTAATAATGTACCTTTTTTTGCGAAAACACCCGGGACGAGCATTTTACGTACGACAGTATCCCCCTGCGGTACGCCTGATACATAACGCGAACCATATTTGCATAGAGGGCGTTTTTCAATAAATATCGATGATATTGTTTTAATCAAGTGTTGCTGTTTTTGTTAGTAGAAACAACAGTAATGGCAATTATTAATGTTCATCTTGAATTCTGAAGTAAATTTGTAAACATTTGAAATTTTCAACACCACTTAATGTCCCTTTAACGCACATCATGACTGTGTAGAGTGTTTGTTTATGTAAACAGCCTTGTACAATATTACTATGTCTCTATAATTATTATAAAAACAAATCTTGAGAACTTGATTTCAAGAAACCTGACAGGGCTCGTTTTGGTATGACACGGCAATTCTCTTAACGTTTACTCTTCATTAATTTCTGCTCGTATTCGAACTCAACCCCCTCTGACGTTTGTCTTTTTAAGACTCTCCTTGTTTATTCAGACTCTTCCTCTGAATAATGGTGAGAAATCCTGAATGAGTATAAAGGTATATGATTGGGAGTAATTCTGTTCACAGTGCATGATTTTTAAGAACGACGCATACTACTATGTAGGGTGTGGAGGGTATTACAGAATTATGCCGACTGCCCATGATTGGACTTTGCATAAACACGAAACACTCGAGTGCACTCTAGAGGGCGTAGTAAGGATTCCATTGAAATCCAGACGACGATGGACACGCGAAAACCTAAATTTTGAATTCGTATTGGAATAACACGTAATCGCGAATGTTGATCTAATCAATTTGAAAAATTCATCATAGGTTAGAAGAAAATGTTTCCAATCCAAAACCGTTCGAGATGGCTAATCATCCCAATTGTAAATGCTATTTTTTGAATTTAAACCGTTGTTCAGCGGTCGTCCCATTCACTTGATCACGTAGCCTTGTTCGCATATTTTAACATGAATACTCGTGAATACGCCCATGTCCAGCGTCGTCTGTTGAAATCGGACAAACCAACTTTATGGCAAATTTCATTACGTTTTTATCCCAAACATTAATCAATGTTTAAACAAATATGATACACGAACATTTTATTGCCTTTATACTGAGTTGTCCCCGGACTACTCAGGAAAACTAATTACAGCAAAATCTATATGTAGATATGTTCAAATACCAGTAATAGTTATTTAAATGGAGGTCGGTTTTTTCATATTTTGATGGTATAAAAATGCGACATTTAGAATATTGTTCCCAAGAATTTGAAATTATCATCATCAAACCTCAATGCTATTGAATCATTTTGTTCATATATGGGCCTCGAATAACACATTGGGAGAAAATGCAGACTACATACTACATGTCATACCCCATTATGTTAGATATGCTGATATGATTTGATAAGGTGTCGTGGAAGTAATACATTGTTGTTGTGAGAGATTTTGTTGTTTGTTTTTATTGTTTATTTTGTAAATATGATCAGCATGAAACCTCAATTTGTGCTTTTGCATCATTTTGTTCATATGGGCCTCGAATAACACATTGGGAGAAAATGCAGACTACAGTATTACATGTCATACCCCATTATGTTAGATATGATTATGATATGATTTGATAAGGTGTCGTGGAAGTAATGAATTGTTGTTGTGAGAGTTTTTGTTGTTTATTTTGTAAATATGATCAGCATGAAACCTCAATTTGTGCTTTTGCATCATTTTGTTCATATGGGCCTCTAATAACACATTGGGAGAAAATGTAGACTCCATACTACATGTCATACCCCATTATGTTAGATATGATTATGATATGATTTGATAAGGTGTCGTGGAAGTAATAAATTGATGTTGTGAGAGTTTTTGTTGTTTGTTTTTATTGTTCATTTTGTAAATATGATCAGCATGAAACCTCAATTTGTGCTTTTGCATCATTTTGTTCATATGGGCCTCGAATAACACATTGGGAGAAAATGCAGACTACATACTACATGTCATACCCCATTATGTTAGATATGATTATGATATGATTTGATAAGGTGTCGTGGAAGTATAAATTGTTGTTGTGAGAGTTTTTGTTGTTTGTTTTTGTTGTTTATTTTGTAAATATGATCAGCATGAAACCTCAATTTGTGCTTTTGCATCATTTTGTTCATATGGGCCTCGAATAACACATTGGGAGAAAATGTAGACTCCATACTACATGTCATACCCCATTATGTTAGATATGATTATGATATGATTTGATAAGGTGTCGTGGAAGTAATAAATTGTTGTTGTGAGAGTTTTTGTTGTTTGTTTTTGTTGTTTATTTTGTAAATATGATCAGCATGAAACCTCAATTTGTGCTTTTGCATCATTTTGTTCATATGGGCCTCGAATAACACATTGGGAGAAAATGCAGACTACATATTACACGTCATACCCCATTATGTTAGATATGATTATGATATGATTTGATAAGGTGTCGTGGAAGTAATAAATTGTTGTTGTGAGAGTTTTTGTTGTTTGTTTTTGTTGTTTATTTTGTAAATATGATCAGCATGAAACCTCAATTTGTGCTTTTGCATCATTTTGTTCATATGGGCCTCTAATAACACATTGGGAGAAAATGCAGACTACACTTTACATGTCATACCCCATTATGTTAGATATGATTATGATATGATTTGATAAGGTGTCGTGGAAGTAATAAATTGTTGTTGTGAGAGTTTTTGTTGTTTGTTTTTGTTGTTTATTTTGTAAATATGATCAGCATGAAACCTCAATTTGTGCTTTTGCATCATTTTGTTCATATGGGCCTCGAATAACACATTGGGAGAAAATGCAGACTCCATATTACATGTCATACCCCATTATGTTAGATATGATTATGATATGATTTGATAAGGTGTCGTGGAAGTATAAATTGTTGTTGTGAGAGTTTTTGTTGTTTGTTTTTATTGTTTATTTTGTAAATATGGTCAGCATGAAACCTCAATTTGTGCTTTTGCATCATTTTGTTCATATGGGCCTCGAATATCACATTGGGAGAAAATGCAGACTACATACTACATGTCATACCCCATTATGTTAGATATGATTATGATATGATTTGATAAGGTGTCGTGGAAGTATAAATTGTTGTTGTGAGAGTTTTTGTTGATTGTTTTTGTTGTTTATTTTGTAAATATGATCAGCATGAAACCTCAATTTGTGCTTTTGCATCATTTTGTTCATATGGGCCTCGAATAACACATTGGGAGAAAATGCAGACTCCATACTACATGTCATACCCCATTATGTTAGATATGATTATGATATGATTTGATAAGGTGTCGTGTGGATGAAGTAATAAATTGTTGTTGTGAGAGTTTTTGTTGTTTGTTTTTATTGTTTATTTTGTAAATATGATCAGCATGAAACCTCAATTTGTGCTTTTGCATCATTTTGTTCATATGGGCCTCGAATAACACATTGGGAGAAAATGCAGACTCCATACTACATGTCATACCCCATTATGTTAGATATGATTATGATATGATTTGATAAGGTGTCGTGGAAGTAATAAATTGTTGTTGTGAGAGTTTTTGTTGTTTGTTTTTATTGTTTATTTTGTAAATATGATCAGCATGAAACCTCAATTTGTGCTTTTGCATCATTTTGTTCATATGGGCCTCGAATAACACATTGGAAGAAAATGCAGACTACATACTACTTGTCATACCCCATTATGTTAGATATGATTTGATAAGGTGTCGTGTCGGTCAAAAAAAAATATTATGATTTCTATGCGAATTACTTTTTTGTCGCCAAATTGATTACGGCTTGAGTTTTTTGTATCGTCGATCTCATACGTTCCCAAAAACATTGAATTATTTAACCAAATAATGGTATTTGGGCTAATTTGTCAAATTTTGATATTTGTTGGTCAAGCCTAGAATTAAAAAAAAAAAATCATTATGATTTCTATGCGAACAACTTTTTTGTCGCCAAATTGATTGCGGCTTGACTTTTTTGTATCATCGATCTCATACGTTCCCATAAACATTGAATTATTTAAATTGAAATTTTGATATTTGTCGGTCATCAAGCCTAGAATTAAAAGAAATAATTATGATTTCTAAGCGAATGACTTTTTTGTCGCCAAATTGATTGCGGCTTGACTTTTTTGCATCATCGATCTCATACGTACCCCTAAAAAATTAATTATTTAACCAAATAATGGTATTTGGGATAATTTGTCAAATTTTGATATTTGTCGGTCAAGCCTTGAATTTAAAAAAAAGATTTCTATGCGAATGACTTTTTTGTCATCAAATTGACTGCGGTTTGAGTTTTTTGTATCATCAATCTCATATACCTACCCCAAAAAAAAAATTGAATTATTTAACCAAATAATGGTATTTGGGCTAATTTTTCAAATGTTGATATTTGTCGGTCAAGCCTAGAATTTAAAAAAAAAAATCATTATGATTTCTATGCAAACAACTTTTTTGTTGTCAAATTGATTGCGGCTTGACTTTTTTGTATCATCGATCTCATACGTTCCCAAAAGAAATTGAATTATTTAACCAAATAATGGTATTTGGGCTAATTTTTCCAATTTTGATATTTGTCAGTCAAAAAAAATTATTATGATTTCTATGCGAATGACTTTTTTGTCGCCAAATTGATTTCAGCTTGAGTTTTTTGTATCATCGATCTCATATGTACCCACAAAAAAATTGAATTATTAAACCAAATAATGGTATTTGGGCTAATTTGTCAAATTTTGATATTTGTCGGTCAAGCCTAGAATTTAAAAAATAAATTGATATGATTTCTATGCGAATTACTTTTTTTGTCGTCAAATTGAGTGCAGTTTGACTTTTTTGTATCATCAATCTCATACGTACCCCCAAAAAATGGAATTATATAACCAAATAATTGTATTTGGGGTAATTTTTCAAATTTTAATATTTGCCGGTCAAGCCTAGAATTTAAAAATAAATCATTATGATTTCTATGCGAACTACTTTTTTGCCGTCAAATTGATTGCGGCTTGACTTTTTTGTATCATCGATCTCATACGTTCCCAAAAACATTGAATTATTCAACCAAATAATGGTATTTGGGCTAATTTGTCAAATTTTGATATTTGTTGGTCAAGCCTAGAACTAAAAAAAAAACACAATGATTTCTATGCTAATGACTTTTTTTTGTCTCCAAATTGATGCGGCTTGAGTTTTTTTGTATCATCGATCTCATAATTAACCAAAACAATTGAATTACTTATCCAAATAATGGTATTTGGGCTAATTTGTCAAATTTTGATATTTGTCGGTCAAGCCTAGAAATTAGAAAAAGAAATTATGATTTCCATGCGAATGACTTTTTTTGTCGCCAAATTGAATGCGGCTTGAGTTTTTTGTATCATCGATCTCATATATACCCCAAAAAATGAATTACTTAACCAAATAATGGTATTTGGGCTAATTTTTCAAATTTTGATATTTGTCGGTCAAGCCTAGAATTTTTTTTTATGATTTCTATGCGAATGATTTTGTTGTCGTCATATTGATTGCAGCTTGATTTTATGGTATCATCGATGTCATACGTACCCAAACAAAATTGAATTATTTAACCAAATAATGGTATTTGGGCTAATTTGTCAAATTTTGATATTTGTCGGTCATCAAGCCTAGAATTTAAAAAAAATAATTATGATTTCTATGCGAATGACTTTTTTGTCGCCAAATTGATTGCGGCTTGACTTTTTTGCATCATCGATCTCATACGTACCCCTAAAAAATTAATTATTTAACCAAATAATGGTATTTGGGATAATTTGTCAAATTTTGAAATTTGTCGGTCAAGCCTTGAATTTAAAAAAAAGATTTCTATGCCAATGACTTTTTTTTCTCGTCAAATTGAGTGCGGTTTGAGTTTTTGTATCATCAATCTCATACCTACCCAAAAAAATATTGAATTATTTAACCAAATAATGGTATTTGGGCTAATTTCTCAAATTTTGATTTTGATATTTGTCGGTCAAGCCTAGAATTTAAAAAAAAAAAATCATTATGATTTCTATGCAAACAACTTTTTTGTCGTCAAATTGATTGCGGCTTGACTTTTTTGTATCATCGATCTCATACGTTCCCAAAAGAAATTGAATTATTTAACCAAATAATGGTATTTGGGCTAATTTTTCCAATTTTGATATTTGTCGGTCAAAAAAAATTATTATGATTTCTATGCGAATGACTTTTTTGTCGCCAAATTGATTTCAGCTTGAGTTTTTTGTATCATCGATCTCATATGTACCCACAACAAAATTGAATTATTAAACCAAATAATGGTATTTGGGCTAATTTGTCAAATTTTGATATTTGTCGGTCAAGCCTAGAATTTAAAAAAGAAATTGATATGATTTCTATGCGAATTACTTTTTTGTCATCAAATTGAGTTAAGTTTTTTGTATCATCAATCTCATACGTACCACCAAAAAATGGAATTATATAACCAAATAATTGTATTTGGGGTAATTTTTCAAATTTTGATATTTGTCGGTCAAGCCTAGAATTTAAAAATAAATCATTATGATTTCTATGCGAACAACTTTTTTGCCATCAAATTGATTGCGGCTTGACTTTTTTGTATCATCGATCTCATACGTTCCCAAAAACATTGAATTATTTAACCAAATAATGGTATTTGGGCTATTTTGTCAAATTTTGATATTTGTTGGTCAAGCCTAGAATAAAAAATTAAAAAAATGATTTCTATGCGAATGACTTTTTTTGTCGCCAAATTGATGCGGCTTGAGTTTTTTTGTATCATCGATCTCATATGTAACCAAAAAAATTGAATTACTTATCCAAATAATGGTATTTGGGCTAATTTTTCAAATTTTGATATTTGTCGGTCAAGATTAGAATTTAGAAAAAGAAATTATGATTTCCATGCGAATGACTTTTTTTGTCGCCAAATTGAATGCGACTTGAGTTTTTTGTATCATCGATCTCATATATACCCAAAAAAATGAATTACTTAACCAAATAATGGTATTTGGGCTAATTTTTCCAATTTTTATATTTGTCGGTCAAGAAAGTTTCCTGTGCTGCGGGAGGCTGTAAGACATCTGCATAATTAATTATACTTAATTATCTATGATTTTTTCAAAACAAAAATAAGGCTAATTAATGCACTTTAATTAATTTTTTCAAGTTCATGTAAATGTAATGCCACTTGGTGTATTTAATGGCTATACAACTCTCCTTAAATCCTGTGCTGCGAGAATCTAATGGAGTTTTCAATAATAAAAAATAGAACAAAAACAAAAAACAAAACTGTTATAGAAATTTTACATAGGGAGTCAAAAACAATATAAAACAAAAGAAAATAGACTGCCCTCTCCGAAAAACAATACAAAACAACAACAAAATCAAAATTACTTAAAATGGATTTTTGACAATATGAAATTGTCATATCTAGAAATCAATCTCAAATTTCAAATTATTGTGGAGCTCAGCAAGCTCTATTAAAATATCAAATAAAAAATTAGCCATAGGAACAACCATAAACTCCCGATCAGAAATGTCCCGTACGCATTGCATGTACGTTAACTATTGAAGTTCCGCCGCCGCCGCCGAGGAGCCTGGCTGGAGTATCCTAGCCTCTCTAATAATGAAATCAATAAATCAAGTATAATACAAACACCCAAGGTAACGGTGTTACCAGTGCCGTTCCATTTGGTAGTTTGTAAGCCCTGTTACCGTGTGATATATCCTAAGGTACAAGATACTATCTTGGTCACGGTTGAACGGCGTACTTTTTCACCGTGGTACACTGTATTACAGATGCCCCTATAGTATACGGGTGGCTATTTTGACCTCCAACCACTTTACTTCAGGTTATTTCCTCAGTGCTATTGTTAATCAGTCAAGCAGTGGCATCTAAAGTATATCACAATCGTTTGAGGATCCACTTGAAGTGATCTGTTGATAGTTTTCTTAATAACCTGCTAACTTTCTTTATTTCATATACTTATTTCTTTATCATGCATAATTTGTAATCCTCTTGTCCTTCTGCTTACTTCTTGCCACAATTTTATTCTTCGCAGTATGTCTCTCTATCTCAAGGGAGCAATGCACACTGACTTTTATGAGCTCGCCTTGTATTTTGCTTATTAGCAAATACTGTCTTGTTCTACCTATACTTGATAAAACTGGTATATCCAGTCGAAACGTCGACCAGATATTTCTCCCCCTTCTTTTACCCCCTCACCATCATCACCTCTCCCACTCACCATATGTTGAGACTTGCAGTTTTGCCTTTATTTATATAAGATAAGAAATAAGTCCAAAACAGTGAAAATGCTCAAAATAGCGTCCATTTTAAGTTTATGCAAATTATCATATTTCTAACACTCTGATATTTTCAGACTTTTAGGGGGATAAAGAGTAGTGGTGGGGTCTAAAGACCCCCTCCGATTTTTTTTAAAGTGCATATTTGATCATATGGGGTCAAGTGGAATACATTTTGACCATGGCCGATTTGAACAAAATACCTTCCCTATGTACGCCCCGCCCTAATAATATATATGAAGACCCCATGTTCACTCCTCTGTGCATAAATTGTAAAAAGGAGTATTCTGAACCAAATGTGTCCTCGTTTCTGCACATAAAAAGGGTATTATTTAGAAAGTGTCCTTGAAATGGTAAAATACGTTGTTGTTTTTTATATTTGTGGGGTTTATATTTGTGTTATATGATAAGTATACGATCCTGTTTATATTTAGGTCTGATTAAAGTATAGAGAGCAAATATTTTTAAAACAAAACTGATACATTTTGTGATTTGTGACATAGGCCTATGGTTTATGTCCTGTTTGCCAATTTTGACATACACATACATGTACACACCTACATTATACATACAAGGAATTTATAGGGCGCCATTTCATATAGATCACGGCGCCATGATGATGGTAGACAAAATGATGAAAACAAGCAAAGAGAAACAGCAAACTGAAACAATGCAGGGCTATTAAGGGAACAAGTAGGTCTTGAAACTAAAAACAGATGTAGCAGAACGGAGTTCTGATGGTATTGAGTTCCAAAGTGTGGGTACAGAGAATGAGAAACTCCTGTCAAAAGCGGATTTCAGAACTTTATAATGATATGTTGGCACGGTGAGGCGCGAAGTGTCCGATGCTGAACGTAAACCGGAACGGCTTTGTTCATACAGCGGGATTGATGAGGTGAGATAATTTGGACCAGACCCATTCAAACATTTGTATACATACAGACACATGGTTAACAATCTTTAGCCGTAACTCACTGCATTTTGCTCACTGCATTTTGGCCTATAACGTCTAAATGGAACATATCTTGAACCTAAGATTTTGCAGAAAAAAATGAGAACACTATGATTTCACGACTGTTTGATCGCGTGTAAATTGTCCGATTTATAAGCGCATCTACAACAACAGAGGGCAGCAGATATTTCTGTAAAAACCTAATCGATATATCGGTAAAGCTTCCCGTGCCGCCGTTTAACTAAGGATTATAGATAAAAGGGATATGCACCAGTTAGGACGGGGGACTTTTAAAAACATGTTATCACTGCTAGATCCATTTTACTATGTTCTTTGTTCATTTACTCAGTGTTTAGCTATCTATATGTTACGGTGGCCATTCATACAAGCCCGATTTTACTATTAAATGGTTCTAAATAATTGTTTAGGTTTAAAAACTTGCTAAAACCCATCATTGTTATTATAGTTGTTTTTTTTAAATTAGGATGTGCTTTCAGATTTTGAGTTACATATTAAACATTATTATGATGAATCGGCGAAACGGAAACATATTTGACGACTAACATTTCTCTCGCGTTGAAATGGTAGGGATAACCGATATTTCAGCTCCGGCCTAGGCCATATCCAGAATTGTGCTCATATTATTTTTACTTGGATGCGATATCAGATTTTTAGTTACATATAACTTTATTATGACGAATCGGTGAAACGGAAACATATTTGACTACTAACATTTCCCTCGCATTGAAATGGTAGGGATAACCGATATTTCAGCTCCGGCCTAGGCCAAATCCAGATATTCAGCCTTTTTAGCCTAGAACGCTGTGAAAAAGAGTTTTTTCGTTGCGGTTACAACGCAAACGTCAGTTATTCCGTCAAATGTGTCGCGGATTAATTGGTTCGATAATAATATCCAAAAAAGTAAATCGTGGGGCACATTGTAGGATATTCAGCCTTTTTAGCATAGAGTGCTGTGAAAAAGAGTTTTTTCGTTGCGGTTTCAACGCAAATGTCAGTTATTCCATCGTGTGTTGACTATGGGTAATACACCTATCAGTTGTAAGACGCACTATACGACCCCCGGGAGTGGTGCGTCACTTTACCGAGGTGCGTCAACTTCTCATGTACCATGACGCACCCTGTGTCAAAAAAACGACGGACCATTGCCATCCAAATACGCACCCTCAGTCAACTATCAGCCCATTCGCACCCATGTAAAGTGACGGACCTTTGCGCACCCTCCGTCATTTTTTTGACGGACCAAAGGCTGCCACTGACGTACCCTCAGTCAAGAATTATTGGTAAACGACGCACCCACGACGCACCTCTCCCGGGGGTCGTATGGTGCGTCTTACAACTGATAGGTGTATAACGGCGGCGACAGCACTTATGAAAATGGTGGTTTAACGATATTGGGTGATTCAGACAGCACATACATGAACTCAATTATACTTCTCTACAAAATGACATGGGTTAACGTGTTTTCATGATTCTAGATTTTATTTCACACCAAATAATATGCCAGATGAGACCAAAGTTTAACCCAAAGTATAAAATAAAAGTTGTCTAGATTATTTTCATCACATTTATACTTAAGAACAGTAAAATTTAAAAGTTGTACGATAAGTTCAATCTTTTTATAACAATTGGAAACAAAATTAATTTGAGTAAATATGAACCTTGTCGTTATTAAACCAAGTTCAAGAACTAATAACATCGCGCGTATCAAGCTTCTAGTCTTTACATTTTCAACTTGAAGGCTGAAATCATGTATGTTATGACATTATCGTCAATTTTGCGCATGATGGTCAAATTATTAGTATCGCAATTGAAAACAAAATAAATGTTTTGTTTACATTAAAAGAGTATGGTAATATCTCTCTCCTTACAAGGAGTTGTATTGTTTTTGTTTTTCTGGGTCTTATGAGTGTTATGATCGATTATTCAGTATTCTTAGATTATAAATTGAACTTTGTTATCATAGTATTACACAGTGCTGGCTAATTGAACATTAATGAGTAAGTAACCAGCCGTGCAAGTGAAAATCTGTCAAAATATGCAAACTTGGATGGAAGTATTCCGTGACTACTCTTACGTAATCACAGATATCTCCGTAATTCCTTAACAAAATTAAACGATGTTTTCTTCTAATTGTAGAAGACTAATTTGGCCTCATTTTACCGTTTGAATTGTAAAATTCAGATACTTAATTTGGAAGTTATGATCGCCTAATGGTGCGTTGTCATTTTTTTAGACACCCTGTAAAGCAAACAAATTTAGTCCGAACAGTAGCTACTCGGGTAAACGAAAATCCAAATGTCAGAAACTTGTCATGTCAGGAAAACCTGCTCCACATGACCTGCATTTCAAAAATTGTTCATTTTCGATTTGAAATGGTCTATTGGCCATCCAAATATTTCTTTTAAGGAATACTTCGAATACCTTGAGCATAGAAGTCCCGTCCCTCAGCATATAAAACAAAATGTATCTTTAGGTCACAATAGGGGTCATATTGTTCATTTTTAACAATTAATCCAAAATGTCTAAATCTTACCTGTTTCACAATTGAGGCCGGTAAATCCCGGTTGACAAACACAGATATACGTAAATGCCAAGTCTACACATGTTCCTCCATTCAAGCATGGACCAGGTAAACAGTCATTCACATCTATCATGGAAATACAAACAACTCACACTTTAAACAACACATTATTGGGGGTGGTACGTTATGAAATAGAGTTCATTCGGTAGCCCTGTCAAAAAGGGTGAGTTTTCAGCTTTCTGATGAACACTCTACTTTTTCCTTTAAACCCATTAATGAAAAGTCAATGGATCTGGGTTTTTTAGGATTTTGTGTATGTTTAAATCTGGTACGTGATTTTATTATTGTTGTCATTTTTGTGTCATCATTTATGTGGCATTACCATCACCATACACACACCATGTAACATGTGTCCAGTCCGCTACAGTTATTACTGTGCGTGCGTTACGGTAATATAACATTTGTAATAAAAACACTTCTGAAACGATATTCATTAACGATTATATATCAGAAAGTGGGTTGACGGTCGGGGAGGTAAATACAAAGCTGGATCAAGCTTAAACAAAAGATATTGAATATCCTACATTCTTTAAAACAGTAAATATTGGATATCCTACATTCTTAAACAGTTAATATTGAATATCCAACATTCTTAAATTTTTAAAACTAATTTGTCAGTGTTATTGCGGTTTTTTCGTTTTGGACGCTATAACGGAATAACTCTAATCTGTAACACAGGCACAGTAACAACTGTCGTGGACTGTAACGCATGGTACACGTTAAACCATAGACACAGTAAAACTGCAGTGGAATGGTTGCGGGTTTTTTTACAGCAGGTACTGTAACGGACTATCAGGATTGGGTGGTAGTGTAGATAGACTCTTATACACTATAATGAATGAAGAACCTGCGAATCTCATTTGTCATTAACATGATCAAACTATTATACTTATTCTTAGTACTGAGTTACGTGTTACGATGAGAGTGACTAGACCGTACTATGATCGGGCAGGACTTCAGTTATCCAGGGCCACCTTATACAATTACAGTTAATCAAAACTAAAAGTGCTTCCACAAAAAATAAAGGCATCTTTCATTATTCTTGATTTTGGATACCGTAGGTTGCTATAGTCTTAGTTTTTAACTATAGTTCAATCAGTTCCAAATTGGCGAGAAATATTTGGTTTTCATCTATCCGCGCGCAAAAGTAATCCAACCATATGAGCACGATTTTGGAAAGCGTCATGCATACAATGGCACTGCGATATTTCGCGCCACATTGCGCCATGCCAGCTTTTTGCGCGTGAAGCTCCTCTGAATTCATTTGCTGCTGTAAACAGGTTTCACCAATTTGGAACTGACTGAACTATAGGACGTAGGACTGTAGGACGTGCAACTGCGAATCTTATCAGTCATCCGATTCATTAGTTGATAACGCCTGTATTTGTTACAGGTTTGATAATGAGATGAGATTTAATGTATGCACACACTCACCTGCTGTGTAGGCAAGTTGGAATCCTCTTTGTGGAATATTTCTGTCTGTACTCCAAAAAAACCAGAGCGGCCGGCCATCAGAAACATCAACTGATATTGGAGCAGGAAGCATGTTATCTGAGGTGAGATTTCCTTCCCAAGAAATTATGACGCCGTTCTGTGTATCAACTTGACTTCCTCGACCATATTCAAGTACATCTTTAAACACCTCGGTTTGAAAATCGGTGAAGTAGAAGACAATCTGAGACGCATCTCGTAATTTGATGAAATATGCACATGCACCGCGGTTCCTATAGTTTCCATTGTAGTTTGGAGTTGTCAGTATGCCATTAGGTTCGTACCAGGTACCACCACAATCGTCTTTACCTGAATGTTGCAACAAATATTATAACAAGGTCAGAATGATAACATAATCTGTTTAGGGAACAGTTCTATTTATACTTGATAACATTATAGAGACTGTATCGGGCCTGGTAAGTTTTTATTGAGCCTGACTTAAACAAAAAATATCGAGCCCCGTATGGAGCAGCAAGAGACAAGAGAGATTATTTAAAGAAGTCAGTACCTTACATTTTGGATTGTAACTTAATTTTCAACCATTCTTAGCATGTATTATATCCAATTAAAGAGGAACTTCTCAACAACTTTTTAAAAGTAGGAGTTATACTTTCACAGTTATAAAAACAGTTATTATGTGGCAAGTTACTATTTTGTTGACTGTGCAATGTTTAATATTAAAACTTACCTTCACCAAATCTTTCACAGTTGACACCTTCAAATCCATCAGGACATATACAGGTGTATGAATTGTCGGTTCCATAATCCTGACACGAAGCCCCGTTTTGACATGGGCTGCTAACACAGGCACCTGCAAGAGATTAGGATTAAAATAAACAACAAAAATAATAATAATAATGATAATACTTACACTATGGTGTCATCGCTATAATGCACTTGTCTGATTTCTTTTGACACACTTAAAGGCACTTATTGATTAAAAGTGCCAAAACTGTGATTTTTTTTTACCTTCACAGTTATGAAAATCACATTTTCAGCACTTTTTGGTCAATAATTCAGAAACTAAATAAGATGTTCCAACAACAAAAACTCTCCTAGAAAATGTTATTACGAATATGTTAAACATTTCACAAAATATATTTTTAGTTATCTTGACGAAACCTAAAATTGGTCAAAATAAATGGGGTTTTTGTTTTTTTTTCTTAAAAATGGTCAATTTCATGTTCATGATTAGATTCATTGAACCCTTTTCTTCAAGAAAAGTATATAGATTAAATAAATAATGAAGAAGTTGCGGCAGGTTTACGGAGGCTATGCTGAGGGTCCACACCCCTTAATGTGGCGAGTGGTGCTGGTAATGTTGATGTTATACACCGAAATTGCCAAATTAGGAAGTTTACACAATATACGGTAACTTAAGGTTGTTCCTATGGCTACATTTTTATTTGATATTTAAATAGAGCTTGCTGAGCTCCACAATAATCTGAAATTTGAGATTGATCGGAGGTACGGTTTTCTAGATATGACAATTTTATTATCAAAAATGAAGCAACATTGAAGCGCAAAATACGAAGAATACTTAACCTATGCAAAAATGGTTATTTAATGTTTACAAGAAAAGTATAAATGCTACACATTTTGGGAGCTTGTTAATTAAAGTTTCCTGTGCGGGAGGATGTAAGACATCTGCATATTTAATTAAACTTAATTATCTATCAAATTAAAAAAAAAAATGCACTTTTCTAAATGTAATGCCACTTGGTGTAATATGCTGGATATACAACTGTCTTTAATATCAGTGCTGCGGGAATATAATTGAATGTTCAATAAGAAATGAGAGCAAAAAAAAAAAAGTATAGACATTTTACCTAGGGAGTCAAAAGCCAAAATAAAACAAAAGAAAATAGACTGCCCTCTGGTGGCCGAAAAACAATACAAAACAAAATAATTCAAAAATTATTATTTGACAATAAAATTGTCATATCTAGAAAACCGTACCTCCAATCAATCTCACATTTCAGATTATTGTGGAGCACAGCAAGCTCTATTAAAATATCAAATAAAAGAATAGCCATAGGAACAACCTTAAGGTAAACAGCAAGAAGGTCGTTAGTATACTGTATTATGTAGATGCAATAAACCTGATTTCCAAACAAAATGAGGGTACACAAAATACTAAGACGCTGGATTATTCTATCCGAGATCAACAAATGGATTACACCATCTGATATATCGTTTTTGGCGGATATCTCAGTTATACCAATATGGCACCAAACTGGATCTTTTTAAATAACTTCAGCAGGGATATATCGTAAACATACTTAAAGATTAAATGTGTTGCAATAGTGTCAACCTTGGTTTTTTGTTTAGAGAAAAGGAAGGGGATTCAAATTATCGTCATGTACTTACAACCTGGTCGCCTTACTAAACCGATATGTACAATTAAAAAGTGTTTAAAGGTCCAGCGACGTGCTCATGAAACTTATTTTTAAAAGTTATACAATATATTAGTTAGAACATTTCACATGTTATTTTTTATAAAATGTGAACAAATATATTTCAAAAAGATAAAATACGTTCGGCCGTATACCAAATCCAAGCCCTTCGCCAGAAACGCAATGAACCATGAAATGGTTTGGGCGACTTCGCTGGTGACGTCACTCCGGGAGGAACTGACGTGTCAATACGGTCAGATTCCCGGACTGACGTCACAGTTTCCGTGTTGTCTAAGAGGAGAATTTGTAGTCAGCAAACAATGCACCACGGTCTAAAAATATGACCTCAAAATAAGATGTGTATCAAGTTGTACAGGTTCCCTTACAAACAGTATCATGACCTCGATCTATTCATTCACTGAATGTGATAATACGGCTAATCCACTTGTGATAGTATGGTTTTAAATGCACACAGCATGGATACATGTTTAAAGTTCGCGCGGTCATTCAATTGTTCAGCAAGGCATGATGATGGGAAAGGGCTAATATTGTAAAGAGTGTGTGAAGACATATTAGACCCTAGGTTTGTCACAATGTTACAGTGCATTGTTGGCTAACTATGATTTCTCCTCTGTGTTGCCTGGTAGAGCAGGTTTTTCAAAATACGAAGATCGTTTTTAATACTGATTTTGGGCACATTTATCTTTTGATGTGTATTGACCACTTCGGGAATATTATGCAGCTCTGATCGCTGATCAAAAACACCATTGATTGTGTATTCACATTATCATATGTGTGCTAGATCTGCGATCGGCGAAGCATCTATTCGCCTGAAGATTGGACAACATGACCGTATGTATATATATACGAGGGTCATTCAATAAGTTCTACCTCCTACCTCATAACTTTGCTATCATATAAGCCAGTCTTATGAAATATTACACAATTGTAGCTCGGAATCTCAGCTATAAATTCATAGTAAATTAGTCTGAGTAGTGGTTGTACTTTTCCAGAAAGTAGTGAAAACCAAACGTCTATTTAGTGCGACGGAAACGGCAAAAACGACAGCCAAATGTCTCCCAAGTGCTATTCATTTGACCAATTATAATAGACAAAACGTCCCAATCGGGTGATTAAAACCGTTCTAAATTACAAATATCTCTTGAACAGACTATAAAGACTGATTTCTTGGGGGAAAATGGCCTCTATTTATCCAGAACCAGATCAGAACAGCCATTAATTTTAACCATACCCTAAGAGAACCGCTGCAAAAGTCAGTATTTGGTTTTTCATTAGAACTAAGGAATCTTCATTATACAGGACTAATGGATATATTCCAAGTCTCTCAAAGAGAACATTTTCTGTAACTGATGACCTGATTGATTATTCTAAAGGTTGTATCCTAGTATAAGGAAAACTCATAAAGTGACTGTCATGTTAATATTTAACACTCGAGGCATCATTGTGGCTTGACTTGTAACAACGAATATTTGACTGAATAGCAGAATTCCAGTTAGCTAAAGACTAGCATTACATTCGAGTTGATATTGTACTATTTCCAAGCCTACAAAGGTTGGTACTGCATACGATCTGATTTAACATGAAAATACAGTATTATATTCAGAAAACACCAATTGTCTTCTATTTTCAGTATGTAAATCGGGCTGTTATATCTTATCATTTAACCAAAAAACGTGTATTTATCTTTAGGTTAATTTCCGTGTCCGTTGTCCAAAATCTCTCTCTGGCTTTGATCGCATTATAACAAAAGTAAAACAGGTATCAATTATCATGACAAATTTCATTAAGCTAACATTCACAGTAGTGATGTTATGAGTTAGGAGGTAAAACTTATTGAATGACCCTCGTATATAGCAGTTTAACGTGAATTTCTGGAAGGATACATATAGGCTTAACTAGTTTCGATTAGTTTACAACTTTACAACAATACGTTGTTTCATTTTTGCTCTGTTTTGAATGATTAAATATATGCACATGATTGTAATACTGGAAACGGGAAAAAGTGAATGATATCTAAATATGATATGGTATTACCATGTTATAATAAGTTTGCAAGCACTATTTACTCGTGTAGCATTTAAATCCAGTTTGGTGGAAGCTCAATCTAAATAATATGCAGGTAATTTGTTATGTTTCTTTTTAATTTTCAACTATAGTTAAAAACTAGATATCTTGTGATATTTATGGCACAATATTTTAATCGTGTGAGGGAATTGTTCAGCGGAAGTTTTGAAGTTTGTTGTTAGTTTTATCAATTGAAATACGCTGAAAGTGATATCATGCCATATCGGAATGGATAAAGATTGAAATGAAATTGACAGCGTAAGTAGGATCACATTCTTCATTACTTAACATGTATAAGATTTAAACCGCAATGTTTGTTTTTTATATTTCTAGGAGTTTTCAAACACGGCATAAATCATTATGGGATATATAGTTAAAGGTTTACTTACGTTGTCGTTGTTGATTACATACAAAGGAGTTACCATAATTCAAACATGTACCATCACCCCCACAAGGATTTCTGCTGCATGGATTTCCTATGTGATAAATCACAAACAAATAAGATTATAATTAGACTCCTATAGTCAAATAGACCGAAAATGGCCTCAAAATTCACCTACAATTCAAAATGTTCACATGCCGTAACCGCTCACCACTCCACGCTCACTCTGCTTTCAAGGATAGTTATCATAATCATAATACAAATGATCATTAATGTTTCATCATTATTATTGATAAAAACCAGCTGAGAAAATCACCCGTTTCCTTATAAAATAGACCAAAAATTGCCTCAAAATGCATCTAAAAACACACACTTTTCCAGGACCTTTTAAATGGGCCCCGCACCCCACGTCTTACGAGGGGCATTCAATAAATACCTGCAACCATTGAAAATCTCTGAACCGTGACACGTGTCAGTAATATAAACTTATGCAACTGTAAGTCTTTCTCTTTTTTCGATAACGTAGGTCATTTTTATCATTACATTTCAGCACTGAGGATCTCAGGGCACTGGTTAGGGAAATAAATGTTACAAATTTGCGGACAAGTTTAAGGCATGCATTAAGACGTGCGTTAACAGTGTTAAAATTGGCGCTTGATTTATAATGCTGATTCTTGTCAATTGTCAGAGCCTAGAGACCATGATGTTTATAATAGTACTGAAATTACATGATAACAATGACCCACATGTTTGACATTTCCCGTGAGAAAGGGGTAAGACTTATTGTTTAAGTATCATACGTTTATTTTATTGACACATAATATCACGGTTCAGAGATGTTAAATTGTTGCAGGTATTTATTAAATGCCCCTCGTATATGCTCTGCTTGCTCCCCTTTCAAGGATATTAATCATTATATAACCCTAACCCTCTCCCCGTTTTTGTTAAAAAAGGGACAAGATGAACCAATAAATTGCCGCTCCCCGAACCGGGAATGCGCTGCCGTGGTTTGTGGTATTTGGTTAAGTTGCCTAATTAAAACGTAAAATTGCCACTTGTGATTTGTACCTCGGCAATATTAGCCTTTTAGAAATCAAGCGTATAGGTAAACAAAATGCACAACCAAATTAGTACTGGGCTGTGCATCATATGCGTGACTCGTGCGTGCGGCCAAAGTCATGTGCGGTTTTACATACTCGCACACCAACAATCCCGAAGTGTGGGGGAAGGGGGGGGGGGGGGTGCACTCAATATGTTTTTGGGTAGGGGTGTGCCATACAAGGTCTCACAATCGGGGACTTAAGAACTATTTTCTCCAGAAAGTAGGGTATTTAGAACTGATATTTCACCAAACTTGTCTAGTAAGAACGCTAATATAAGAATTTTTCTTTTTAATGATAAACTTACCACTGTTGCAGTTTGGTCCATATCTACTGTCAGGACAGATGCATACACCAGTTACTCGATTACTGGTAGGTCCAGTCTCAGCACACACACCACCATTACAATCGAAATCAGATTGGCAATCTAAATACAAACAAAAACACAAATACAGATAAATAACAAGAGTATAAGTGAGAGTATTTCTACTTAATTTATCATCCGTTTTCACCCGGGACTTTCACACAATATTTGAATGAATTCACGATACTAAGACCATGCACCAAATAATAATAATAATAATAATAATAATAATAATAATATAATAACAATAATATAATAATAATAATAATAATCTGTATTTTATAAAGCGCCTTATCCAAATTGCTCATTTGCTCAAAGCGCTGTAATTTCTGCTGCTGGTGAATCATCAGAATTAGGTCGTATCAACTAGGGTGCAGCCAATTTCTAGCGTAAACTTATTCTCACTTTAGATTGTAACATCCACCATTTTTCAATGCAGCTCCCCAAATACCATTGGGTCATGGAAGTTGTTGATAACCGAAACAACTGATCACTGATTTTGAAAGCAGGAACCTGCGAGAACGTGCATGGATTGTGATAACCAAATACACATAAAGCCTGCGGTCGTGCACAGAATTGACCCGGGTTTTATTGGTGTAAGGCGAAGGAACTATCTGCCCCTAAATTCCAATGTTTCTGCCGCCTGCACATGAATATGATTCTAAAGACAAATTTTGCCGTTGATTGCCACATCCGGGTAATTTGAGTGTAACGCTGTGGGAAAACATACCATTTCTTGGTGGCTTTTTTATGAATAAATGCCGGACATGTCATCCATAAAATGCATAACACTTTCAAGAGTGGGACTAAGGCTACCGGCTGGCATATTTTGGGGATAGCATACCTTTTAAAAGGCCAGTCAGTATTGTGGGGAACACCGATGTCATGCGAAATACGTGAAACTTCGTACTTGCAGATGGCATTTCTCAAAGGGAGTAGTTTTAATCACAGAATAAGTAATTGTAGCTGATAAAATGTGTTTCAAGCTTTCTATTGATATCAAATATGTGGTATTTACCAGCCAAATAATGTGTTAAAAAAGGAAATTCCAAGGTATACCTTTAGATTTGACCTTTAGTAGGGGATGTACAGCAATGTACAGCTATGCACAGTCTCACCGTAAACTATAGGGGCATGTACATTCCTATGCACTCCATATGTATTTGTATTTGGCGCGCATATTTAGTCTGCTAAGCAGCATGATTTATTAGCGCGTGCATGGTTCCAATTGTCATATCGATTGGCTGATATTTACAATACCTAAAGAGATAAGAAGCACGGTACAGGCGATTGAATCTCACAATCTGTGCATTGTTCAGATTTGGCCCATAACATAGCGCACTCTATAACAGTTGCGACACACTATTAAGCAATCATAGTTGGGGCTGTTAGGGCATCACAGTGGAGGTTTAGTTCAAATTTGTTTTAAAGCACCAAATTTGGCCCATAGGTTGCTCATACCATACTCTTTTGATTGTTGATGGATGCCAAAATTGGAGCCTTCTGGGACGGCCATATTGGCCAATTCCAATATGGCGCTATACTGGGGAATCAAACATTCAAATTACTTCAATTTAGCTGAAAATTGTCTGTCTGAGCACCAAGACCATTTCCGATGTGTGGTTACTGAGATATTGAGCAAAACGTGAAAAGTTCTTTGACCTTTGCTTTTGGGCGTATATAGGCGTATGATAGGGATTGTGACTCTTCGACCCTGTATAAGGCACAAAAACGACTCCAGGTGGTAACAATTACCATTTCTTGAACCATTGTGATCTGACGAACAATTTGATAAATCGGAGCATGTTCAAATGTTGACCCTCAAAAGCAAAGGTCAACGACGTTTTCACGTTTTGCTTAATATCTCAGTAACCACACATCAGACAAACAATTTGGTATGCTTAATTGAAGCAATTTGAATTTTTGATCCCCCAGTATGGCGGCCATATTGGAATTGGCCAATATGGCCGTCCCTCTCAGAAGGCTCTAATTTTGGCATCCATCAAAAATCAAGAGAGTATGGTATGAGCATGAGCAACATATGGGTCCAATTGGTGCTTTTGAGAAGAATGTGAATCAAATAATCCCTTAGCCCTCCAACTATTTGGACATGATAGCGCGCCACCTAGACCAGTTGCGACAAACTATTAAGGTCAAGAGAATCGGGGTTTTGTCTTGGGAGTTTCTTATCCCTATATCCCTGCACGACACTACAGCTATTCATCGCTGTACACAAGGTCCGATGCGGATATTGTTTAGTCAATCGCCAATCGATTATCATCATTCAGTTTAATTTGTAGCACGACCTCATCATTTGAGTAAACGCGCTATTTGAATCCAGTATATAATTATCCACACGTTCATTACACTTTTTTAATAACCTGAAGGCACTTTAGCATGGGATGGCTACCGACATACAGAACGTGATATATTTCTAAAATGAATATACATTTATAAATTATATCGCTATATTTTTGGAATTCCAGAAGAGATATGACAAGTAAAACATATTTGGTACATTCTTGGGCATATACACAAAGTATTATGGAAACAAAGTTCATGGTAATGTGTTTATATTTAACATGAATTGAGAAACAAATGTTATACTTAAAATCTGAATCTAAATACAAACTCTGATGTTTGGTTATCACAATACATTGTTTATATGATCAATTATGTACCCAATAGGTTTTAATTGGCATATCTCTTCAGAAATGCCATAATTTTAGCGATATAAATGCATATTATTTCAGAAATATATCAAGGTCTGTGAGTCGGTCACCATCCCTTCTAAAGTGCGTTCAGGAAAAGAAATTAAGACAAGTGTAATACACGACCGTGTGGATAACACTGGATTAAAAATAGCGCGCTGCTACTCAAAGGATGAGTTCGTGATACAGATTAAACTGAATGATGATAATCGATGGGCCATCAACTTTAACAATGTTTCATCGAACCATGGATCGCTGCACATGGCAGGTATCAATGGGCGCTTCTTATCTCTTTAGGTATATTAGTCTCAGATAGCATGTACACAACCTTACATAATCAATACTTCCGTAACTAATTAACATAGAGGTGAACCTTTGATGACACGGTTGCTATGCCTTGTTGGCAAGTGGTTATATAACCTTGGTGTCAATCCCAAATAACTGTTTAAGGGCGATAGAGGGCAGGGGGCACAATTTATACTTCTAATCTATGTGTGCTGTAATGAGGTTTCGCAAATTTGGAACTGATCAAACTATAGTCTCAACGATTTCTAGTGTATCTCTATAAATCCTGTCCCCATTTTTAAGCTGAAACAAATCAGTTTTATGGGGGAATTCAATAAAATATTGTTTTTTACCCTTATGCTCCCACATTATGGAACTACCTTTCTAAGGACACAGTAAACTGTGCCTCTCTGCCTGCTTTTAACACTGCTCTCCGCCTCCAGCTCTATTAATAGCCTGGTGGTCGGGTGCGGATGGCTGGGGGGGGGGGGGGGGGGGGGAGTTATATTGCTTATTATTTTTGTGAGTCCATATGTTTCTTTGTTTGTTTGATGTTTAGGGCACCCCTTTAATTTAATGCTTATGTCACTATTGAGTTTGTCTTGGCTGTTAGCCAATTGTTATAAATAGAAATAAAACAAATTGTTGGATTGTCAAATCTAAACAAATACATATTATTCGGTCTAGTAAAAAAAAAATTCAAGTTTATCTCTATAAACCTGACACAGGCACGTTTTATAGGGATATAATACATCATAATTATTACATTGTCAAATCTAAGTACGCATGTTGGCATTTACAGTTTCAAGGTTTTCATGTAAAGCCTCCTATTTATTGTTCTCCTGACAATAACCAGTTCTATATTCAGCACAAAAGTTCAAAAGTTCAAAATGCGCACATTTATGATGAATGAATATATTTGAGCCTGAATAGGCATGCATTCTGACACTAATAGACTAGTCACATCAGATTGAAATATCTTGTGTAAACCTTTTGTCCGTTGTTAGCTATTGTTCCCCTGACATAGACTATAATTAACCAGCACATAACTCATACAAATCAACAAATACATAGCATATGGGGTCATATGGGATCACAAACAAATTAATTTAGTGAAAGCTTGTTGCACAAGGTGTCCCAAAAGTTGATACATCTTCTTTATTTTATTTTTCTTGTATGTAAAGAGCAAATGTGAACAATAGCCCTTCAGACATTAATGAAGGTAAATGAACTGAGAGATTTGTAGTCAAACTGGTAATTCTACAAAGAGCGCTGAAAGGCCAATCATTTGGTTAACTGCAACTCAGAAAATGTGCATAATACAAGAAATACAAATGGGCAGGGGTTACAAATGCCGATAAAGTCACGTAGGTATAAGATAAAAGCCCAAACATATAGAGAACCTCATCAAACATATAAATACAAGAAAATAAAAAAAATATATGGAGGTTATGGGCATCAAAAGAACCTACACAGCTGCAAACTTCGGAACTAAATCTACCAGGAGCTGCCTGATGTCACCTGTTGGGGTTTTGGATAGTTAATTGAAGTATTTGACGATAATTATATTATGTTTCACTTGAAATATTTCAGTAAAAATTACGAAGTAGTCCAAAAGTATTCAGTTGGCTTTTTTGGTAAATTAGTGAAATTATATCGTCGTGTATCGTCGTGAAGTATATACTGTAAAGTGTGTAAGCTTGTAAAGCTTAAGTTTAGTTTAGTTAGTATAATTTTCAACAAACTGCTGGTGATCAGGTTGTTGCTAGAAAGAAAGCGTCGAAGTTGTTTCAGCACGACAGCTTTCATGATCTTGCTGATATTGCTTAGCAGTGAGATGGGACGACATTTGTTGCAGGTTTGCACAAAGTTGTTTCTTCCCCAGGAGCAAGGTTTTGAGCTTAACATTTCCCCACCTATACTTACAGGTTTGATAAAAATCAGATTACAATATTGGATTAGAATTTTTGCTAGGGGAGCATGAAAAACTTGTTGCATTGTACGCTAAAATGGTCCAATGTTGTCCAATTTAGTACGAAAATGTGCTCGAAGCGTGAAAAAAATTGCCTTTTTATGCTAAAATTGTCGATTTTTTTCTAACTTTAAATAAATAAGATGTATTTGAGCGGGTGGGGGCACAAAAATATATTTTAGGGAAATGCCCTCCCCTTGCCTATAATCGTAATAATAAGTGATGGGTACAATTATACAGTACAGTGCTTAAAGGTAGATGACCCGATCACATTTCGATTTTCAACTTGAAGTTTTCTATTCTACATGAAAGGTCATCCTTAAAAAAGTCGTGTTCCAAAGTTTGAGTTGCATAGCTCTAATGGTTCTTATTTTACACGCACAAGATGCTGTGAACTGTACCCATTGAGTAGTACACAAACTATATCGGTGGTATACCACCATTCGCGGTAATTCGACGTTATTTCATCGATTTCTCCGTAATTATACCGATTTAGGCCGTCAAATTTCAGTATGATGATGAGAAAAATACGAGCTTTCATATGATATGAAAATCTCCGTATGTTTGAAATAATTCTGTGTTACGAAAATGTGATCGGGTCATCTACCTTTAAGTATATGTGTTGGAAATTGATCCAATCTAATATGACAGCAACTATAATGTTATTCATTTATGAGTACGATATTATTGTCAGTGTTTGTTTTAACAAGACTAACGATATAATGAGGGCTGGTTTTAACAACCAATGTGCAAGTATGAGTCTGAATTATAGTTTATTTATCTAATATGACAACCAATGTGCAAGTATTGGTCTGAATTATAATGATGCCATCACACTAACCAGGTGTTAAACTATACTCTCAAAATATAAGCTTTTCATTAAACAGGGAAAGCCAAGATATCCCAGCTCGCGAAGTTCTGTTTACCTCCCAAAGTATTTTGGATCTTAGTGTGCCTATTCCTCTATGTCATCTTATAACGTAAGACAGTTATAATGTGTTATCTTGTGGACTAGACAAGCCATGCAAGAACCACTTCATATCGATCGATCAGTTTGTCACAACATCGAAGCAATGTAATATTGTGACAGATCACACAGGCAGACAGGCAAGAACAAATCAAATCACTCAAGTTTCTCCAGTGTTCAGAATAATCTAACCGGTTTATTTGTATCAATATTTTAGGTATTTAAACCTTTTGATGTCTGCATATTTATTGATGTGCACATGCTGGTTACTAGGCTCACTATTCGGGGTTTATAGTACTCCAATTTCAAAAGTTCATTTTGTACTAATTATAATGTAAAGTACTTTTGATTCTGTTCAGTGAAAGAGAAAATACTGAACTGCATGATTGAAAAAGAAGAAAAAGAACGGGTTTCAGAATATTATTTCCAATCTCTATCAAGGTAAAAAAGGATTGGTCAACTGTTGTGGCGTAATTATCCAGCCACCTACGGGGTACAGAAGACAGAACCAATGTTGTCCTCAAAGGATTCTACATGTTTTGTTGTACTTACATGTACCTACATCTTGTCCTTTCACACCACCTGTTATAAGAAGAAGAAAAATAAAAGAATCAACTTTAATATATGATTGCTCTTCTTTCAGAATACATGTATTTTTAAGTTATTTTTGTTCCCGAAGTTGTAGGGAAAGGAGACAATGACAATTCCTCCTAATTTGGTCTGCCAATCAAAATCAGTTTGGTGATATTTTGGTGAGGGGAGCTGAAGTTGTCATTGCCGAGATTATGGTCCCATCTAAGTTACGTTTTACTGATATTACCTTCACATATGTTCTGATTAGCAAATATACCTTCACATAGGTTCTGAATAGCAAAAATATATTCCCCTAGTCAATGAAGACCATAATTGGCCCAAGCCCCCAACATTATGTATTTGTTCTTATACCACTGTAAACCTCTCATACCTCTGTAAACTGTTTGGTGATAATGATTTCAATGTTTGTTGAGCTAAAAATAGTGAATTATCTCAAACCGTACTAGTACATTACTACTGACCAAAAGACCAATTGGAGTAATTTAACTCAAAAATTGTAATTGGACAATACACTTCATGCATCTTCATGGTGAGTAGATAACATCGGTTGAAAAATCAGGTCTGATACACATTTTATATACAACAGTTGCAATTGAAAATTAAAAAATCTACAACATTTCTAATTGTATTTATGTTGTGATATGTTCATGTGTTTATATCAATGTCATCTGTTAAGTTCAATGATATGTAGCAAGCATGGCCAGTTTTAAGTCAATTAAAAATGTGGAAAGATTTAAACAGATATATGTCAAATGTGTCAAATTCACCACCATTGTGTGCTCAAAAATGTCTCTGTTGTCTACAGAAAGAACAACTTAATTTGGAGGAGCTCTAGTTATACTTTCATCCGTGCCACATATCGTGATCATGTTTTCACATTTAGTGCAATAGAATTTCATCACCATCACGTTACTTTCAGTCTGCATGTATCGTTATGGTTGTTCAAGTAACAATATTTGATTTGAAACATTAACTATTTATTTAATGTTTAATTTGTAATTTGAAATTTAAATGAAAATCAGGTGTTCCATACTATTACAAATCAGGCTGAGATTATTTTGTTTGTGGTACATAAGATATTAAGGCAGTGGAACAGCGCTGTTATTTCACGTGAAATCAGTTGAAGAAATGGACTGAAATGGATTTCGATGTATTAGTCTTTTATCACACGTAATTTGTAAACCGCTTCAACAAAGATGTTGAATATTTCTTCGTATGTAAGTATGAAATGAGAAGATTCTAAGGTTTCCAAAATGTATAATATGATTGTATTCATCGATGTAAAAGTCAAACAAAAGCACCGTCAAAATAAGTTGCATGGGACACGCTGTCATGTAACTTCAATGTAACTCTTCAATGTAACATTGTGAGATATAATTTGAGATAACTTGTCATTATTTCTCTTATTGAATTATGTTTACCCTTATGTATATGTCCTTCATCTTGCATATGACAATTTGGCTAGAATTGACCCTTGACCCTGTATATCAATCTAATTAGATCAGATATCAGCTGTTTTGAAAGTGCGCAGCAGAAAAATATTGTAAACAATGATTTTTCAACCAGATTGGATGTGTTTCGATGCAATTGTTGCCTTAATTTACAAAACACGTCAAAATAGGTCAAATTAATACACCTATCAGTTGTAAGACGCACTATACGACCCCCGGGAGTGGTGCGTCACTTTACCGAGGTGCGTCAACTTCTCACGTACCATGACGCACCCTGTGTCAAAAAAACGACGGACCATTGCCATCCAAATACGCACCCTCAGTCAACTATCAGCCCATTCGCACTCATGTAAAGTGACGGACCTTTACGCACCCTCCGTCATTTTTTTTACGGACCAAAGGCTGCCACTGACGTACCCTCCGTCAAAAAATTATTGGTAAACGACGCACCCACGCACCTCTCCCGGGGGTCGTATAGTGCGTCTTACAACTGATAGGTGTATAAGGCAACAATTGGATCGAAACAATCTTATTCTGGTCGAAAAATCCTTGTTTTACAATATTTGTCTCGAATAAAATTCAAAACAGCTGATATATTACCTAATTTTACTTAATAATGGGGTCAAGGGTCAAATATGGCCGAATTCCCTTAAGGGGTCACACTACTAAATAGAGCTCCATAGGGATGTGTACAAAAACACTGATATAAAACTCTGTGTTAGACCACTAAATTGCGAAATTGGACCTTGAAGAGTGATTTTTTCTGAAAGATGATCACATTTTCTCACCAAAAAGTGAAAATAATAGGTAGGTGAACCTGCTCGATTTTTCAAAATACGTCCATGGAGTTGACTACCTCACTGACGAGCTTGGAAATGCCGCCGTAATCGTCAATGTTTCCAGTAAAAAACACAAATTTGAAAGATCTCTCAAAATTTATCTAGATGATATTCACAGTTAATAGTCAGGGTGCATGTAGGTGATGTCCCATTAACCATAATCAATCAAAAATCATAGGCATTTACGCAATTGTATTACCGTCAAGTTTTTTTAATTGAGGATTTTGCCATGCATATTTTCCGATTCTAGCTTTAAACACCGCCCTTAAGGTTAGGGGATACCCCAGTTAGTGTAGTGCACCCTTAAGACGTTATTGTTCGCAAATAACTGGAAGTGTAAATAAAAGAATCATTCTACGAAATGACTGAAAATCAACTTAATATCGCTATCATTTATTATTTTCCCGCATCCAAATGGCTTTCCGGAGCCTTCTGATAGTTGTTCACAATAAGTTTGGTGACGTCCTATTTTATGCAATTAATGGAGTTATTTGTGGCTATCGATGATAGCAATTTTATGTTACTCGAGACAACTATGATGTACACCAACAGTATAGCGTGGTTACGACTTTCTCAACTTCTTTTCTGTGCTCTTGCAAACAACTAATGAAATTATATTTTGTCTTTGGGATGAAACAACATCTGGCGTGAGGCGTGACATACAAACCCTCTCCACAATAATAATAATAATAATAATAATAATAATAATAATAATAATAATAATAAGTACAATTTATCAAGCGCCTTATGTTGTAAACAACCGCAAGGTGCCTTACAACAATGTGATATAGAAAACTTAATTCACAAATGCTGTAAGTCTGATGAGAAGTGACACGTTGCAAATATATGATTCATCTCCACTTTAGTAGAAGCCCAAGAGCTCTACATTCGGCTTGAAAATGGTTTGACCCATGACCTCCGAACATACCCCAAAAGGAATTTATGATGACTTTATTTATTATGATTTATGACTCATATCTTGTCTAGTACAAGAATACATTGTCCTGCTCTTATGATTCTCTTGTGAATTCATGTTATTGGCAATACCTGTATTCCCCTACATTTTCAAAATGACATAAAACAACTCGTGTTAGGAGTAGGGGTAATATTATGGCCATACAAAGTTGAAATAAACGTTTAAGTATGTATAACGTTTAAGTATGTATAACTGTACATCATATCTATAAGGAAGAACTGCTTCACAAGCTGAGACAGTCATTTATAGTTATAATGTCAATGTTACAGGTAACATAGCTAAATAGAACATTTGGAAAAAGTCAAAAAAGGGTCTAACTTTTTCAATTGTTCCATAACATTTTGGACTCATAAATCGTAGAAAAATGATCGAAACAGTTCTGTAATGAGCACAGGTTTAGTAGATTTCTTTTCAGTGTTATGGTCAATATACTACTCAAACTCTTACGAGAGATTCTATTACTTCATTTCTGCTATGTGAATACATGGGGAATATGATTATCACCATAGCACAATTTCGCAAGAGAATCTTTAGAGCAGGTCTTTTTATTCTTGTAGATAAGATATGTATCTGTCATAAATTGTAAATTTAAGAGTATGTTCGGAGGTCAGAATAAAACGGTTTCTTACCGAGTAAAGATATTCCTATGAACAGGAGTTGTGGCAGAAACCCTAGCGTTGCCATGTTGACTTCACTGTGTATCTAAGCAGAAGAACCTGGACATGATGAATTATTAGAACACATTGATTCAGATAAAAATGGCAAAATACAAATCGCATTAAAACATCATTAATTAATCTAATAATGTAAGTGCTTAGACTTATATGAATATGACGGTTCTGCCTATGAGTAAGGAATTCATACAAAAATATTACCAATTATCAACCTATTGACAAGCTATTGAATAGATAGCCATTTGTACGCCATAGGTGTAGTGAAACCTTGGGTAGATAGGTATCCTATGAAATTTGTAAAAAGGGTTCAAACATTATTCTTGTGATTAAACTGTAACTAATTATATGAGTAACATGATAAATCTACGGACATTTTATAAAATCTATTTATAACATTTTAAAAAATAATGCAATTCGTCAATTAAAATGGCAAATTGACAATAACACACAAACTTAAAAAGATATATACAAGTATTTTATAACACCAGTATTGTTTTTATTAAGTAATGGTCTGGTAGTGTTTATAATTACAACACAACTTCTTGCAGTATTCAGTCACAGCTCATCCATTTGGAAAATCCATGTCTTATTTTAATTAGGTAATCTTAATGTAATCTGTTTAGATCCTTCATAATCTCAATTCTGATAACAAAGTAGGCTTACCTTTAAATGGTTTACTCTGCTGTTATAGATCACTCTCCTTTTATTTTATGAAATCAAAATAATTTTGGATTAAAGCAATATTTGTGGCTGGTAAACTGCTTGTGTCCTATTAAATTGGCATCGTTTCCGCCTTCTGTCCATTCAGAGTTATATATATGTAAGGTATATTGAACAATAATAATGTATAAATATCTTATGAGTAATAATCAGTATCAAGTTCAGGTTGAATGCATTTCCATCAATAAAAGTATAATGTGAAATCTAGGGGCGCTCAATTTATGTTACGCACAGTATGCCCTAAAAACCCATTTTACCTCGTCACCCAAATAACAAATCCATTATTCATTATAAAATGATATAATAAAACAAATGTACTCAGAGATCCCCAATTGTAAACGTTTTGCCTATTGACCAAAGATCCTCTCTTAAAAAGTTTCAAAGTTCAAATTACATGCACCATTACATATATAATATAAATATGCAGCGATGGAAATACCCACGACTTTCCGGGGTTGACTTGGAACCACACACTTAATCCAAATCAGTGCTTAATACACCTATCAATTACATGCACCATTACATATATAATCTAAATATGCAGCGATGGAAATACCCACGACTTTCCGGGGTTGACTTGGAACCACACACTTAATCCAAATCAGTGCTTAAAACTCTCGTGTTAAATCTAGCGACGCTTTCACTATCAGTTCACATCGTACAATATATTTCGCTTTCCTATGGGCAATAACAGCTGAGTGTAATGTACACTGATCGCCGCTCATTATATTCAGAATTAACAGCTCATAATGATTTAACAGAAATAACGATACTGTTCCATCAATGTTTCTGCAACAACAAAAAAGTTTAAATAAATATAACCACACTTAATAATAAACACTAGTTGTTGTGGCCCATTTAATATCCAATTTCCAATTTCAAAAATTCTACTTCTGATCAACTTAATTTGGAGGAGCACATCCCCCTTCAGAGTTCCTGATGAGTGAGGAGTACCTAACGGTCCTTACGAAACAGATCTGTAAAACCATGTAGCAGGATCAAGTCCAGATTTCAATCCTACTGGCTTTGTTATTGATTGAGCCTCCTTACATCAAGTACTGCACTCTATCAGGCTGTTTACAATACTCCTTCATTGCTGACAAAAATCTAACTGCGTATAACTTTGATTTCGTCTGTGTGTGATGCTTGTGTGAGTTCTCGTCAGGAATTTGGGGGTAAATAGGAGCTTTTGCAACATTGAAATTCGACCGTAAGCCACTAAAGTGCCCATAAATCCGTTAAACAACATCG
The DNA here is from genome assembly GCA_035610835.1 of Ophiura sarsii. Taxonomy (NCBI): domain Eukaryota; kingdom Metazoa; phylum Echinodermata; class Ophiuroidea; order Amphilepidida; family Ophiuridae; genus Ophiura; species Ophiura sarsii. Next base: position 5,354,609 of record CM069457.1, read on the forward strand.
TAGCGCAACAAAAGAGGTGTCAAAATGCGCAGAAGATAACTGTGAATCGAATTAACATTATTTTTTTGCAAACTATTTCAGGTTCCGATAAATCTGACCATTTGTAAGTGTTTAGATACTTTATTGGCACAGTTTAACTTGCCAGCATGCATCTACCGGCCTCGTGATCGGCCTGTAGCTAATTCAGTGTGCCGAAGGTGTGCCGCTCAATAACTTCCCTTCGCCGATGACTCATCCTGATCCTAAGACCATCTGTTATTAGACCCTTTTGGCAGTATACCAAAGCTGACTGGGATACTGCTAACCATAAGTTATCTATGTACAGTATTGATAATGGTGCTAACATTGACTCTGCTTGGAATAATTTCCTCATTTATATCAATGAAACCATGTCTGAATGTATCCCCCAAAAGTTAGAGAGTTGTAAGACCAAGGATCCTCCATGGCTCAACTCTGAGCTCCGGTATAAAATTAAGAAAAAACATGCCTTGTTTAAAAAGCGGAAGAAAACTTTAAAAGCGGATAATATCTAAAAGCTACCAGAATCACTCTCTCAAATCGTTTAAAATTTGCTAAGCAATCTTTTTTTCTGACCTCTCAAACAGCGAGTCTCCAACTAAATGCTTCTGGGGCTATGTTAATTCCCGGTCTGGTCAGTCCTCCATTCCCGATGTCATCAAGTACAAGGATACCTGTGCTTCCACACCTCTTAAATTGCTAATTCCTTCAGCCGGTTCTTTTCGGAGTGTTTTAACATTGATGTTGTCTCAAACCCTTCCATTCCTCACTATAACACTGTTTCTTCTCGGCACTCTGTCTCCAATTGTCGTCCCATATCTCTGCAACCTATTGTCTGCAAGTTTCTGGAAAGTATTATTCACAAACACACCCTTGCCCACATGAATCTCAACAATGTTCTTTCTAAGTTTTCCACATCCGTTGCTCTCCTCACTGCTCTGCATGACTGGTATTGTCATCTTGAGAAACGTAAAAGCGTGGCTGTTGCTTTATTTGATCTTAGTAAGGCTTTCGACAAAGTCCCCACAGCCCTCTTTTGCTTAAACTCCACTCTGCTGGCATCACCGGTCCTCTTCTCAGTTGGTTTAGGTCCTACCTATCTGACAGAACCCAGTCAGTGTCCGTCCATGGTGTCTCCTCTGATGCTGTTCCTGTTCTTTCTTGTGTTCCTCAGGGTTCTGTCCTTGGGCCTCTTCTCTTGCTTACCTATATTAATGATCTTTAACTTTCTAAGTTTTCCCTCGACAGTTCCTCGGTTCTCTTCGCAGATGACACCTCTCTCTATAAACCTCTAACCCATGACATTGACATTGACAGCTTTCAATCTGACATTGACACCATCCATCAATGGTTCACAAGCAACCACCTCACCGCCAATGCCAGCAAGACGAAGTTGATGGTGGTTTCTACCAAAAAGGATCCCTTTGCCAACCTGCAACCCAACATCAATAATTAGGTGATTGAGAGGGTTTCCTCTATCAAATATCTTGGCATTCATATTTCCAGCAATCTATTATGGAATGTGCATGTAGACTACATCTGCAAGAAAACGAGGAAAACCATTGGCTACATTCATAGGGCTTTCAACAGTTCGTCTCCTACTACCCGCCGGATTCCTTACTTGGCCTTGGTTCGTCCAATTCTAGAGTACGGCAGCATCACTTGGCATCCTTTGAACATTTCCTTAACCAACATGCTTGAGTCAACGCAGAGGTTTGCTTCTAGGGTTATCCTCCAATCCTGGAATCTTTCCCACAAATATCTCCTTTTGGACGCTAAACTCCCTCCCCTGTCGATGCGTCGTGATATTGCTGTTCTTTGCCATCTTTTCAAGATCTTGAACCATCTTTGCTCGTATATACAAGCCCCATCATCATGATCATAGACCCAATCTTCGCAATCTCAACAGCTGTGCTCTTTATCCCCTTTCTGCAGACTTTCTCTCTCCAAAATGTATTTTTACCCTTTTGCTCCGACTTTGTGGAACTATCTCCCTCATGTTGTTGTCAAGAGTGCTACTTTAACATCCTTCAAGACTGCTGTTTGCCACCATCTCCTGTAGCCAGCTCCTTTTGTTTCACTCGTCTGGTCCCTTTTTGTTTTTCCCTTTCATTTGTCTTGCTCCCCTTTTGGTGTTTTTTTTTCTGTCCCTTTTTATTTATTTTAGATGTTCGGGCATCCCTTTACTTTAGTGCTTGTCACTATTCGGTTTGTCCTGGTTCTTCAGCCTATTGTTATAAAAAAAATAAAAAATAAATGTAGATAGGTTGAAATTGTGTAAATACAATCAACATCAACCAGGGGATCGAAGGCCGAATGGCCGGACTCCTGGACCCACGCCGCAATATTCGTCCTCCACGCGGCGGCCCTTTTTAAGTATCTTGATGCCACACTATTAATATCTGATGATCGACTTCAACTACAACGGCATACAAAACAATTCTGGAAATAACAGAAAGACATTTGCACAATACTCACATTCCTCTGATCTTTAGTATTGGGTTTTGGTATATTTCATCCATGTTTTTTGTCCGTTGGCTTTGAGCGCGGACTTGTTGTCTGCAGTTACGTAGTAAGTTGTCAAATCTGTCCATGAGTGTCCGCACTGCGGATCGCTGTCGAGTCAAATTGAGATTATGGTCAATGTAAAAAAGCGGATGGTAACTGGATGACCCCTTTTCAAACCCATTTTTGGTAAATTTATGGGTCTAAAATCCTTAATGGTGCTGTTTATCCGCCGAAAGTTATCAAAATCTGTCAAATATAAAGGAAATTGTAGGTTTCTGGTAAACGTCTGGGTCTATTTCCCCCCGGGAGTTCGTACTGTTAATTGAATATCTCTGCCTTAACACTTTCCACGCGGCTATTATTTTTACCATATCTAAAACAGATTTTTCAGAAACCTTTCCAAACTTTCAAGGTCTATCTCTAGAATTACTGAACCCATACCAGGCATGTTTGTACTTATTTCAATGCATTTCTCATGGTGTTTCCTAATATTGTAATGAAATTCAATAATTATGACATTTTTGAAACATTTTGTGAAAAATTGGAATGTCGTCTGCAGCCGCCTGCCGCATGGAAAGTGTTAACACTCAGAGAGCAATCTCGTCTCACAACCTTCGCGTAAGCACATATCACGATTTCGAGTCGTTAGATGAGTACTGCCCCAGATTAATCAGTCTCTGCCTGTAAGGGTGTACCATGTGGTGATTTATGGATCCTCAGATCATCTGTTAGAACAATGGATGTATCATACCAAACTTTTAGTCATAGACAATATTTGAAGTATAAGCAAAACACTTTTGCTGAGGCATACATTAGATTCCCGGAAAATGTAAAAATGTGCGCCAAGTTCATCTCAACCGAAGTTCAATTGTTTTTGAGACCTTCAAATGCGATCTCGAGGGGGCGTCGTGTTATGTTGACTCGAATAATTGACAATCAGCTCCCTCATGCCATTTCCAAGAACTCAAACCTCAATGCGCCAACAAGATCCCATTACATAAACAAGCTCATATAAAAGAGCTCAAAGCCTTTTATTTTACATTTAACAAATTAAAAAGTGCAAATTGTTGGGATCTCGTTGGCGCACTGAGGTAATTAAGGTCAAAGGACACATTTTACCGCACCCAATAGATTTGTAAGGTGTTTTTGAACTTGACGCTCGGATTTCCCTTGAATAAGACATGGAAAAATAACTTGGGATCTCTAAGAAAACTAACGTTAACTTATACAACAGGGTGTATCACAAAAAATAGGAATCTCTTTTAGCGTGGATTTAATCCTGATTAAAACCACTGAACCATGACCAATTTGATTTCATTGTGAAGTACATCTATTAAAGTTGAAATCCTGAAAAGATGAGACAAATCCATTATCAACTAAGGACAGTGTGCCCAACTAGTCAAGTCAACTCATGTTGTATGTACAATGATTATTCACACAGTAAAGGTAGATTAACATGACAGTGGAATATTACATATTTAAATAGGCTAAAGGGAAATTATTCATATTTTTTTATCATGCTAAAGTGTTTCTTATTCTTATCATACTTATGTATTCTTATCATACTTATGGCAGACATTGAAATTGACTTACAAGTCCAATTTCTAAGTATAAATGTCCTTCTCTGTCAATGATTGGTATAAATACACTTTTGACATGATTTGTGCTTTCCTACATGTACTACAATTTTCCTACATACTGAGGCTTTCTCATGAGAACACTGAGCAACATTAAACATTGCACAGAATTATTCATGCATCCAATTTGGGGATTATGTAGCTAGTAATGATTTGTGCCAGAATTAAGAGGAATACCAAACTAATCTGTGTTATTGTTATTGATAGATGATTTACAATATCGATGAATGTAAAGTATTGAAAGGTAAACCATGTCATTTTCTGGTTTGTACGTTTAAGTCCTATTGTACAGACTAGTAAATGACATAGTTTACCCAAAATTATGCTAGCGGTCTTATTTTTCATTGGATTAATTTTAGATGTTCAGAATATTATCAATACTAGTTGGGCTTTGCACTGATGGTGAATAGGTTATGGTCCAGTGGTTTTGAAAAAGTAATAAACAGAATCCTATTTTGTTGATACACCCTGTACATACATGTCAATATGTAGTAGCATGTGCATTGTTCATGTTCGTGTAAATCAGTGCGCCAACATGATCCCATTATATTTGTAATGTCCAAACCCTGATTTTGGTATCATTGTTCATTTTCTGAGTCGCTAATCCAAAAACGTAAATTACCCCTTTAATGTTTGTAATGCATGATGGGAAAAGTTGATTCAATATGGCGACTCGCATGAACAGTACGACGCGAAACCGTCTTTCACCTAACTTCCGATAACATTTATGTAACTTCGTTTGGAGAATAAAGGGACGTTTGTATAGAAAATGCAACCTTAAAGAAGACTTTATCGACTCTTTTATACATGGATATCGTGGAGTTCGAGTAATAAGAGGTAACGCCCAAAAGTAAATGCGATGTTGAATCCACAGCAGGTGATATTATTGTAGTCCCGTTTCAGAACGCAGAGAACAGTACAAGTGTTTTAGTTGCAGTTAAATAGATACCAATAGGAAGTTGGTCGCGAAGTTGAGGCGTCATCAGCTTTATTTCAGCCTTTTAGAGCCATTTCAGACCAAGTCTTACGATATCAGATTACTATGGCGCGACCATTTTCAACAGCTTCTTAGTAATCCTCCGATAGTAACTGATGAAGATGAGGAAACATCAAAGGTTTTTGATCAACTACCAATTCGACTGATCCTTTTGATGCTGAGGAATACCAGTAAGCTAAAAAGTCTTTAAAAGAAGGGAACAGTTTTGACGAAGATGGAGTTCCTACTGAAGTATTGAAACGGTATGATAGTGGCCTGTTTTAAATCTTATACCTGTTCCCAAAAGTGGCGACCTTAGCAACACTGCAAACTACAGAGGCATTAGTTTGAGTTCCATAGTTGCAAAAACATGAACAGTATAAGACCGCATATAGATATCAAACTGAGACCAAACAAATGGGATAGGGATACATGACCAATGACATTCATAGACTTCAAGAAAGCATTCGATCCATAGAGGCAAGATGATCAACATTTTGAAAGCATATCGTCGCTATTCTTTCAAAACCTCGTATCTCCAGCTTTCCTCAAAATTGATTTTTTGTGTTTATCATGATGTCAGAGACATTATGCAAATGATGGTAATGTTTTTATTTGTCACAGCCAATCAGAAGGCAGAACAATTTTGCTTTTTCAGCCCCGGTGTTTCAAAACCTCGTATGTATACAAGGTTTTGAAACACAAGTGCTGACCATGTGCTGAGGGGAAACTTCCAACATTCTTGATATTTCGCAGCAAATTTGTGGACTACAGGTGAGATATTATTGCAAATGGCTTGAATTGATATACGGACTGATTAAATGACGAAATAACGATATTATTCATTTCAAAACCTCGTATCTCCAACTTTCTTTTTTTCGTCCTCCTGCAAAATAATGTTTTTGGAGATACGAGGTTTTGAAAGAATAGCGACGATATGGAATTCCACACATCATAGTCAATGCTATTGAGGATACTTACCACAACACAAAGGCCACAGTAACAACTCCTGATGGGGACATGAATTTGATATATTGGCAGGCGTGCTGCGTATCTTTTCATAATGGTGCTAGTGAAGGCAGAGAGGAAGTCCTAGGTTTTTCAGTCAACCCCGGGCGCAGCCGCATAGTTGGACCACTGATGGTAACATATTTTGATTTCGCTGATGACATAGCACTAGTGTCTGACACTGCTGGCCAGGCGCAAAAACTCCTGAAAAGAGTAGAAATGGCAGCTCTAAGTGATGAACCTCCATATGAACACCAAGACAACAAAATACATGGTGTTTAACCAGCAAGATCAGGTTACAATTAAAACTAACGATGGATGGAACCAGTCCGGAATTAGTCAAAGACTTTAAATATCTGGGATCCTGGACATCGAGCAGCATGCAAGATATCAAAACAAGGAAGGCACTAGCATGGAAGGCGTGTAATAAGCTCAACAGTTCATGGCAAAAGAAATGCTGGACGACCGATGTTAAGCTATGTGGATATCCTATACTGGACAAAAGCCTGCTGAGATAAAGACCTGCATGGAAGATAGGCGTGTCTGGAGAGCCAAAGTTATTGCCCGACATAAGTCGCCAGAGTGAGTGAGTTGGTGCTTTTTGGCTGCGTCGGACTACTGCACTACACTGCATTGCACGGTAAATAGCGTTTAGTATGACTCGGACATTTTTTATAAGGATGCAGCATTAATTGTCAATTTTACGGTGTATCCTTGATTAAAGATATTCATGAACAAGACCGAATAAAGCTGTATAATATTTTATACCTTTTTTCATGCATTCTTACATCAAGGATAAACATGTTGTACTCTCAAATGTAGCCATTAGAACAAAACAACGCCGAGAATATTCGAAAAATAATTGTGTTTATTAAGAATCTAGTTGGGATTTTTATTATTAAACAATATAATAACTAACTCAAATACATATAAATGATGGCTACTTTCCACGAATCTGTGTATTATTTTGAAACAGTTGTTTATTTTACTTTTTACCTGAAGGCCGGGCATGGAGAGATTGCCGAGAAGAAAAAAAATGAAATTTGGAAGAAAAAAAATTGTTTCAATAGATAAAGTACGTATATAGGAACCCTGAATGGTAATATTTTTGAGCGAAAGGGTTGAATGATAGCGCTAGATATATCTGGTTGAATCAATTTATGTGGTGAGTGATGCTGATCATTTCGATGTGATGTACATCGAAATTACCAAATCGTAAAATTGTACACTAGAGACAGCGAATTAAGGTAAACGGTTTCAGATGGTAGTTACTATATGCCCAAGTATTATGTAGGTGCATAAAGGACTATTGACAAAATACCCCTTTAACAAGAACATAATGAGTGAATATGTATTACAATTCTGGGTAATTAATCTCTTGCATATTTTCTGAGCGCTATAATCAAGAAGCCAAGGTACCATCAGAACAGTATACACATGGTCATGGTACATTTGTGAAGAGTGTAATAATTTGTAACCGGAATGTTATAAAGCAAAACATATGTAAAATGGGGTTTAGAATGACAAAATAAAGAATATCTACATCATACTTAACATATATCTGAATGCATTGAACAACTTTAACAAGAAATGTGTCATACATTTGCATGACAAAAACCTCAATTTTTATTTTGAAAGCAATAAGACATGACACGACACATATAACCCCCTCCCCATATGCCTACGAAAATAGTAATACGAAATTAGAAAAAGAAAAAAATGTGTTAAAATCCGAACCCGCCCAATGAAGTACATCTGTCCATTTGATATGGTATTCAAGATGAAGATAAAAGTCAAGGATTAACACTTTCCATGTGACTGCAATAAACGGATAACTATTGCACCGTTTTGGGGTGAGTTTGAGCTCGCGTACTTTACGCGAGCTCAACATCATGTGACGTGGGCCCATTATAAACTATAAACAATATTGCATTATACATTATTATACAAATATTGAATGCTTAAAGGGGCGTGTACATCTCAAGTGTTTGTCCTGGACAAAAATCACATGACTCGCTTCGCTCCCAAGTCCTGGCGTGCCCGGCAAAAAGCCCATGATGCAATTCTTAGTCGTAAAAGATGTGCACATAAATCGACAAAATGCTGTACGAACGAAATATAATATATCTAGAATTGTTTCAAAAAGTAGTGTTATTCGTTACATTTAAATCAGAATTACATTCTTTAACAGTAAATAAACAACTTTTGAGCGAGAAACTATCTTAAAACTGCAAAGATTAAGAAATATAAAGCATTTTAAACATCTAATTTATAGAAGAGTGGTATGTTGAACCATATTACTTTTGTTTGTTATCGAGTTTATATAGCGCATGGTTGGCTCAGCGGTAGAGCATTGGACTAGTAATCCGGAGGTCGTGGGTTCGAATCCTATCACGGCTTGACATTTTATTTTAATCGTTTATATACATTTTGTTAAATTAGTTTTCGATATTATTTATCATTTCGTATAATCATTCATTATTGTTCCATTATAGTTTATTTTGGAATGTGGAATTATTTACGATTTCATTTTAATTTTCCACTGACTGGTTAGTGTGCATGGCATCATGAAAGGTGACATGTACCGCGGTATACCACCGCACTGTCCTACTCATGCAACAGGCCAATATAATATAAACTCGTTGTGGTCACATTTTTTAACCTGGGCTACATTTGTGTTACATTGGTCATTTTCATGAAATATACATCATTTTTTTTGTTTTAGTAGAATATATCAAAATATTTACATCTAAAGGGTATAAACCCATATATATCTGGAAAGCTCATAATGTAAGGATTGTAAATTCTTAAACTAGAAATCAAATATACAGGTGACCTAAACATTATACAGGGTGTAACAATTAAAATGTTATACAAAATGATGATTTACTTTTTTTCTTCCACAGTCTAAATGCAGGACCTATATGAAGGATATACATGTTTTTGTTGTATTTGAGTAAATTACCCATCCATCGAATACAATATTAATTAGTCAGCTTATTAGGAAGTATATATATATGGGGTGGTCAAAATACCCAATGTTTAATACTAAAAAAACACCAATTTAAACAAGTTATGAAATATATGATAATTCAGAACAAGTTTTGAGAGACTATCGTTTAGTTTAACCATCACTATGTGATTATAAAGCATTGTTTCACACAGCAATTTAATATACAGGGTGTTTAAACTACCATGTACTGAATGAAGGGGTCGTGATGACCTCGAAAGCTACGGAGCTCAAACACAATGGTTCGAAAAAGGTATTTAAATTATTCCTAAAATCATGATCGAACCCAATATCAGTCTACATGCTTCTACCATGTACAGTACGTGAGTATTATGTTGTCATCCCATCCACTACAGTTATTGATAACTTAACTCAACCTGCAACAGTGGGCATTTAAAAGTATCATAATAATATGTGTTGCATATAAAGTAATGACAATTAATTACTTTGGCTATAGTACATGTAGTACCAGTTGTGGTCACAGGTCTTAAAGACATTCCTGAGGCAGGAGTCCAGTAATACTTTCAAATGAAGGTCAGGAGAAACCATCCATTCATGCAAATAGGACAATAAGATTTAGTCAGTTGTTGATTACTGTGTGTGGTAGAGCATGACATTGTATGCAATGGAATAATTTGCATACTTGGGACTGCTATACCACTCCGCTACCATTTGTCTGTTAGGACATTTTGAGATTTAACAATGTTCCACCCATGTATTGCATTGCAATCACCTCCTCCTCCTCCACTCCCTCCTCCTCCGCTCCCTCAACCACCCTGACTAATTATACTTAACGAGCTGTATTAATTAAAGCAAAAGTGATAGATTTTTTCTCTCTTCAGATTATTAAAAAGTATTAAATTGTCTTTAAGATAAGCTCAAACACAAGTCAATTTGATAGAGAGTTACTCAAATACAATAGCCTAAAGACAAAAAAACCCTCTTAAATGTAACAAAACCACCTTTTTGTGGTGCCGAGGTTAAAAAACGTGACCTTGTGTGTTATTATCGATTGAGCTAAACTTGTAAAGTAAATGCCAGCCGTTATGTAATACAAATCAATGTGCCTGTATTATTATTATTGAAATAAATACACCTCCATTTGTAGTTTCTGAGTAATATATTTAAAACTAGCTAGAACGGTTCACGGATTTCGCGGCTCGAAAAGGATGTTTGAATTTGATCTCAATATAATAGGCTATAATCCAAGCTGCTATAGGCAAAAGCTATATACAAATGACCGTGCAGCTATTTCGTGAAAATCTATACAGCCGGTCAAATATAATTTTTGTACCAAGTTTGCAACGCGCAGATACCGTGTAGGTCGCCGCCATTATTACAGAAAGCGAAAGAACGTTGTGTTACAGTTTTGTTAGAAATATAAACGTGAGAGTATTACTAAACCTATTTTTCCTGTACTAACTACCCCAACTTTTTATACTATGTTGAAATTAATATTCATGCCGTTGAGCAACATTTTGGGAACAAATATTAAACGTAACTAGATTTCTTCATATTTTCTTACAGTATATTTTATTTTATTTTTATTTATTTATTTATTTGAACATACGCTTTTAAAACAGCGGCACCCGTCTACCCGACGGTGCGTTCATATACAGAAAATCACAAGATTAATACACAATTATATACACAAATTACAAAGTTTTACCATGAGATAGATACATATTATATACAGACACAAAGTCAATCATACAAAATTGATCTGAAATTATGTCAGGCACACGTGGAAAATGGCACTCTATACATGTATATACATGAACAAATATATTAAATTCAATCGTCATTGTTTGCGCATTTCGTCTCTAATCGTGCCTTCCATGCACGTTTGGAGAAGGACTTACAAAATTTGTCAAATACATGATAAAAGTCGTTAACATTGCTTATATTACAAAATGTGGTGTATGTACTACCTAGCATTAATTTATATTTTACATCAAGATCGCTAGAGATAAATAGCACCCATACATCAATACCATTTAAGTCAATTAGAGCCTTTTCTAGATTATTATATTCATTAGTTCTTATAGCATTAAGTGACATGCAAGTGAAAAGAAAGTGTTTTGTATCCTCAACACCATTATTACATAATTGACAGGTGCCATTATTATCAGGGGTCCATTTACTCACTTTGGACTCTAATGGTAGTGTATTTGAACGAATCTTGAATTTAAGACAAGCCCCATAAAAATCAATGTTATCTAACAAGTATGTCTCCATGCCTGGAGTGTACTTAATACTCAAATAATCTGTAAGAGAGGATTTGGATTTGACATCTTCTTCCCATTCAATGTTAGATATATTATTGATCGCGCGTTTAACTGAATTGGCCCAATGAGGATTCAATGGAGCTCTACCAGACTTCGCTGAATCAATGATGTCAATTAGGTCACACTTGTGCAAAATATTATGAATACAATATAAGAATTTGTATCGAAGTTTAATTGGCTCAATATCCAAACTTAGCATTGTGTTAATAAGTAATTTTGGCCAGCGATGTTGCTCCATGTCAATGATACGTGCGAAATATTTTGCTCTAAAGCCATCTTGAATTGTGGAAATTGGTGCCCATCCGAGTTCACCATAAAGTACAGCGCGAGGTGTGTTACGAGGGGCTTTTAAAATGTAACGTGCCATTTCAAGCTGAAGATTTTCAATTTTCTTTACATCTGCTTGACTACCAGGAAACCACACCGAACTTGCATAATTTATCGATGGAAGAGCTATTGTTTTCCATAGGACATCACCATAATGTACACGATTAAAGTTATCAAAATTGTTAATAATAGACTTAATATATGCAATGAGATCACTGTACTTGCACGTGCCATCACTGTACTTGCACGTGCGAACAATTTTCATTTAGTCCTTTTAATAGTCCCCGCGGGTGCCAAGTTCACGCAATAAACATCATGTTACATGAGATTGCGCATTGGGGGATGGTGTTATAAAGACCAGATTGAATATGTCATACGAAATCAGGAATAAAACGGTCCGTTTGGCCGTTCAAATTGCTAAAAATGTTGTTTTAAAAAAATAATCGAAAATAAAAAAAAGAATACGGTCGGCACCACAGGTACACGGTCGGTCGGACGTGGACAAACAAACAATTTATTTTTCTTGGCCTAACCCTACCTTACCCAACCCTACCCCTAACTAACCATAAGGCTAACCCTAACCCTAACCCTAACCCTAACCCTAACCCTAACCCTAACCCTAACCCTAACCCTTACCCTTACCCTTACCTTTACCCTTACCCTTACCCTTACCCTGACCATAACCCTACCTAACCATTACCCTTACCCTAACTATAGGTTGTACAGTCTGGTACCATAGGTTGTATAGTCTGGTGAAGCAATTGGCTACCCGATGATAGGTCGTATAGTCACTTCCATATAATAAACAGTGGTAGATTTGTCAAGCAATTGAAGCAACGGTGTGTGGTTAGTCCACTGTTAAGTTGCGATTTTGTCTCAAAACAGAATGAACATATAAAATGGCGATACATTCTTAGTTTTTACTCAAACCCTGGTATTTCAAATTTGGGCATCGATGGGTATATCATTTTGTGACAGCCTGTGTATGAATAAATGCACCAAATTGGAAACAGACAATTTTGCGCATTTGACTTAAATGTTTTCTGAACACTTTGGAATACGTTTCATTTATGTAATGTTAGCATAACACTGAAGTTTTGACAATTTCTTTTGCAAAAACCCACATGAATGGAATCTGAAGAATGAGCACGTGTTTACCATGTTTGAAAGTGATTTCAATGTGTATTGTTTTGAGTTATACAATCAAACATTTTATATCTCATGGGGCCTCAGAAATTGTTAATGTTAAAAACTTATTTTACAACTTATTGAGCCACTTGTTGGCGCACCCGCTACGACGGTCGCCTCTATCATGTTTATAATGTTGAGTTTAAACATAAAACTAGTCGGCATACCCACCTGTGATCTTTTCCAGGGGACGCCCTCAATCCTGGAAAAATTGGAAGCAGATTTTCTTCCAGATTTACTTTTCTGATCATAAATCATGAATATATTCCAAGGTACAGAGTGATACGATTCCTAATAACCTCAAAATCATAGTTTTAGAGTGAATTTAGAGTAAAATTTAAAATAATAAAAGATTGTACCGCTCGGTACAATCTATTTTCAAACCATGCATGATTTTGAAGTAATTAGAAATCGTATCGATCTGTAACTTAGAAGATCTTTATGATTTATGATCAAAAATGCAAATCTGCAAGAAAATCTGCTTTCATAGTAAAATCAATGATAGAGGGCGCTACTTGGAAAAGATCACATAATATGCCTTTAAGTCTCACAGTGTTTCACAGTACAAATAACATATCTGTTTCACCTGTGGTATGATGTGGTCAAGACGAGAGAGAGAGATTTTGGACAGCGAAAATGGAAAATTACCCTCAAAATGTATACAGTCATGTGTTTGCTGTTTTTCTCCGTATTGTATCGATAGATCTAAGACTGCGATTTCAACACAGAAAATGGAATTACTGTTGGATTATATCTAAATATAATTGGAACGATCATATTGCAAGAGTTAAAGGTTTTGTACTTGCAGATAGCATAATATGAACTCCAATGTATTACTATGCTTTTAGCATATCTGGAATATTTCTAATCGGTCACATTCATTGTAAAATGTATGTCATAGTGATGCCTCTTATGTTAAATCTTTAGAATCTTTATGAGTTTCTGTGTGTGCAACCTTCAGAATAACCAATCAGATAGTCAACCGTACAGAAAATCAACTCGTGAAGAGACTTGAATCATCTTCAGTTAGTCCTGTAATTGATATATCTCAGTTCAAAAACAAACTACTTTTGCAGTATTTCTTATAGGGGAGGGTAAAGCTTAATGGTTGTCTTGACCTGGATCTGGATAATCAAAATGCAATTTAATATCAAATTAGCCATTTCTATTGTTTGCAGTCTGTGAAGTGAAAGAGATATCTGAAATTTAGACCGGTTATATTTGACCTTATTTCACAGAAATTCACACTAAATGGAAATTTGGTTTTCACTGAACATATGGTACTGATATCAATATACTTGTAGCTGAGATTCAAAGCTACAATTACGGAATATTGCGTAACACTTTCCACGCGGCTATTGGTTTTACCATATAAAAACAGATGTTCAGAAATCTTTCCCAATCTATCTCAAGGATTACTGAACCAATACGAGGCATGTTTGTATTTATTTCAATGCATTTCACATGCTGATTCCAAGTATGGTTATGAAATTTAACAATTTTGACAACAGTTTGAGACATTTTAGAATGTCGTCTGACGCCTGCCACGTGGAAAGTGTTAAAACTGGCTTATATAATAGAAAGGTAGTTGGCAAAAAAGGAACAATAGCGTAACCTACAATTTTTCCTGATCTTTGTACCATTGAAATTGACAACAGAGAACTGTAGTCAATCTCGGGGGAAAAATACCTTTACTTTTGACATGTTTGACATTGCTGAAAACTGACGTCATGAAAATAATGTTCACTATTGCAAACTATATGCAGCGGGATATACATGTACATTGTATCAAACACCATTGTAAATTATCAGGTGATGTATGTATTAGACCAATAATATGGACAACATCTAATTCCTTTGTTCTTGTGGAAAATTAACACAAACGAATAGGCCTATCCTCGCATATAATTTTATTTGTTCAAAATGTGTATAATGTTTTCTCATTTAAGAAACCATGAAATTGTGAAGAAAAGGTCATCGACCCGGGCAGTGACTTGTATCTGTTTTATTTACAGTCAAGGTTTAAATAAAATAAAATTCCGAACAACTCGTATCATTTTATTTTAGTTATATCGAAATAACCATAATGAGCACTATATCTGTATAGTTGCGTTCAATTAGATTATAGTCGATATGACACTCAAGTCAAGTCTAACATTTTTATTTATTTTATGCTCACGTGATCCTAAAGCAATTAAGCTTGGTTGCAAAAATTGTCAATTTAGGCAAATCTGATAATTTTCACGAATTCAAAATAGTTCCATTAAAACGTTACGCCAGCATTTTATAATTACGCTCTCGCAGCAATGAGCATGATGAGTTCAGCACGGTATCAAATCCACGCCAAAACTGTCGCCCAAATCAGGCCGTGAAAGCCGTGAACCGCGTAATGTACTTTTGAAGATACAACTCTCTTTTCTGAATTGTGAAGCAAATTACAAATATCGGTGGTGTAGGAAATAGGAAAATCGATTCAAGGACATAAGCCGACTGGCTTCTTATTTACATAACAATTGGCCTTTGCAGATCATGTTCATAGACTAGCTAGGGCCATTCAATATGAGTTAGGTGCGGTATTACAGGTTTTTTTAAGGGCCTTGGCTATTAGGAGCTATTTATGTGTATATTATATATTCTAACAGTAGCCCTTTTTTGCTAAATGTAACGAGATTTTTGTTACTATTATACATGTATATGTATAGGGATCGTATATTAGCTATCGCTATCAGCTAAAGGGGTACCCCTAACCAAAGTAATGTTTAGCTTATATTAGCTACCCCTATCTGCTAATGGGCTATCTTGATTTTATTTTATTTTTTCCATGGAAAACGTAGCTATTGAGCTATCAGCTATCACAACCCGTTAGCTTATATTAGATACCCCTATCTAATAATGGGCTATCTTGATTTTATATTTTTCCCCTGGAAAACGTAGCTATTGAGCTATCAGCTATCACAACCCGTTAGCTTATATTAGCTACCCCTATCTGCTAATGGACTATCTTGATTTTATATTTTTTCCCCTGGAAAACGTAGCTATTGAGCTATCAGCTATCACAACCCGTTAGCTTATATTAGCTACCCTATCTGCTAATGGGCTATCTTTATTTTATATTTTTTCCCTCGAAAACTGTAGCTATTGAGCTATCAGCTATCACAACCCGTTAGCTTATATTAGCTACCCCTATCTGCTGATGGGCTATCTTGATTTTATATTTTTCCCCTCGAAATCGTAGCTATTGAGCTATCAGCTATCACAACGCGTTAGCTTATATTAGCTACCCCTATCGGCTAATGGGCTATCTTGATTTTATATTTTTTCCCCTGGAAAACGTAGCTATTGAGCTATCAGCTATCACAACCCGTTAGCTTATATTAGCTACCCCTATCTGCTAATGGGCTATCTTTATTTTATATTTTTTCCCTCGAAAACGTAGCTATTGAGCTATCAGCTATCACAACCCGTTAGCTTATATTAGCTACCCCTATCTGCTAATGGGCTATCTTGATTTTATATTTTTTCCCTCGAAAACTGTAGCTATTGAGCTATCAGCTATCACAACCCGTTAGCTTATATTAGCTTATATTAGCTACCCCTATCTGCTAATGGGCTATCTTTATTTTATATTTTTCCCCCTCGAAAACGTAGCTATTGAGCTATCAGCTATCACAACCCGTTAGCTTATATTAGCTACCCCTATCTGCTAATGGGCTATCTTGATTTTATATTTTTTCCCTCGAAAACTGTAGCTATTGAGCTATCAGCTATCACAACCCGTTAGCTTATATTAGCTACCCCTATCTGCTAATGGGCTATCTTTATTTTATATTTTCCCCCCTCGAAAACGTAGCTATTGAGCTATCAGCTATCACAACCCGTTAGCTTATATTAGCTACCCCTATCTGCTAATGGGCTATCTTTATTTTATATTTTTCCCCTCGAAATCGTAGCTATTGAGCTATCAGCTATCACAACGCGTTAGCTTATATTAGATACCCCTATCTGCTAATGGGCTATCTTGATTTTATATTTTCCCCCCTGGAAAACGTAGCTATTGAGCTATCAGCTATCACAACCCGTTAGCTTATATTAGCTACCCCTATCTGCTAATGGGCTATCTTGATTTTATATTTTTTTTCCCCTGGAAATCGTAGCTATTGAGCTATCAGCTATCACAACCCGTTAGCTTATATTACCTACCCCTATCTGCTAATGGGCTATCTTGATTTTATATTTTTTCCCCTGGAAATCGTAGCTATTGAGCTATCAGCTATCACAACCCGTTAGCTTATATTAGCTACCCTATCTGCTAATGGGCTATCTTTATTTTATATTTTTTCCCTCGAAAACTGTAGCTATTGAGCTATCAGCTATCACAACCCGTTAGCTTATATTAGCTACCCCTATCTGCTAATGGGCTATCTTGATTTTATATTTTTTCCCTCGAAATCGTAGCTATTGAGCTATCAGCTATCACAACGCGTTAGCTTATATTAGCTACCCCTATCGGCTAATGGGCTATCTTGATTTTATATTTTTTCCCCTGGAAAACGTAGCTATTGAGCTATCAGCTATCACAACCCGTTAGCTTATATTAGCTACCCCTATCTGCTAATGGGCTATCTTTATTTTATATTTTTCCATCGAAAACTGTGGCTATTGAGCTATCAGCTATCACAACCCGTTAGCTTATATTAGCTACCCCTATCTGCTAATGGGCTATCTTTATTTTATATTTTTTTCCCCTCGAAAACGTAGCTATTGAGCTATCAGCTATCACAACCCGTTAGCTTATATTAGCTACCCCTATCTGCTAATGGGCTATCTTTATTTTATATTTTTTCCCTCGAAAACGTAGCTATTGAGCTATCAGCTATCACAACGCGTTAGCTTATATTAGCTACCCCTATCGGCTAATGGGCTATCTTGATTTTATATTTTTTCCCTCGAAATCGTAGCTATTGAGCTATCAGCTATCACAACCCGTTAGCTTATATTAGCTACCCCTATCTGCTAATGGGCTATCTTTATTTTATATTTTTTCCCTCGAAAACGTAGCTATTGAGCTATCAGCTATCACAACCCGTTAGCTTATATTAGCTACCCCTATCTGCTAATGGGCTATCTTGATTTTATATTTTTTCCCTCGAAAACTGTAGCTATTGAGCTATCAGCTATCACAACCCGTTAGCTTATATTAGCTACCCCTATCTGCTAATGGGCTATCTTTATTTTATATTTTTCCCCCTCGAAAACGTAGCTATTGAGCTATCAGCTATCACAACCCGTTAGCTTATATTAGCTACCCCTATCTGCTAATGGGCTATCTTTATTTTATATTTTTTCCCTCGAAATCGTAGCTATTGAGCTATCAGCTATCACAACGCGTTAGCTTATATTAGATACCCCTATCTGCTAATGGGCTATCTTGATTTTATATTTTCCCCCCTGGAAAACGTAGCTATTGAGCTATCAGCTATCACAACCCGTTAGCTTATATTAGCTACCCCTATCTGCTAATGGGCTATCTTGATTTTATATTTTTTTTCCCTGGAAATCGTAGCTATTGAGCTATCAGCTATCACAACCCGTTAGCTTATATTACCTACCCCTATCTGCTAATGGGCTATCTTGATTTTATATTTTTTCCCAGGGAAATCGTAGCTATTGAGCTATCAGCTATCACAACCCGTTAGCTTATATTAGCTACCCTATCTGCTAATGGGCTATCTTTATTTTATATTTTTTCCCTCGAAAACTGTAGCTATTGAGCTATCAGCTATCACAACCCGTTAGCTTATATTAGCTACCCCTATCTGCTAATGGGCTATCTTGATTTTATATTTTTTCCCTCGAAATCGTAGCTATTGAACTATCAGCTATCACAACGCGTTAGCTTATATTAGCTACCCCTATCGGCTAATGGGCTATCTTGATTTTATATTTTTTCCCCTGGAAAACGTAGCTATTGAGCTATCAGCTATCACAACCCGTTAGCTTATATTAGCTACCCCTATCTGCTAATGGGCTATCTTTATTTTATATTTTCCCCTCGAAAACTGTAGCTATTGAGCTATCAGCTATCACAACCCGTTAGCTTATATTAGCTACCCCTATCTGCTAATGGGCTATCTTTATTTTATTTATTTTTTCCCTCGAAAACGTAGCTATTGAGCTATCAGCTATCACAACCCGTTAACTTATATTAGCTACCCCTATCTGCTAATGGGCTATCTTTATTTTATATTTTTTCCCTCGAAAACGTAGCTATTGAGCTATCAGCTATCACAACGCGTTAGCTTATATTAGCTACCCCTATCGGCTAATGGGCTATCTTGATTTTATATTTTTTCCCCTGGAAAACGTAGCTATTGAGCTATCAGCTATCACAACCCGTTAGCTTATATTACCTACCCCTATCTGCTAATGGGCTATCTTTATTTTATATTTTTTCCCTCGAAAACGTAGCTATTGAGCTATCAGCTATCACAACCCGTTAGCTTATATTAGCTACCCCTATCTGCTAATGGGCTATCTTGATTTTATATTTTTTCCCTCGAAAACTGTAGCTATTGAGCTATCAGCTATCACAACCCGTTAGCTTATATTAGCTACCCCTATCTGCTAATGGGCTATCTTTATTTTATATTTTTCCCCCTCGAAAACGTAGCTATTGAGCTATCAGCTATCACAACCCGTTAGCTTATATTAGCTACCCCTATCTGCTAATGGGCTATCTTTATTTTATATTTTTTCCCTCGAAATCGTAGCTATTGAGCTATCAGCTATCACAACGCGTTAGCTTATATTAGATACCCCTATCTGCTAATGGGCTATCTTGATTTTATATTTTCCCCCCTGGAAAACGTAGCTATTGAGCTATCAGAACCCGTTAGCTTATATTAGCTACCCCTATCTGCTAATGGGCTATCTTGATTTTATATTTTTTCCCCTGGAAATCGTAGCTATTGAGCTATCAGCTATCACAGCCCGTTAGCTTATATTACCTACCCCTATCTGCTAATGGGCTATCTTGATTTTATATTTTTTCCCCTGGAAATCGTAGCTATTGAGCTATCAGCTATCACAACCCGTTAGCTTATATTAGCTACCCCTATCTGCTAATGGGCTTTCTTGATTTTATATTTTTTCCCTGGAAATCGTAGCTATTGAGCTATCAGCTATCACAACGCGTTAGCTTATATTAGCTACCCCTATCTGCTAATGGGCTATCTTGATTTTATATTTTTTCCCTCGAAATCGTAGCTATTGAGCTATCAGCTATCACAACGCGTTAGCTTATATTAGCTACCCCTATCTGCTAATGGGCTATATTGATTTTATATTTTTTCCCCTGGAAAACGTAGCTATTGAGCTATCAGCTATCACAACGCGTTAGCTTATATTAGCTACCCCTATCTGCTAATGGGCTATCTTGATTTTATATTTTTTCCCTCGAAATCGTAGCTATTGAGCTATCAGCTATCACAACGCGTTAGCTTATATTAGATACCCCTATCTGCTAATGGGGTATCTTGATTTTATATTTTTCCCCCTGGAAAACGTAGCTATTGAGCTATCAGCTATCACAACCCGTTAGCTTATATTAGCTACCCCTATCTGCTAATGGGCTATCTTGATTTTATATTTTTTTCCCCTGGAAATCGTAGCTATTGAGCTATCAGCTATCATAACCCGTTAGCTTATATTACCTACCCCTATCTGCTAATGGGCTATCTTGATTTTATATTTTTTCCCTGGAAATCGTAGCTATTGAGCTATCAGCTATCACAACCCGTTAGCTTATATTAGCTACCCCTATCTGCTAATGGGCTATCTTGATTTTATATTTTTTCCCTCGAAATCGTAGCTATTGAGCTATCAGCTATCACAACGCGTTAGCTTATATTAGATACCCCTATCTGCTAATGGGCTATCTTGATTTTATATTTTCCCCCCTGGAAAACGTAGCTATTGAGCTATCAGCTATCACAACCCGTTAGCTTATATTAGCAACCCCTATCTGCTAATGGGCTATCTTGATTTTATATTTTTTTCCCCTGGAAATATTGAGCTATCAGCTATCACAACCCGTTAGCTTATATTACCTACCCCTATCTGCTAATGGGCTATCTTGATTTTATATTTTTTCCCCTGGAAATCGTAGCTATTGAGCTATCAGCTATCACAACCTGTTAGCTTATATTAGCTACCCCTATCTGCTAATGGGCTATCTTGATTTTATATTTTTTCCCCTCGAAAACGTAGCTATTGAGCTATCAGCTATCACAACCCGTTAGCTTATATTAGCTACCCCTATCTGCTAATGGGCTATCTTTATTTTATATTTTTTTCCCTCGAAAACGTAGCTATTGAGCTATCAGCTATCACAACCCGTTAGCTTATATTAGCTACCCCTATCTGCTAATGGGCTATTTTTATTTTATATTTTTTCCCTCGAAAACTTAGCTATTGAGCTATCAGCTATCACAACCCGTTAGCTTATATTAGCTACCCCTATCTGCTAATGGGATATCTTTATTTTATTTTTTTCCCCTCGAAAACGTAGCTATTGAGCTATCAGCTATCACTATATTAGCTACCCCTATCTGCTAATGGGCTAGGCCTATCTTTATTATATATTTTTTCCCTCATTTAAAACTTAGCTATTGCGGCTATCAGCTATCACAACCCCTTAGCTTATATCAGCTACCCCTATCTGCTAATGGGCTATCTTTATTTTATATTTTTTCCTCAATTGAAAACTGTTACGAAAGGTTTCCGAAAAATCTGTTGTTCGATAATAATTATGGTAAATTATGGCCGCGTAGAAAGTGTTATCATGCATAATAAGAATGTTAACTTTTATTGGCTTTTTACACCTACACGTTTTAAAGAACGACCAATCGTGTGTTACGGGATCGATTTGATGTTTTAACGCTTAATAAGGGTTTAAATTTCTATGGCTTCTAAGTTCTAACACCAAGTTAAAAACACCAACAATGTGATGGCTTCCTACACCAAAGTTATATCAAATGTAACCACCTTAACACTTTCCACGCGGCAGGCAGCTGCAGACGACATTCCAAAATTTCACAAAATGTTTCAAAAATGTCAAAATGATTGTATTTCATTACCATATTTGTAATCACCATGAGAAATGCATTGAAATAAGTACAAACATGCCTTGTTTTTGGTCAGTAATCTTTGAGATAGACTTTGAAAATTATGAAAGGTTTCTGAAAAATCTCTTTTGTGTATGGTAAAAATAATAGCCGCGTGGAAAGCGTTAAAAGGTGTTTAAATTTTTACATTTTATTGGCTTTTTTAAGAACGACCCTTGATGTGTTTGGGAAACGATCAAGTTAATGTTTTATCTTATAATATATTGTTGTAATAGCTAATATCAGCTATAGCTAGGTTTATAATAAAGTAAAAATATAACTACCATTAGCGCATAACCCGATATTAGCTATCAATAGCTGACATTAGCTACCAATAGCTTATATAAGCTACCAATAGCGTATTATTAGATTGTTGTAATAGCTAATAGCTGGTATATCTATGTCTAGAATAAAGAAGAAATCGAACTACCATATCGCATTAGCGAATATTAGCTATATTAGCTAGCGCTCTATTAAGCCGATATCAGCTTATGATAGATAGCAATAGCTTATATGATTGTTATAATAGAAGGTTGTAATAGCTAATATCAGCTATAGCTAGATTTAGAATAAAGTAAGAATCTATGTACCATTATCCTATTAGCCAATATTAGGTATCGATAGCTTATATTGGCTACCAATAGCTTATATTAGCTACCCGTAGCTTATAATATATAGATTGTTGTAATAGCTTATATCAGCTATAGCTAGGTTTATAATAAAATAAAAATCTAACTATTAGCGCATAACCATATATTAGCTATCAATAGCTGATATTAGCTACCAATAGCTGATATTAGCTACCAATAGCTTATATTAGCTTCCAATAGCGTATATTAGATTGTTGTAATAGCTAATAGCTGGTATATCTATGTTTACAATAAAGAAGAAATCGAACTATCATATGGCATTAGCGGGTATAGTAGCTTATAATATTAGCTAGCGCTCTAGTTAGCCGATATCAGCTTATATTAGATAGCAATAGCTTATATGATTGTTATAATAGAAGGTTGTAAAAGCTAATATCAGCTATAGCTAGATTTAGAATAAAGTAAGAATCTATGTACCATTATCCTATTAGCCAATATTAGGTATCGATAGCTTATATTGGCTACCAATAGCTTATATTAGCTACCCGTAGCTTATAATAGATTGTTGTAATATCTTATATCAGCTATAGCTAGGTTTATAATAAAATAAAAATCTAACTATTAGCGCATAACCCGATATTAGCTATCAATAGCTGATATTAGCTA
The DNA here is from genome assembly GCA_035610835.1 of Ophiura sarsii. NCBI lineage: Eukaryota > Metazoa > Echinodermata > Ophiuroidea > Amphilepidida > Ophiuridae > Ophiura > Ophiura sarsii. Next base: position 5,377,989 of record CM069457.1, read on the forward strand.
CCAATAGCTTATATTAGCTTCCAATAGCGTATATTAGATTGTTGTAATAGCTAATAGCTGGTATATCTATGTTTACAATAAAGAAGAAATCGAACTATCATATCGCATTAGCGGGTAGCAGCTTATATTAGCTAGCGCTCTAGTTAGCCGATATCAGCTTATATTAGAAGGCAATATCTTATATGATTGTGATAATAGAATGTTGTAATAGCTAGTATCAGCTATAGGTAGGTTTGTAGCTGATATTAGCTAATACAATAAGCACATTGTAATAGCTAATATCTTATAGCTATAGCTAATATATAATAGCTGGTATTAGATGTATTTGAGTACTATACTAATATACCATATTAGCTAGCTATAGCTGATAATAGCTACGGCAATAACGGGTTAATTGTAGTAGCTAATATCTTATTACCTATAGCTAATATCTAATATCCCCCTTTATTACCTAATATCATCCAATATCAGCTACAAGTACCATTAGCTAGTATCCGCAATAGCTGAGGCTATTGGTGGCTATTAGGTTTCTAATGCAGCTAAATGTAATATCGCACCTTAATGTTCAATATAGGCCTACGGAGTAGTAAACACAATTATATTTACAGGACATTCGTTATCGCAGTGAAATTGCAAAAGAAAAAAAGTATCATATTTAACATTCAATAAATATAGCGAACGATAAGCAGTCCTGTCAATTTATAAAAACAAACAGTGTAATAACAAAACAAAACAGAAAAGAAACCCGCCATCCCCAGGACTCGAACCACTGACCTCATGATTGTAAAGCCGGCGCTTTGACGATTGAGCTAATGAAGGCTATTCATAAACATTAAGAAGAAAAGCATTACATAGAGTTCAAAATACAAATATCTCTTAAATCGGAGGCTAAAATGCTTTATATTTCGATTGGTGTGCATTTTTAACATGGGTTATCGCCCAAAAGTTGATTTTATGCTGAAGGAGATTGTAATTCTGATTTCATTATAATGCATAACACTATTTTTTGAAACGATTCTAGACACCTATTTCGTTCGTAAATAAATTTCACCATTACGTTTGATCGATTAAAATTCGCGGCGAATCTATTGCACCATGGGTATTATTACTTGGAAACACGGAGACTCAGATACATAGGGAGTCATGTGACTTTTGTCCAGGACAAACACTTGAGATGTACACGCCCCTTTAAGGATGTGAAACTATATTACAAGGGGCAAAAAAGGCAAAGACTTTTCGCACGGGCACCCTGCACCTTAAACCTTATAGGCTATATGCAGGGTTTACTCTAGAGGGCGGTATACCACTGTTCGTGTAGCTAAAGGTTGAAAAGCTATATGCAGGGTTTACTCTAGTGGGCGGTATACAATTGCCCGTGTAGCTAAAGGTTGAAAAGCTATATTCAGGGTTTACTCTAGAGGGCGGTATACGACTGCCCATGTAGCTAAAGGTTGAAAAACTATATGCAGGGTTACTCTAGTAAAAGTGAATATTTTGCTCGTGTAATTGTCAGCGCTTTGGCACAGTTAGACAATTTTGCTCGTTTTTATTTTTGCGATTTGGAGCTTCTTTCTTAAAATATTAGACTGGAGAGCAATGCAGCTAGTTATAGTATAGTAGCATGCAGGGGCGTAACAGAGGTTGGTTGTCAGGGGGGCACAGCCAAACAAATTCCTGGTTAGAATAATTCCGTTCCGGAATTTTTCGTAAAATGTTGCCCCAAATGTTTCCCCAGTCAGTCACCTCGTGAATTAAGTGGGGGTCAAAAAGGGAGGGGGGGGGGGGGGGGTACTGCGCAATTTTTTTTCTTTCTTTCTTTCCCTTTCTTCTTTTATTTCTTTCCCCTTTTTTCTCCTTTTTCTTTTTTTTTCTCCCTTTTCCTTTCTCTCTCTCTTTTCTTTCCCTTTCCCCCTTCTTTTCCTCTTTTCCCTTCCCCCCATTTTTCCTGGTGGGTAGGTTTACATTTCCTGCTGAGCACCTTCAGGGGGGGGGGGGGGGGGGCACTAATTGGGCGTTGAGTGACGGTTGGGGTATGGGGGGGGGGGGCGCTCTTCACTTTCTTCACCTCATGCATGGACCTATATACGAAATCAACTACCGCCTATATATATAATATATATATTATAATAAATTATCAAAATGATGCACTGCCCGTATCAAAAGTGCTCAATTCCTAAGAAGAGCGTAATATATTGAAAAACAAGCAGTAAATTAAGAATTATTTATACATAGTAACTGGCAGTTTCGTGCACACCAACCACACAGGGTGGTGGCAATCTTCAGACTGGAGTATATCAAATTATAAAATAGTCAACAATAATAATAATATAATAATACAGCATATCCAAGTTATTGACACACATAAGTGAAATATCAATAATCCATAATAGGTGTGAAAGTCATCTCCAGATAGGATAATCCATTATGAGTTGAATAGGTGGAAAGTCAATCACAAGATTAGGTAAGGTAATCCCTGAGGTAATCACTAATCAGTCATAAAGTTGGATCATAATAATGAAAAATGAAAACAATAGTCAATAGAAAACAGGATGAGCTGGTAGTCTGGTAAAATATGGCCATCCAGAAAAAACATTACGTTACGCCGAAAGCATTGAGTTTGTGTTTCCGTTTGTGTCTGCACATAGAGTATAGTTCCGAGCGTTTGTTTAGAGTACATATCCTGGGCGCAGTCATGATGTGAAACTTCTCCGCGATGCATAGGTTGCAGCGCTTTGAGGCCGGGTTGTATGGAGTCGCGTGTTGGATGATGGACCATTTGATGTGGAATGGATCTTTTTTGCGTTTTAGATTCCAAATGAATTTGGATAGTTCCCCATCAATGGAATACATCGGTCTCACAAGCACCACCTTCAAGGAGAGACTAGGTAACCACACACAATCATTTAAGGATGAATCAAAGTCTCTTGCATCGGAACTATCCAAATTCATTTGGAATCTAAAACGCAAAAAAGATCCATTCCACATCAAATGGTCCATCATCCAACCAATTTACTACTCTATTAACACCTCATATCGTATCATTTAATTTATTTCATTGTTAGTTTTCTTGATTATGTTTTCATGTTATATATTGTAATATATTTCGTTGTTACCAAAATTCAAAAACTTATTTAATAAAATGGACACACAAATGGATCAATGTGTCCTATAGGCCAGTGACTACCCTTGGCTTTGCCCCCTAACTATTGTGACGTTTCTAATACTTCTTCTCCTTTGTCACGGGGGAAATAGACCTCAGAGGTAGCAGCAACTCGCTTCATTCTATTATGATCAAGATCAACACAATTCTTTATTCATCCATGTTACAGACTACGACCTAATCGGCCGGATGCTCCAATCAATCTCCCTTATAATCTCGTATTACAACAGCGCCAGCCGGGATGGACTGATCCTACCGAGAGAGGGCGCTATGTCCTATATTCTATTCGTGACACTATCAACCACTTGATGCATGATGTAGCACCCCATGTACAGAAGACTCACCTCTTCAATCGGGTCAGGGTTAACATTGGTTTATGGCCTTATCCCAACTACCAACCATCAAAATATAGACCAATGTATTATGGTACACCCGTTGTAACACAACACCCCCCCCCCCCCCCCCCCCCCCCCACTACTACATCTCAGGTTAGGGTTAGTGTTTAGCCTTGACTTATGACCTTATCCCAACTACATACTACCAGAATATACCTATTTACATAATGTACAGCGGGAACCAAATTTTCCCATCGGTTTCATGATATTATTTATTTTCCCGACAGTTTCCGATCTTTAAACCGATGCTCCTGTTTCCGAAGGTTTCCGATACCGATACGAAATGGTCTATGACTTCACTGGTCGTCTCGATCAGGATTGATCGGTGCAAGTTTCACGGGCTCGTAAACCTTAACACTCATATAAGTCTAGAAAAAAGAGGAGTTGCATAGCGTGTTTGGAATAATTTGAACTTGATTTTATTATATTCCCATGCGGTTCAGTTTATACGTGATCACTCATTTCTTCTAAGCATGCTTCTCAGATGCCAAACCTTGCAACTGTAGGGTGAAAGCAGAGTGCCCCTTGAGCGGGAAATGCAGAGCATCGAATATCGTCTACCAAGCCACAGTTAAATCAGACGGAGGTGAAGCGACATATGTAGGCCTAACTAGCAACGAGTTCAAAAAACGGCTGGGAAACCATCGAAAAAAGAAGCTCACAAACATCAGACAGAACTGTCGAAACATGTCTGGACTCTAAAAGACAATAACATGAACTTCACCATAAAATGGGCTATCTTAAGTCAAGCAAAATCATATTCAAACATTAGCAAACGATGTAATTTATGTATTGCAGAGAAGTATTATATTATTTGTCACCCAAGGTTAGCAACCCTAAACAAACGATCAGAGTTGGTTAGCGCATGCCGTCATGCATCCAAATTTAAGCTTAAATATGTAAACTAAAATATATCAGCAGCGCGAGCTAGATGCCGCGCGTTTGCGCTTGCGTTTCGCACGCGCGTATATGTATGCGTCAGCGGGCACGGCCCGTACTCGCACTTGTTTTGCACAAGAATGTTTTGTATTTGTTTATTTATTTTCTACTGAAACCCTGATGAGAGGAGATGGCATCCATCTCTTCGAAACAAATTTGTCGGCAGTTGAAAATCACAGAATGAAATAGTTCCATATTATTTGTTTAAATAGCTCCTTTAACAAGTTGAGCACTCTTGACAGGATTTTTGGTAACTATATATATATATATATTGTATAAGTTAAACCATTTGGAACTACCGTTTCAAATAGTTTAACTTATATTTCGCAAGATTGCTTCTTTACCAGTATATATATATTTTTTTGATATAAACTTCTCGACATTTGTTGGACATTTGATATCAATCGCCAATTGTCATTATTGTGTTTTATATCAATGAAAAGCTTATGTGTTCTTCTTTCACTGTAAACCACTGTTTAAAACCTTTAAATAAATACCCGGCTTAAACAGTTTTTGGTATTTAAACATTCGTCTGAGTAGGTTACTTGAACAACATCAGTTGTTTAAAAGTTTGAAACAGCGTTTTTACTGTGTACGAAACACTTCGTTGAACAAATGACAGAGTTGCTCTTTTGGGCACGAAATGGTGATACATTTGGCACATTTTGAATGAAACCCTCCCACATTCACAGGCAGGTGGCTAACACTGACGCAAGTGATTGCAACAAATGAGGTATCGCTCATCAGTTTTTCAATGATATGAAACACAATATGAATATGAATATATCACGAACTATTTGAAAAATTGGCTACTAAAAAACAAATGTCAACATTTATTTTGTGCAGTGGAATTATATATTTATTTATTTAATTATTTATTTATTTATTTTATTTATTTGAACATCCATCATGATTATTTGGCATGACACATTTACCAAGGCCGCCAACGTTTAAAATCAAAACAAAATCAAAACACTTGACACGGTTTTGTACTTATAAGCAGGAAATATCCATGGCTATTACGGTGGGAGTCGATGTACACGTACTATTTCCATGGTCATATAGGGATTGATGACAACGTTAGGAAATATGCAGGGCTATTAAACAGTCACATGATCGGGTATAAGTTTGGCTGACGATCGAAGCATACTTATGATTCAGCTAACTATGATCACCCATGGCACCATTGCATGTATTTCTAGCAAATGTGTTCACTTTCGCCGTGAGATACTGAGCATATTATTATTATTATTATGTACTTGACCAGACACGATAATTGTTTTAATCTCTTAAATCCGCACTTTAAACATATATACGCTAACAATGTTCATGCAAGTTCCAAATTGCCTGCTTATTATAATCAGCGTGACACGATCCACTTTGCTATTGGTCACGTATTATTGCATCGTTTGATAAGGTACTGACGAGTTGCTATATGTTTGTACACAAAGTTTGTACACAAAGTGACGTCTGAATTATCCAGTCGGCATTGCAATGATTAATCAGTTTCAAGTCGACTTTTGTAAAACACGTACACCCCTACACGCGTACGTACGATGGTACAGTGATGTACATGTACGTACGGCTTCTGTGCATGTAATTCATAATGGTAAAAGATACCGCCTATATATTCGTTCAATATTCAAAAGCGTGAGTTAGTCTTAGAATTTTAAAAGTGTCATTCAGAAGGAAGCTCAGTATGTAATAGACGTGGAATGCTGTTTATTAGACGGTATGAGTTGATGTACTAACCCTTTTAAAGTCTTTGTTTGAAATAAATTTCGAGATGAATTGATGTGCTAACCATTCTCAAGATTAAACAAAATGCCATACACAAGTCGACTACAGAGAGCAACATCACCTTGTTAAGTGTGATCACCATTTCGTTAATATATGTGTCAAGCCATCAAGTCACGTGGCAATACTGTAGACTGCCCTTTGGCCCTCCTCAATGTCTACCGGCTGGCGATCTGCCATCCCAAAGTGCTACTTTTAAAAGTTCTTGTGTTAAGAAATTCCAGATTTTGTAAAATCAAAAGTTTACATTTCGAGAGAAGTTAAGATCCCTAGGGCAGATAGGGGCAAAAAGTCAACATTATGTGGCAAGACTGTTATAGACTGCCTTTCGGGTCCTGACATGTTGTCCAGGTTGTTTATACGTAAGTACTAGCGTTATGGCGAGTCACCCTGTGAAACATTATGTATCGCAAAATATACAGGTAGTCGCATAATATACAGGTAACTGGAACGTAATGAGTCTGCAGTGCGTTTTTGAAATCAATATAATTATGTGCTAACCTTTCTTAATGCTTACAAATGTCGACTGTAAAAGGCGACAACGCCTTGTGAAGTGTTCTAATCATTTAACAACCACCTTGTGAAGTGTGCTAATCATAATCTTATCATTTTGAAATCATCAATCCCTAAGCTCCGTCTTTAATTGGCGTGAAATGATGTGCTTACCATTTTAAAAATAGATCTTCGTGTTTGGTATGAGTTGATGTGCTGACCATTTCAAGTCTGCAGTGCGTGTTTGAAATGAATTGGTGTGCTAACCATTCTAAACTTAAACAATATCTCTTACACAACTGGGAAAAGTGTACTTTAGGTACTGGCACCAATTCATTGTACCAGTATCGGATGATACTGGCACATATTGAATATCCAAATAACGGGCGATACTGGAACACAATTAAATACCAGTATCGTTTAACATGTTCAATACAGGGACAAATCACTTCTGATAGCATGTGCACCGGTATCGCTCGAAACTGGAACATATAAAAGTTCCAGTATCGCTCGATACGGGAACACATATTGGTGTTCCTGTATCGACCGATACTGGAACAGTAAAATCGTACCACGTACTGAGTATCGAGCGGTATTGGCAGTATTGGACGATGCTGGTATACCAGTATCTGGGACATAAAGTACACTTTTCCCCACAACTTAACAACATTGGGAAGCAACACTTTGTAAATGGTGCTAACCATTACGTTAAACAATTCAAAAATCATTATCTTGATATTTTGAAATCATCATTCACCAAGAAGCTCCGTCTTTTATAGGCGTGAAATGATGTGCTTTGTCCCATTTTAAAAACAACTTTTCGTGTTCGGTATTAGTTTATAAAGTCTTCAGTCCAGGTTTGAAATGAACTGAAGTTTAAACAAAATGCCATACACCAGTGAGTCAGCTACAACAGGCGACATCACATTGTTAAGTGTGCTAATCATTTCGTTAAAACGATCCGAAAATCATAATCAAAACATTTAGAAAGTATCACTCACCAATACGCTCCGTCTTTATGATGGTAGAGGAAAAGGTAGCTCATTAACATAATTTCCGTTACCCCTATCGTGTACTGTTGGAGCATGCGATTCATGTAGTCGTGTAGTATTTGTTCTCCCCGATATGAATACCGCTGTTGGTAAATTAAAAACATGTCCTAAGTACCCTAATTAAGCAAAACAAAACTGCAGTCCCTCAAATTAGTTATAGCGTATGCCAATGTGGCATCACTTTCCATTCAAATGACCGTCATTTGTGAATCGATTGCTCTATCTCTTGTCTATTGAGTGGAAAGACGCTAATGAAATGGACGGATGGGTTGCCCTTTTATAGCTTTGGAATCACGGGTATTAGCGGAACTCGTTTTTAGTGAAATCGATTTAATACCTGCAATCATTACAATGACACCTAATTTGTCAACATCATCGGTACCCAAGGAAATTGAATAGGGGTGTTGCTGTTTTAATCCATATATTATAGTTCTTTTGAAGAATAACACAAATCTCTGAATGTTTTGTTGTTGCATAGGAGGCCTTAGTTTAAAGCTGGTTAAGGTGTAGTGCAATTTGCGAATAAACTCCGGAATAAACAAACAAACAAACAAACACACAAACCATTACAACTCGGACGTCTGCCATCTACAGTAGATAGCATCCATATATTATTGCATTAATCACTTAGATATAACCCAATTGTATTGCTTTCTTTAGTAGATAAACACCCGGTGTTACATTTCTATCTTCAGTAGATAGTACCCAGTATAGTATACTAATATATTATATTGCTGTCTTCAGATAACATATGATATATTGCTATCTTCAGTAGATAGCATTCATGAATTATTACATTGATATCTTCACCTTTAGCATAATATCTATATAAACAGCACAGTGCGTGAATTTACACATTTTTTAGTGTCATTGGTGTGCAACAGTTTCTAAACTTAATTAGGACCAGTCGGGATAGGAGAGTAAACGACATATTTACAAAAAATAAAAAATAAATAATGATTATTTAGAAACATTCCTAATGTATGCCTTTTCAAAGATATGGACCAACCCGTTCGACCCCTAGTTATCGTCCTTGCATGGGCGGGTCTCGAACTGGAGCTAGAGTAATTCGTCATGTGTAGGAAAACTGCCTTATGCACTCGTAAAAACCCCTTTCCATGAGAGCCAACTATACACCAACTACAATTTAAATAAAGTTACATTTCTTGTTTTTAGTCAAACATTTTTGTATCAAATGACCACGAAAGTGACACAAAACACGTAAACAAATTACTAGAATTTTTTTTTTTAAATAATCCCCTTTTCAGTTGGTGTAATTGACCATAAGAAGGGGCTTTCTTACTTTTTTATTTGATTATTTTATTTAAATGAAGAGTGATCGATTGATAATAATTATACACACAAAGTTTATCGATCCTAGACCAATATTGTTTAGTGCATGGTGCTTGCTTACTTGCTTGCTTAAGGCGTCCCGAAGAGACGAACTTCTGTGATGGCCTTCCATACTGGTCTTTCAAGCATGCAGTTTTTCATGTCCTGCCTAGTTAGTCCTGTATCCTCTGATAAAAGCTTGATGCAATTCCTCTAGCCTTGTGTCCATGCTTGGGTTGCCACAGGAGAACTTTGGAGACTGCTTCCTCTTCCCTTCTGGCACACACAGTAGCCGGCAAATGTTAATCTCCTCCGTCTTAGCCTCTCTGGTATTGGTAGCAGGTTCCCATATAGATCTTTGTTGGTGGTGTGAGATTGCCATGATACATTAAGGGCTTTTCTTAAGAGGCGAGTGTAGCAACCATCCAGCGCTTTTCTCATTTTAGCTGTTAGTGTCCAAGTCTCGGCTCCATAGGTCAAAGCAGATTCAACAGTGGTGGTAAACAGCTTTATTTTCAGGTTTCTTGGGAGTTTACTGTTTCATATTTTTGTCATGCTGTTACAGGCTTTCCAAGCTTGAGCCTTTCTTATGTTGAAATCTTGCTCGCTACCAGCAATCCAGGCACCAAGGTATTTGAAGTCTTGGACAATTTCAAGATCATTACCATCCAGTGTTTTAATTGGTGTTGGAGCTTCTTTGTACAGCATTGCCTTTGTTTTTTGGCGTTCATCCCAAGACCAACTGTAAGCGCAGCTGCTTCCACCAGATGTAGTAGTTCCTCTGCATCCCGTAGATTGTCAGCAAGGAGAGCAATGTCGTCTGCGAAGTCAAGGTCTGTAATTGTCTGCGGCCCTATTCTCCTACTTTGCCTTGGAACAAGTGTGATGCCTAGTTGCTCTTCTTTTCCTGCCAATGCCTTCCTCGGTACATAGTCTAGGATGATTATGAACAAAAACGGTGCTAGTGTATCACCCTGAAGAACCCCTGATTGAATTTCGAAGTCCTTAGTGATGCCATCTGGAGAAGTAACATGTGCTTTGGTTTGTTGGTATGTATGTACAAGCCACTAGCCACTCTGGTACACCATAGGCTCGTAATATATCCAACATCTTACCACGATGGACGGTATCAAATGCTTTTTTGAAGTCTATGAAGACCAATGCTGCAATGAGGTTGTTGTTCTTAATTTCCTCTACTATCCTTCTTAGTGCCAGAATTTGAGACACTGTTGATCTACCTGGGTGCAGTGGCAATTGAAATGGAAATTTAAGGCATAAGCCTATTATGGCTTGTTGTAGGGGGGATCATTGGTTGTTAAGTATAAGCACCTTTCCTGGTATAAGTGACCTGAATACTACCATGAGATTTATATGCAGTTCAATGAGTCTAGCACTAGGGACCTGCCTCCACGAGTCATTGTATTGACGGTGAATCAATTGCAATACATTTTTTTTAAAGATCTTAAAGACAAGTTAACCTCATTTAACAAAGGCCATCTAGATCTTGGCATATATTTCACAGCATTTAACATGGGTTTTCCTCAGGATCCTCAACTGAGATAACAACACGAAACCACAAACAAATTAAATGCCGCTAACGAGATTGCTAAAACTGTGGCTTACGGGAAACAAATGATATACCAAAACGACGTCGTATCTCTTATAAAAGCACAAATTAGCCTATTTCAAATTAAAATAATCCCGAAGTTAAGATCAATATAATGACTCGAGGTGTTCTAGGCCAATTAAAATTGACTCTTCTGTGTTTAGGCGTACTGTTTCCCGCCCACGTCCAAAAATAAGAATGCCAAATATTTAATTATTTGATTTTTATTTAGGATTTTATGAAATTAATCATGTAGTTATAACATAATTAAATATGGACCTCGGTATTGGTTGCGATCACTTGTTTCAATATAAAGGAATAAAAGATAGACATCTCTTCCCTTTTCCAAACATTGAACTGTTAACACATACTAATTTTAAATCGACAACCTTATTGCCAAGTAGCTAGCTTTGATTATGCTTCTAAAATTATTCAATAAACTAACCTTGTCAGTCCCGAACTCGTCCGTAGCTATCTGACGATTCAGAGAATCCAGTCCCTCCGTGTCACACTTTAGTACACAGAGCTGAATATAGCATGCTGAGACGAATTACGTCGGATTTACGAGCGATAGCTGCATATACCTGAGAACAATACTAGTAGATATTCCTAAAAGGAACTCGGGTTTTTTTCTTTAAAAATATTCATGATCAATGGGATTTGAACTGGAGGTGGCAACTATATTCAATAGCCGCGCAAAGACACACATTAGTGAGTTCGCCGTAAATTCAATAGAGTAGTGTTGCTAAAATTTAGGGATGGGTTCTTTATATTGGTTAATTAAAGCTAATTAGCACACGATTTTAATTTACCAACAGCAATATTCTAATCGAGGAGACAATACCCAACATGTCTATACCAATCGCATGCTCCAACACGATAGGGGTAACGGAATGTCTTACGGGAAGCACTTTTCTCGGGTTTTACACTGTACCATTTTTTTATTTTTTTATTTTATTTTATTTATTCACGGTATAAAAATAGCCAGCAGGCAGCATAAGCTGAAAAAGCCGGCTTTACAATATAAAAATATATATATATAAATATCAAAAATACATGCATACAAATATTGCAACGAAATACAGACATCAGCAAAATACATTAATCATCCAAAACGCCATTGAGCTTTTTTATGATGTAAGGAATGGTGGATTTTTGGTATTTGTTGGTATTGCACAATGGTTGAGGAAATATGTTGCTGCGACGGAGGTTGTGGTTAATCGATCTCTTCTCTGGGAGAAGGTGGCGATGTCTTTCAGAGTTGAGGACCTGCTGACCAAATTTCAAAACTAATTCTTCCCTGCGATCGACAAGACTGGTGATGTTTAATTCGCGAAGCGCAGACTCGTAGTCTTGATATTTGTTGCCAAGGATGATTTTGCAAGTGCGCTTTTGAATCCTTTCAATTTGGTAGCTTTTTGATTTTTGGTAAGCGCAGGATGCCAGACAGCACAAGCATATTCCAGAATTGGTCGGATATATGTTTGAAAGATGGTCAGCATGTCCTCAACTGGGGCAGCATGTTTACGAAGGGCATATAACATAAATAAACGTCTACTGGCACGAGATATCATATTTTTTACTTGGATGTTCCATCCCAGATTGTTTTGGATTTCAAGACCAAGTAATTTCATGTGATCAACAACTTGCAGGACCTCACCACCAAGAGAAAGTTGTGGAAGCAAAACAGTTTTTTTATTTTTATATTACATGCAAAACATGACATTTGGTTGGCTTAGGCAGCATATCGTTAACCTTACACCAATCATCTAAAGCATTCAGATGGTGTTGGAGCTGATGATTGTTTGTTTTAGAGTTAATAATTTCTGCCAGGGTGAGATCATCGACAAATTTCCATCGATCAGAAGAAGTTTCAGCAGCGTCATTAACCATCACAGTAACGATACCGGGCCCTAACTTTGTTCCCTGTGGAACACCACAAGTGATGGTTTTGAGACTAGAAAGTTTGCCTTTGTGCTTAACGCATTGGGTACGATGTGTCAAAACACTACTGATCGTTGGAATTATTGAGGGTCTCACTCCGGAAGAAATAATTTTGTTAACAGCAACATTATGGTTTATTCGGTCGAATGCTTTTGTGAAATCAACCGCGACCAAAGTAGCATAGTTGGAAGGTTTGTCAATACCTGAGATAACATTATTCAACATGTCAACAAGATAATGGGTTGTATTTGTATCTTTGACATTACCATATTGTTTAGTGTCAAGAAATGGGCTAAAATCATCACGCAATCAAACTGCCAAAAAAGACTCAAACACCCTCCCCAAGATTTTTGTCGCAATAGGGCGCAAATCATTAGCCGAAACAGGTTTTTTTACTTTGGGCACTGGAACAATGGAAGCAGTTTTCCAAACAGATGGGAATTTTCCTTCCTGTAGACTAGCATTGAAGATTTTTGTCAGGGGTTCTGCCAACTCATAGGAGAATTCCTTAATGATCTTAATAGGAATATCTTCTGGATGACCTGCCTTGGAAGCATTAAGTTTACCTAAGCGGTTTTGAACCTCCCAAACATGTTTTGTTGGAGGAGAAAGGGCTGGTAGGTAGGAGGGCAGAGATTCCAATCTGAGTGGCGGCAATTGACAGCAAACACTAGAAAAATGCTCATTTAGCTTATCAGCTTGTTCACTGACAGAGTCACCTAACCCGGGTAAATCAAAATCACCAGCTTTGTTGTTATGGCCAGTTATATTTCTGATGTTTTTATGCCATTTGCCAGGTTGCATCTTTTTCAAACCTTCAATATTTTTTGCATATAAGTTATTTTTTGCTTGCTTGATTTCATATATAACCTTGTTTCTTAGTGATATATATAGTGTCATATTACTGGATCGAAAGGCCTTATTCCGTTGAGACATGAGTCTTCGTACGGTACCATTTATCCAAGGTTTATCATTGTTTCTGTGCACCATAGCTTTCTGAGGAAAATGTTTTTTTATATTTTTCTGAGAGCATGTCCTCAAGTGATCGAGCCATTACATCACATGAAGAAGCCCAAAAGACACGGTCCCATGGTTCCTTAGAAATCCACTGGCAAATGTGCGCACACAAGAATCTCTCAGGGGTCTGGTGGTCACTCTCTTGGAGGTCGGCTTACGGATCTGGGTCAAAGGCTTCCACACGATTACACAGTGTTTACTTTTGCCAATGGGAGCGTGTCTTTCCGGCTTCTTATAATTATCATATATATCAGTCATAATTTTATCAAGACAATTATTTCCATGGGTTGGAAAAGTAACAATTTGCCGAAGCAATGGTTGATTGCATAAATCGTCATCATGGAAATCATTGAAGTCACCTAGGATAATAAAAACAGCCTTATTGTCACCAACTCTGAGTTTGTCAACACAATGTGATCTAACAGGACTTCAGCTCTCGGGTCTTTCGGTGGATGGTAAACGACACAAGTGTATAAAGATGAACCAGCAGCTGATGGACAGGAAACTTTAATCCACAGGATTTCAAGATCTTCGGGTACTTTTATATTAGTCACTATGCTTGACTCAATGTGGTTACGAACGAACAGTGAAACACCACCACCTTTCTTATGTGATCTATCATTACGGTAACACTGGTAACCAGGTATATTGCATAAGCCACAATCATCGGGCAGTTTGTCAGTATACCATGTCTCAGAAACGGCAGCTATATCGGTGTTAGTGTTTTTCAACAGTGTTGTAAATTCGTCCATTTTATTTTTGAGAGAAGTAGGAATAGTTAGTAGAATCGACGGCAGTTGTGTCCCTTTTTTTCAGAGAAGTTTTATTGATAATCGGCACTTGTGTCAACACTCTGAAAGGTCTTGATTTGTTCGTGTTGGGTTTAGGGCTAAAATTATGCGGACGTAAATTTGCTACAGTTTTGAAACTGCTTACTTTAAAATGTCATACATATATAATATACACGACATAATTGATATAATGTACATGACATAGTTATTACAGTAAAATCAATCAATGAAGAGTTCTTTTTCAAATAGGAATAAAAGATTTGGGTGGTTGCCCTATCTTAACTTGCTTATGCACAGTTTGTCAACGGCGATGATGTAGTAGTAAATATAATACATTTTAAATCATTATAGTCATAAATGTTTTTGTGATAGTTGAATATAACAACATGTAGACAGTTTACGCGAAGTGACTTGACTAGCGTAAGACTATATAGCTGCTTTATTTTATTACATTTGAAAAAGAAATGGTCGATATAGTCAATTACATTGCATGTGTGACAAATATTATTATCTACCCATTTAACCTCAAAGTACTTTGTTGGGATAAATGTTGTGAATGATTTTCCAATTTAATGAGATCAACCTCGCTTCATCGGTGCACTGTGGACTATTGTTATTATAGGCCTTGTTAACGGACGAGTATTTAAGTTGTATTTAGACTGGGGTGTCATATTCCAACAGCATACGTGAATCATCCACGTTGTGCCTCCCATACTTTGAAATTCCGACTTTCAATATTTCAATAGTGCATATAATGCAAAAATAAGGTTAAGGCTTTAAAGCAATACCTCGCGAAAATGGTATTTTTGCATGGGTGCGGCCTAATCATAAATGTTGCGACATCTCCCCTTTTAATATTTGTTATGTCTCCTATAGAAACATGTCTTCGCCCCTCCCCATAATTCTGATGCACGGACTTGGACTTGAAAATACATGCGATTGGGAACCTCAATACAGTATTGACAAATCAAACGATCCATATGATACGGTATTTGATTAATTGGAATGCGCGTGGTTAATACAGGGTGGTTCAATAAAACGTTGACAGTTTTTTGAAGCCATTTTTTTGATTTGCTGTATATTTAAAAAAAATCTTTTTCACTATTCATCAACTATATGATCTTGACCATCTATGCTTAAAATATCGTTACAAATAACCTTACGGTTGCAAAATAACAGCTATTTGAACAAAGTCTGTCCCATTTCACCACTCTGTCCACGGGTACTGATTTCGCGACGTTACAACCAGTGTGGTTCAATAAAACGTTGACAGTTTTTCAAAGCCATATTTTTCAAAATTGTGGGATTTGGTTTAATTTTTTTTTACATATTCCTCAAAAACATCATCTTAGCCATCTATGCTGAAAATCTCAATGTTAATAATGCTATGGCGGCAAAATAATAGCTATTTGAAGAGAATCTCTCCAAAATCTCTTTGTCCACGGGTAAATCTACGGGAAATGACCAGCAAGATAACATTAAATGGCATCATCACTTTTAAGGCATGGAGCACAGCATATATAATTACACCTCCAATCTATGAAAATCAATAATTCTAATTAGGGTCACTCGTGGTATTATTATTACGTATTGGTTTCACACCTGAAAAGATAGTTAATATGTTAACAATTACACTGGTTTCACCTGGCGGGATCTTCAAATCTTAGATTACTTGTATGCAATTCATCATTCAGTATTCAATGTAACGTCACGAAATCAGTACCCGTGGACTGAGTGAAATGGGACAGACTTTGTTGAAATAGTTGTTATTTTGCAACCGTAATGTTATTTGTAATTATATTTTCAGCATAGATGGTCAAGATCATATAGTTTTTTTTAATATACAGAATTTCAAAAAAAATGGCTTCAAAAGACTGTCAACGTTTTATTGAACCACCCTGTACAGTAACTCATAACACTTTCCACGCGGCACGCGTCTGCAGACGACATTCCAAAATGTAACAAAAGGTTTCAAGAATGTCACAATTAAGATAAGTATAAATTTGCCTAGTGGTAGTATTTATTAGTTCAATAATTGTAAGTTTAAGATGGAATTGGGAAGTTGATAAGTTGAACTTGAAAGTCGGGAAAGGTTTCTGCGAAATCTGTTTGTATGCTTATATGCCGTAAAACTAATAATTATAGCCACGTGGAAAGTTTTAACATCCTTCTTAAAACAAATTGGGGACCGGTACAAAAATAAAATCGCCTGTTGACTTTAAGTCCCCTGGACACTGACATTGCAGAGGGGTAAGTATATGCCGCACCATTTTAAAGTCTGCCTTGAATGTTTGATATGAATTGGCGTGCTAACCTTTGTTCAAATTAGTACACAAGTCAACTATAGAGGGCGGCAACTATAGAGGGGTGCACATATAGAGGGCGTCATTGTGAATTGTGCATCTAAACATTTTCATTTACCAAGACTCGTCTTTAATAACCGTGAAATGATGTGTTTACCGTTTTGAAAATACCTCTTCGTGTTCGGTGTGAGTTCATGTGCTAACATTTTATAGTCTGCAGTGAGTGTTTGACATGAATTGGTGTGTACCATTGTGAAGATTAAACAATATTTCGTACACAAGTCAACTACAGAGGGCTGCAACACATTGCAAAGTGTGCTAACCATTTCGTCAAACTATTCGATAATCATAATCTCACAATGTTGAAATTATCATTCACATAGACGAGCGTTCCGTATATAATATGCGTGAAATGGTGTGCTTACCATTTTAAAAATAGCTCTTCGTGTTTGTTATGTGTTCATGTGCTAACCATTTTAAAGCCTGCGGTGCGCGTTTGATGTGAATTTGAATTCACATTAAACGATTCAAAATCATGATCTTAATGCTCTGAAATCGTCATTCACCAATAAACTCCGTCTTTGATAGACGTGAAATTATGTGCATGTTGAAAACACCTCTTCGTGTTTGGTATGAGTTGATGTGCTATAACCATTTTAAAGTCTGCAGTGCGTGTGTGATATGAATGAAGATGAAACAATTCTTCGTACACAAGTCAACTTCAAAGGTCGACAACACCCTGTCAAGGTTACTAACCATTACATTAAACGATTCGTAAATCATAATCTTTTTGAAATCATCATTCATCAAGAAGCTCCATTTCTACTAGGCGTGAAATGATGTGCTTACCATTTTGAAGACAGTTCATCGTGTTCAGTATAAGTTGCTAACCCTTTTAATATCTGTAGTGCGTGTATAATATGAATTGATGGGCTAACCATTCTGAAGATTAAACAATATTTCGTATACAAAAAGAGTGCGACAACACTTAGACGATTAGAAGATCATAACATTTAAATTGTGAAATTATCAAAAACATTTTTTTTCTTCTTCAAATTAATAAATGTAGCAGATGAACCATCCAAAAACTGACGATGTCGCTAACGCAACGCTTAACGAGAATGCGAAAATAAAGCTTCAAACGTTTCACAATATTTCTACACAAGTTAATATTATTCACGAATTTAAAATTGAGCACAATGTTGCATTAGTTAAATATATACAATGAAAAGCGAAAACCCGTTTCGTATAAAACTAAGTCGGGTCACGTGTTTAAAAGTTTCATTTTATTTAATAAGGGCAAAATATAGTTATACGTTTTGCCATCAGTTAAAGGTATATTATGTGATCTTTCCAGGGAACGCCCTCAACATCGAAAAACAATTTGAAAGAAGATTTTCTTGCAGATTTATTACGATTCTTATTTACTTCAAAATCATGATTTTAGAGTGAAAATAAACTGTCGGATAATCCGACAGTTTAATATTTTCACTCTAAATTCACTCTAAAACCATGATTTTGAGGTAATTAGGAATCGTATCGCTCTGTAACTTGGAATGTATGTATGATTTATGATCAGAAATGTAAATCTGCAAGAAAATCTACTTTCTAAAAAAAAAATGAATAGAGGGCGCTCTCTGGAAAAGATCACATAATATGCCTTTAAGTCTAAATTCATAACAATTTTGTAACAAAGAAAAATAAATACCAATCCGTGTTTTGATAAAAAGAGGTTTAGCAAAAGGTTAATTCAATATCGAATGGATTTTTTGTGGCCGCTCCAACCAAGTTGCGGTGGAGGGGTGTGTGTGTAAAGCCAACGTCATCAATTACAAGTTGGTAAGAAGAAGAAAAAATGGAGCAGATAATGAACCAACCAGAAACTGACGATACCACCAACGCGGTGGATGACGTGAGAGTTAAGTTTAAAACAGTTATAACATCGATGAAAACGCTGATCATGAATTCAAAGTTGCAAATGAAGTCACTTTGGTTAAACACAATGACGAGTGAAAACCCATTTCATAAAAGTAAGTCTAGCTTGCACTGAGGGCGGGCTGCAACGGAGGTACAAAGTGACGTTTTCACTAAACTAAAGAGAACACCAACTTGAACACATTGACATATTTTCAAACTATCGCAAAAAAAATAACAAGGAGTATTCGTTTAAACAATTTCCTATGTTAAAAGCCTAAAGGTGCCATAGTTGGCTGTTCTTCTCTGCACTGTTTACTTTGTGTCGTCAAATATGGCGGCGCCCAGTGAAGAAGTTGAAAGTGTTTGTTGTTTTCCAAATTATTAGGTATTTTGATCTTTCCATGTTATAACATCTTTACCATTGGGAAAATGATAATAATTAAAGGAATATGAGTACAATTACAAAATGAATTTAAATAACAGTACCAAAAATGGTATTTTAGAGGGCCATAATTGGGTGACATGTCTATAATCCGACGGTTCAATAGTCCGAAGGTTCTATAGTCCAACGGGTTATATAATCCGAAAAGATTATGGTTCTATAGTCCGAATGTTCTATAGTCCAAAAATAATTAAAGGTTATACAAAATTCTCAAATCCGAACATGAAAAACGTTTCTTTATTCCGAATACTATGAACGTGTTCTATGTTTTATAATCCGATTATTAAAAAATGTTCTTTAATTCGAACATTAATATTGGTTCTCTAGTCCGAATTTGAAATAAGCATTTTAAATTCCGAATCGTAATACGGGTTCTATAGTCTGAATCATATAGCCTGTTCTTAAGTCCGAATGGGTCAAAACAAAATTAAATTTCGGGTTCTAATGTTAAATTATAACTGACAAACTGATGTTAATTTAAAAGCTTCTTTATAAAAGAGGCAATGCGCATTTCTTAATTCATCCCTGCTGTGATGTACTAAAGGTTTTTTATTTTATTTAGGTGAATGATAATTGGTTACACCTGGTTTCTAGACATTGAAGTCAAGTTGAGGGCGGCTCAATCCTCTTTAAGTACATGAGGATTTAATTGTTAAGGGGGTGGTTTATTCTTCTTTTGTGGAAATTATTGGAGATGGGTTTTATATTGCTTAACACGAGATGGTGGTACTTTAGCTCTTATCATTATATACCAGATCACCTTTACTCATCGAATGCAAAATACATGTATATAATCTGACAGGTGCCCATCAAATCGTAAATCATGTCACTTGTGTTAGGTTTAAATAATATTATATAATATATAGACTCGGACAAACTGGCGAGAATTAAATTAGCAAAGACCTTAAAAATACACAATAATATTATCCACTTACTGTTTAGATCTCGGCGAACGAACATCAATTCGGAGCACTATCGAGAATATATACTAATTAAAGTTACCTACGGTCAAGTCCTGAGTCCTTTGTTGTCTATCATTTTTTTACAACGCCTCATATATGGACTTCGTCACAAATCAAACCATAAAAAGAGGAAAAAGTAAGTATGGTAAGGTATTATAATCTTATAGGGGGCAACAGGGGGTCATGCCTTCTGGTATTGGGTCAAGGCTCCCAAACCTATAATATTTTGCCCGGCATGTTTGCTTGAGTCATTTAATACCTCATTAACTCACATTTTAAAAGATATGGGCCATTCCACAAACATGGGATCATTTGGGTTTGTATCAGTCTTTGATCCGGGATATCTTGCTGCAAGTATATATCACAAATGTTTGTTAATATTATGGTAACACTCATGGTTTGCAATACTTTGAATGACATTATCAGGTTTATTAGTATACTGAAAGGCCTTAAAACCACTAAAACACTGTTTCCCAAGCTCGATGTCTCAATTGTATGCTGCTGAATTTAATTCTAAATTTATGTTTTTGTAAGATTTTGGTACGATTAAATGTAGCAAATGTATCAAACCAAAATATAAAGGCATTTAGTTCTACCTACATTAATCTTAACGTCCACTTTTAATATCAAATGAACTTTACCCGAAATGCGTGTCATTTCCGATATCCGCACGCCTAGCATTCGACCTTAAGCTGAATGACCTATATTTGCAATCGTTTATGAACAATCCCGTAGCAAACCAACCACGCCATCAAAATTATATCCCTACAAAGTCTCTGGCACATCATTTGGGCTATCAAAAATGTTGTAGTTCAGTATTTCAAACGACCGTTTTAAGCTTGTGAACTCCGGTAAGTAGGTATTCGGTTTTACCTTATGAAAGGTAATATGTTGTAGGTCCAATCTTTTTCTCACTATTTGTATCGAGAAAGAAAATCAACCATATGGTTTGCATAAGGTCCGAAAAGGGATAAAAACGTGAAAGGCGTTATCGTGAACGCCATTATCCTGTAAAGTGTTACTATCCTAATTTGAAGAAAATATTGCAAGAACACAATCGTTCTTCATTGTAAAATCTTTGAGAAGTCGAGATACAGCAGCGAAACATTGAAAAACAGTAAGTTTGCTTCTTCTTTCGTGTTCTATATAACGCATATCACTCTGTGAACCAAACGGTTTAATCTAGCATATGCTGCAAGTCTAAATATAGGGCTCATAATACACATATATGAGTGTTTACTATCGCACTGCACATAGTTAATCGCTATATTGATCAAGTATTGAGCATGTGCTATCGGCAGGCTTATTGCGCGTGTGTATGTCAGGATAACCATGGATAACGCTGTTTACAGGGATAACGGAATTCACCCTAAAATGCCCACTATCAATTTTTAAAAAAGAAACTTCGCAATATGCGATGCAGTGTGCATGTTATTTAATAAAATAATTACTTTACTGTAATGGTATATACCCCTTTTAAACGAAAATTTACGCTGTATAAAACATTTAAACATTAAACATTTTACCACTGTTACCTACTGCTTACTTAGGTCGATCTCGATCGGTCTGCGTGATGGCTCTCCATATTACTCTATCATTCATGCATGATTTCATCTCCTCATCAGTCAGTCCTGTGTCTTTCACTAAGATGTGCAAGTGTGTTAGAGCTGGACGGCCGACAGATATATGTCCATGTTTGGGTCTCTATAGCACGAGGTCAAACACTGTCTAATTTTTTCTTCTTATGCAATACCCGGTAAATCTCATCCTTCGATCTGTGATGTTTTCTGAAACATTTTGTAAGTTTCCATACAAGTCTTTGTTTGTTACCTTGTCTTTCCTTTCCAGTTAATGTTAAGTGCAGTTCTCGTCATCCTAGTGTAGCAACCATATCTAGGGATTTCTTGAGTCGGTTGGTGATGGTCCATGTTTCAAATCCATACAGTAGGACACATTGAACAGTAGCTTGAAAAAGGCGGGTTTTTATTTTTCGACAGAGGCTGGATTTCCATACTTTGTTTGAGCATTGCAGCCCTTCTAAGCAAGCTTTGCTTAATGTAATGTCATGCTGGCAACTACCTTCCCAAGCTCCCAGGTATTTGAAGTCCTCTACGTTGTCTAGGTTATTTCCATTAGAGGTTTGTAACTGTACCGCATGTGTTTGGTGAAATACCATGCATTTTGGTTTTCTTGGCATTCATGTGGAGCCCAGTTTTGGGTGCTGCTTCCTCAACATATTTCAGCAGCTTCTGTGCCTGCTCCTTAGTGTCAGAAAGTAACGCTATGTCATCTGCAAAGTCAAGATCTTTGACTTTTGTTGGCCCTATTCTTCGACTTTGTCTAGGCTTGATGGTGAATCCTAGTTCCTATTCTCTCCCACTGATAGCTATTCTTAAGCAATAATCAAGTATGATTATATGATTATGATTAGGTAGGAGACAAAGGTATCTCCTTGTGGTACGCCTGCAAGGATGTCGAACAATTCCGTATCGCCATCAGGTGATATAATTTTTGGCTCTTGTGTTTCTGTAAGTTTCATCAATTGCATCTGTTATAATTTGGGAGATACCGTATGCTTTGAGTATATTGATCATTTTCCAACGATGTATGGTGTCGAATGCCTTTTTGTAGTATAGGAATGTTATGAATGATTATTGGAATGTATACCATCGATGATTCTGCTGAGCCCAAAATGTGTGTGGTAGTGCCTCATCCCTTTCGGAAGCCATTCTGGTTAGTTCGAATTAGTTCAGCCAGTTGAGGTCTTATTCTGTTGGGAATCATGTAGTTTCCTGCTTGACTTAGGTCACATATTTTGGGACTGGAATCAGGTTCAATATTGCCCACCAGGTGTTTGCTTTTCTAGAATTAAGGGCTTTATTACAGATGTCCAGTATTATGTCATCAAGATTGCATCTTGTCAGGAGTTCAGGTGGAATGTTGTCCTCTCCAAAACCTTTCCCCTCCTTGATAGCTTCCTTGGCTTTCTGGTATTCAGTGTTGTTGAAGGCAGTACACTTAATTGGTAGTTCTTCGAACATCTTTATCTTCATCAGTCACTACGTGGATTTCATAGGAGTTGTTGGAAATGGCAGTACCAATTATTGACACGTTCCTCCATTGTCATTCCTTTGAGGAGTCCATTCATAGAGTGTTTCCTTCCACTGTTTTACGGTCAATATTGGGAAATTCAGCCCAAATGTTTGGTTTAAATCAATTGTTTAGTACTAAAATTGTGATGAAACAAATAAAGTTTCAAAAGCAGCTACATGATGTGTGTCAGTTTCAATTGTTTTAATCTTTGTTTCAGTCCAATAACTTTCATACGCGTGAACGGCGTTATACAAGTATAATACCATTACAATAGCAAATAAAGTTATCTTTATCAATGGTCTACCCGCTAGTCAAAAGGGTCATAAGTCATAAGGGTCGCTAGTCATAACGTGTATTTCCCTTTACCACGAGTGCGCTAGTCATACACGTATCTGATGGTTCGCTAGTCATAAAAATGAGGGTCAATAGTCATTAGGCCCGCTAGTCATAAAGATGAAGGTCCGCTTATCATAATATGAAA
Organism: Ophiura sarsii; assembly: GCA_035610835.1. Lineage (NCBI taxonomy): Eukaryota > Metazoa > Echinodermata > Ophiuroidea > Amphilepidida > Ophiuridae > Ophiura > Ophiura sarsii. The sequence continues at coordinate 5,401,712 of CM069457.1, forward strand.
AAGGGTTCGCTAGTCATAATACAAAAGGTTCGCTAGGCATAATGTTTTAATTATGACTAGCGACCCTTTTTGAAGAATGAAATGGTCTGCTAGTCATAAATGTTCATACGGTCCCCTAGTCATAATTTGTCAAAAGGTACGCTTGTCATAATATAAAAAAAAGGTTTGTTATTCATAATTACAGTAAAGGTCGCTAGTCATAAAATAAATAAAGGTTCGCTAGTCATGATAAAAAGGGTTCGCTAGTAATATTTTTTTAATTATGACTAGTTTGAAGAAAAAAACCCGGTCCGCTAGTCATAAATGTTCACACGGTCCGCTAGTCATAATTGTTCAAAAGGTCCGCTGGTATTCCTAATAAATCATTTGAAAAAAAGGTGCGCTAGTCCCTTTTTAAGTTCATATTTTAGGGCCTACACAAATTAGCCCGCGCGATATAGTTACTAATTCAAAGGTTTGCCAGAAATATTAAGATAAAGGCTTAAACCAAAAATAACTAAATTATAATACCCTAACTCGATTATTAATTGGCTGATTTAAACCAAACAAATGTAGACCATTTCTTATCTAGACATGTCTAAATGGGGGAAATGAATGCACCTAAGTGTATTTTGTCCAAATATATTTAAACGAAATATTTCATGTGAAAACGGTTGATGACGCTAGATAGACATTCTGTTGAAGCTATATGTACCGAATTCTGCAGATCATTACGATGTTATCTACATCAAAATTGCCAAATTGTGGAATATCACGTGATATACTGCGAATTATGGTAAACGGTTTCTAAAGGTAGTTAGTATGCCTTTAAAGTATTACTTTCGTGCAAAAAAACCCCCAATGTTCAGGAAATGTTAGGCCGCACTCCCAAGGGAAAGAAAAGGAAAAGAAAGAGAACAGGAAGATAAAAAGGGAAAGGACGGGGAAACTGAAAGAGAAATACGAAGGGTAGAAAAGAAAGAGGCGAAGGAAAAAAATAGTGTATAATTTATTATAAGGGAAATTAAATAAGTTGAAAGAAGTGAAAATCGTAAAGAAACTTGGAGAAGAGAAGAGATTAACCATCCAAACACTTTAAGTATAAGCTTGCATTACGTAACTTCAAGCTTGCATTACGTAACTTCGGTGACTTTCATCAAGCTAGTCATAGGACAGGGTAAGGGATCGCCCCCACCCCCCACTTAATGACAATTTATCCCATGCCAGATTTGATGAATGGCAATTTAGTATAAAAATGGCAAATGTATCCATGAAAATCATTATAAAAGCCTGTGTAGAAGAGAAAACAATGTACTTTAATTGATAATGGGCAGATTCGTGTAAATATATTGTTAAAATTTCTCGCGCTTTGCGCGCAGCAAGTTTAAGATGCGACACCATTCCCTGGAATAAATAAGCTGCGCCATTTTTCACGTAATAGGGTCGAACCGATGTTCACCGGAAAAAAAATCCATTCATCCTTTCATCTATCCATTGATCCTTTATAATATTTGCTGCCACATAAGAACAAAACAACGCCTAGGATATGCGAAAAAATGAGCTTGTTATTAAAAATCTAGCTCGGATTTGTATTGGGCAATCATCATATACCAATAACTGCGTATACATAAAGGATGACTACTTTCAACGAATCTGTGTAATATTTTGAAAAGGTAGTTAATTTAACTTTTTATTGAACAATAATATAATATGGGATTTGTTATTACAATTCTGAGTAATTAATTTCTTTTACACTTTTATGAGCGCGCTATATAAATACAAAAGCACATAAACAAGTATACACATGTTCACGCAGTTGAAGACGTCAGCGCAAGGAGTCCGTAAGTCCATATCTGACATTTAGAGATACAGGAATTTAAAGTTTACACAATATTGCAGGAATCCGCATAAAAGTTCAATTTGGCTGTTACTTGGTGAGTATATAGGTTATGTCTCTGGAATTTATATTCTACACAAAATTAGTACTTACAATGTTTATTGATCAATATTAATCCATGTATTGAATTTGGACTGACGTACTTCTTGCGCTCACGTTGGCACCAACGATTTTTACAGAGTTTTTTTATTTTACTAATTCATGACAAATCTTGCACAAAATAATTCAAGCCTTAAACAAGTAATACTAACATTTATTTACATTACATTTCTAGCAATTATAGTGTAATTCAGTGAAATTTGACAATTGTGAGGATGAATTAGCCCCCTTTTTAGCATTGATACTAATAGTGTAGACAAACAGGAAAAATGACAGGAAAATTGGTTCTATTTTGTAAAGTTACAAGCAGTGTTTCAAGACTCTCTTAGAGCATGAAAACATTATTTAAGATAACACGACATATTTTCCCCATTTAAGTTGTTGAATATAGTGGGAAATTGCGAACGAATTAATATATTTTGACTTTTAAGTGCAACAAAAAATGATGTTTTGTGCAGTAACATTGATTATTTACTTTGGTTCGTGTTTTAAAAACACCATAATGGGTGGACTTATTAACTTTTTGAACTCACATTACTGACAGTGCTAAATTGGACCCCTGATAAACATGTTTAAAAGTCTCAAATTTTACAATCAGTAATATTCCCATGTTTCTTACCCTAAAGCTGATAAAAAGGTACAATTGTGAATAGTGAAAAGGGGTTTAGAATGACAAATAAAAGGTGTCATAACTTTGCATGGAAATAACACTTTTTCATTTTATTGTAAAGACATAAACCCATTTGATGTTACTCGACACATAACAATCACGGAAGCTATACCCCCCCCCCCCCCCCCCCCACCCCACTCCACACCCCACCCACCCCTATCCTATACCTACGGAAATAGTAATACAAAATACATAAAAGAAGTAATCAAAAAGTATGGACAAAAGGAAAACTGTACCTGCCTAATAAAATATATCGGTCCATTTGCTATGGTATAAAAGATTAAGATAATGTATCTGTCAAGCTTAAAGTAGTATTCGATTTCTCTGTGAAGATGGCCAAATGATGGAAGTAAGGCTCCCGCGTACTTGTATGTAAGACGTATAATACGATTGTTAATTAGGTAGTAGTTTGCATCGAGATACTTTCAAGCATCAATAAAGATTGAAGTAAATCAATGCTATCCAAAAGTGTCGATACCTTTCATTTATTTATTTAATAATTTTTATTTATTTATATATTTGCTTTGTTTATTTGTTTCAGTATTTTGTTTATTATTCTTATTTATGCTAAACTATGGCTGTAATTTATATTGCTTTCCAGTAATGCCATGCACGAATTTGCACAATTATCATCTATGCGATTGCTTCTTCAGCCACATAACTTTAGCAACTAAAAGCCGTATTTACACATTTTGTTATTTTTGCTCTTTCTATCTGCCTCATATCGCAATTTCCTATTGACCGCCACCTTTCCATTTTAATGGAATTTTTATTAAAGCTTTGTATCTCTCTTGCTAAAGCTAAACATAATCCAACAGAAGCACCGCGCCGGTGGACCCATTCCCCATCTCACTGCGTAATCACTCACACGTTCATATATGCCAAAACATACGTTTAGCATGATGCACGATCACCTGGACTCTGGCCGCGCGGCCCGGGTACACTTGCCGAGGGCGGCACACACCATTTTGTTGTCCTTATTTGTCCCGTGTTTCCCCCTGTTAGCTTTATTGCTACACACCCCCATGAGGGTTAGGGTTATTCAACATATGATATAATCAAAAATGAAAACATATTGAAACAGAGAAAAATTGTAGAATTATTTTGATACCCAACTTGACCCCTTTTCCTAGGCCCTTTATATAAAACACTCGCTGAAAGGTTCGGTCACATAACTTACAACACCATACAATTGTTGAGCTTGCTTGACTCGTGGGGAGTACGTCGCTAGAAAATGCTGCATGTTCCTCACATTCCATTATTAATGTGGATCTTTGTTTCCCTTTAAATCAGCTCTCACTTATTGTGCACAACATTATTAATATTCATATTAAGGATTATTTCAATCTGAAATCAAGAAATCAGCATAGAGGACAACCTTTTTTTTATCTTCACTGCCTCTTTCAATCTCTCGATCCCTTTACTGTATCATCATTATACGCGTTTATATATGAAAGTCATGTTCGGAAAATCTTCATTTGTGCCTTGCCAACACAGATAGATGTCATTGTATTAGTCTGGTACCACAGTAATTCTACAAGTCTTCTCTATCCACAAATATTTTTAGTTTTATGCTGCTGTTTACCTGAGATACATAGCTTTAAAAACGCAAGGACACTTTTGCATAGGTACAATTCATAAGGTTGACTTTTACGCATGATGATGCTTAATATTACGTTGAGGACTATCAAGTTATACTTCCAGGTGTTGGTTACGGGGAATGTCTAATTATCTTACAAACATGTGATTATGATAAGTTAATGATATAACAATATTCATATCATAACATCCTATCATAGTATTAACATGTGCACAGTTCTGTAAGATGATACAGACATTGAATTATAAATAATATATCATTTTGCAATAATGAAGTGCCATCATGTGATGATATTATAATGTGTACAACATAAAATGTTAAAACAATAAAATGACATTCAATTATAAACTATAAACGATATTATTATACAAATACTGCATGCCTAAGAATGTGATGGTACAAACTATATCACAAGGCCAAATTACCCAATTGATTTAGTTTTACTTTTGCAGAAACACAAGGCATACAATTGTTTTATATAACATTAACACACAGTCAATTTCAAACCATATGATAGTAAAAACAGGTACGTTTGTACTGTTTTCTTCAACTTAGTGTAAATATACGATACAAATGAATATATCTAAACTGTTGTGAGTTTATAACACCACTGGTTTATTTAAATATTGAATTGGTTTATTTTAATCATTAATTAACATAGTTACCTTTGTGACTATCGTAAAACTATTACGTACAAGTCACATATACGCATGAGCCATACGGGCTAGTATTGCAGGGCTGCCTATTACTTAAGTAGACTGTGTGTCTATCGTAACACTCTTACGTACAAGTCACATATACGCATAAGCCATACGGGCTAGTATTGCAGGGCTGTCTATTACTTAAGTAGACTTTGTGACTATCGTAAAACTCTTACGTACAAGTCACATATACGCATAAGCCATACGGGCTAGTATTGCAGGGCTGCCTATTACCTAAGTAGACTGTGTGTCTATCGTAACACTCTTACGTACAAGTCACATATACGCGTAAGCCATACGGGTTAGTATTGCAGGGCAGCCTATTACTGATGTAGACTTTATGACTATTGTAAAACTATTACGTACAAGTCACATATACGCATGAGCCATACGTGCTGGTATTGCAGGGATGCCTATTACTTAAGTAGACTTTGTGACTATCGTAAAGCTATTACGTACAAGTCACATATACGCATATACACATATACGCATGATGCCTATTACTTAAGTAGACTGTGTGTCTATCGTAACACCCCTACGTACAAGTCACATATACGCATAAGCCATACGGGCTAGTATTGCAGGGCTGCCTATTACTTAAGTAGACTTTGTGACTATCGTAAAACGATTACGTACAAGTCACATATACGCATATACACATATACGCATGATGCCTATTACTTAAGTAGACTGTGTGTCTATCGTAACACCCCTACGTACAAGTCACATATACGCATAAGCTATACGGGCTAGTATTGCAGGGCTGCCTATTACTTAAGTAGACATTGTGACTATCGTAAACTATTACGTACAAGTCACATATACGCATGAGCCATTCGTACTAATGTTGCAGGGCTGCCTATTATTTAAAGGTAGGCGTTCCGATTACTAGCCCGATTTTCAACTAGATGTTTTCTATTTTACATGAAAGGTCATAACAGGCATCCTTATAATTGCAGTATTTCAGAGTTTGAGTTGCATAACTTCGATGGTTCTTATTTCAGAAGCACAATGTCACAAGAAATTCGCCCATTGAGTAGTACACAAATTGGCTGGTGGATTACCACATTTGAGAGTAATTCACCACATGTTTAGCCTATAATATATAAATGGAACATTTCTGGCTCCTAAGAATTTGCAGATATAATGAGCAAAATATGGATTCTTCTGATATCAAAATATCTTGATGTGAAAAAAGAAATAGGCCAAGGAAATTGATCAGAACATACAGCTTTAATTATACTATAGCTTGTACCAAAATCAGAACGTAAACATGCACCTTGTGAATGACACCAGTTCACCAATCTGTATTTTAACTTGACACTATTATCAGTTATCTGCATGTATTATGAATCTTTTGTACTTTTTTAGTTCATACCTCGTATAGCTTTTATATATCGAAATTAGACTTGTTAAAGCTCCATTACCGGTTCATGTTGAGTTATGAAATCTACGATATACACTCACCCATTTAAATAAACTAACTACACCTACAGTTTGTACAAGGTAGACCTGGTCTCTTAGAGTTGTTATCAAATCTGCACCCCAAACTATTCCAGATTTCATCCAAACATACACATGTTAAAGATGCAGGAATTATATACTTGCTGTTCAAACCACTTCGTCATGGACTGCTATATCATCATACAGAGCTTCTTCTATGTCATCAAGTATCAAGTAATCCTAACAAGAAAGATAATTATGAACACAGTTTGCCTAATGAATTATTACACCTTTCTTATTTTTTTATTGTATTATGTTTCATTTTATTAAAAGGTTTTAGACCATAAACAGAAATTGGAAACAAATGAAGGGGAACATAGAGAAAGATAATTTTCACCGCAGTGCAATCCATGGCTTGACCGCCGTAGGTGTAACAGGGCAATTACATAATATACGCTTTTGTTACATGGAGTTCATTCAGTCATTAGTCCAGGCAAATGACCAAATCTGGAAATGTGCTTTTTCTGAAAATCGATTATTTGATCTGGAAATCAATGCTTAGCACATGATGGTCAGATTCAAAAAACTTCAAACTTGATTATAACATAGGTTTCAGCAATAAATTGTACTTTTTTAATTAAAAAAAATGAATTATGCATAGCTACAAAATAGCAATAATAATTACCCGATAACAATATATCCACTAATTATTGCTTAATTAAATTGATTAACTATTCGATTCATTCCGTTATTTTTAAAATGCCCCGATCAATAATTAAACGACACGGTGATTATTTTGTAAATAATGTTTTAAACATGATTTATCAAGAATGAGTTTGTTATTTCTTATAATAACGTTGGCAGAAAATAGCTAATTTCGTGAATTATTAAATTTCGCAAAAATTGCTCGTGCGTAAATTCGCGAAAATAATTACCTACTACAATGGCAGTATATTTATAATGATAGTTTTGTAATGTTTCGAATCGCAAAAATGAAGTATCCACACAATAGAAGCCTTTTGGCAATTTACAAAAATAACTACCTGCAAAATTAATGTATCACTGCATCTCCAGATTTGGAAATATAACCCGATTTCCAGATCTGGACATTTGCATGGACTGATTAGTTAGAAATGTTATGCAATGAATGATTTTTACTGACGAAACGTTCATATTTATGATAACTTTTGCTTTTGTAACAAATACAAGTACCTTAAAATCTGTTGGCAACGAATTACAAGCATATTTTTGTGTCGACTACGTCGCTTGACGGTTTGGTCCATTAAAACATACGAGCCTCTGATATATTGTGACCGAGTGTGCACATTCGTGTTTTCAGGACATAAAAGTCACAGTTGCGAATACTGCCGTGCAAAATTGAATTATTCTAACATGATACTTACAGATTCCAATTCAAGGATTTTATCCAATTGCTGACTGATCTCAGTGAATGTTGGTCTCTCCTTTGGATCAGAAGCCCAACAGGATAACATTATATCATATCTGTGAAACACATTTAAAAACAAAGGGGGATTAGAATTAATCGATTTCGAACGGATTCAAATCGGTGTATGCATTTGACAGATTTCAAACTCCAAACGTCCAAAGCGTTCATAGACTCGAGACACGCCGTGAACTTTTTACCAAAGTTAGCAAATTAATTTGCACGCAGTATAAATACAATCAGTCACGAAAAGCCTTAGAATCTCAAGCAATAGGCCTCGCTAAGTCATGACATCGGCAACCTTTAGTCGACGCTTTGTCAGCATATATAGCAGTGGAAATAATTGTTCACTTTATGTTTATGGTGGTAGTATTTAATAGTTCGCGATAAAACAGTTGTTGGTGTTTTATAGTTATAACTCCAATGTACCATCCGCGTAGAGATAAGTGCTTGTGTACATAAGGAATTCGCAGGAGCATTACAAAGCTCTGTATTAGTAACCAGTAGACGTTATTCGTATCCTATGCCTACCCTCTTCCTGATTGTGTAAACAATGACTATTCAAAGCTGTGAAATGTATGTAAAGCGTTTTCAATGTTTACAGGTTTACAGGTTTATTTATTTCGCATATACAACATATCAATACAGAGTCAGAGCAAAAAATATACAAAACAATAGCATATGCAAGGCGTCATTGAAAAAAACTCACGAAGAGCTTACACGTGTCAACGACCCCTTTGGAAAAATGGTAATGGATGAGATAATACAAATAAGTAATTATGTCACAAAGATAAATCAATATAATAGGGAGAATATATAAGTAATAGGGATATTATATAAATATTATGAAAGTATAAAGTAATCTTTTTTTTTAAAACTTGGTTGGTGTGCATACACAGTAAGACATAGAGACAGACATACATGACAGACACAAAGACAGTACTACAGACCAACCGACAGACGGACAGACAGACAGACAGACAGACAGACAGACAGACAGACAGACAGACAGACAGACAGGCAGACACACATACATTGCGCAAGACAGCAAAACAAATATGGACAAACTGGTTGCTCAAGAAACCTAAATGATCGAAACCAAAGTGAAACCGAAAAAGAGAAGTAGCTGGATATAATGAAATAATATCAAAGGAAAATGTAATATAATTAAACTAGGAACAAAAGTAATGTAAAACAACTCAACAAAAAGTTGTGAACGGACTAGTACGCTGAGATAAGATGATCTCTGAGCATGCGCTTGAAGACGTTTGTGGAGGTTGAATTACGTATGGTGGATGGAGTAGCATTCCAAGTAGAGGGTCCAAAATAACGCATTGCCCGTCTGGAATTAGTTTGGCGGGTGTTGTGGCTGTGAAGACTACTGGTGCGTGAAAAGTAATCATTGAAAACCGGTGGAAGTGCATTTGTTGTGTATTTAAACATGAAAAGTGATGTTTGAAAAGTGTTAATGTCGTTAAGGGTTAGGAACAGGTGTTTCTTGAAAAGTGGTTTAGTGTGCGCTCTGTATTTAGCCAAGGAAATGCTTCGAATTGCTCTTTTCTGGAGAATCTTAAGAGAATGAAGACGAGACGAGCCAGAATTTACCCAGACAATATTACAGTATGACAGGTGAGGCAAAATGAGTGAGTTGTAGAGTGTTTTGAGTGTGTTAGTAGGAAGGAAGTGCTTGAGTTTATTTAAAACGCCTACTGGTCGAGCAACCTTGACACGAACGTTGTTGACATGAGCAGTCCACTTTAGCTTGCTGTCAATTGTGGTACCTAGAAATGTCGTGGTGTCCACTTGGAGAATAGGCTGGTCATCGATGAGAATGTTAATGTTGTGATGTTTGTGTTTGCCGCGTGAAAAAGTCATGAAGTTAGTTTTTTTTAATGTTTAAGGACAGTTTATTAGCTTTGAACCAGTTAGATAGTTTAGATAGTTCGTTGTTAGTGATGTTTTGAAGTTCATGGTAATCTGGGTGTGAAAGAAGTAAGTTTGTGTCATCTGCGAATATGATGTACGAAAGAGCGGTGCTGACGTGCGTAATGTCGTTAATGTAGAGTAGAAAGAGTAGAGGGCCGAGGATGGAACCTTGTGGAACACCACATGTTAGTTGCTGAAGTGATGATTTTGTGGAGTGGACGTAAACAAATTGATGTCTATCTGTGAGGTAGTGTCTGAACCATTCGAGAGCATTGCCTCGTATACCATAGTGTTCTAATTTAGAGATTAGTATATTGTGATTGATGGTATCGAAAGCTTTGGACAGGTCCAAGAAAATACCTAAGGTGTGGTGCTTTTTGATCAGTGCATCGTTGATTTTGGTTAAGAGATCAATGAGAGCCATATGTGTTGTGTGTTTTGTACGAAAACCATACTGTGAATTTGTAAGAATGTTGTGCTTGTTAATGAAGGATGTGACACGATTATACATTATTTTTTCGAGAAGCTTTGAGAATGCTGGTAACACAGATATGGGGCGATAGTTAGTGTTTGAGTTTAGTAGGAACAAAGCCTGAATTAATAGAGAGGTTAAAGATGTGTGAGAGAGGTTTTGCAGTGATTTGAAGTGTGTGCTTGGCAATACCGGGATCGATGTCGTCTGGTCCAGCGCTCTTGCCATCTTTGAGTAATTTTGTAAGGTCAAGAATTTCTTCTGGTGTCACTGGTGCAAGAAAGATAGAGTTTGAGATGCGATTTTTGAGGCAGTGGGTAGGTGTAATTGTGCTACTAGGAATTTTGTTAGCGAGAGAAGGACCAATACCTGTGAAGAAAGAATTAAATTGGTTAGAGATGTCAGCGGGTGTTGAGTATGAGGTGTGTGCGTTGTAAAATGTAGTTGGAAGAGTATTGTTGCGCTTTGTGTTGCGGCCCATGATGTTGTTAAGAATGCTCCACGTCTTTTTGAAATTTTGCTTGTTTTTCTCAAGAATGTTGTGATAGTATTTCTTTTTTAAAATGCGTATAACGTGGTTGAGTTTGTTGCGAAATTGTTTGTATTTGTCGTGCTTAGTGTCTGTGTATTTTGTTCTTAGTTGCTTCAGAAGTTTGTTTTTAGTTTTGATTGATTTGGCTATAGCGCGTGAAATCCATGGTTTGTGCGTTTCTTGTGTTTGTGACGAGTTGTTTTGTATGGAAATGAATCGTTGTAGAGTTTTGAGTATGTGGAGGCAAAACTGTTGTAAGCATTGTCTGTGTCAGTTTCATTGTATATGCAATCCCTGTCATGTTCTTTGAGTTTAGTGTTAAAAGTGTTTTTGTTCTGCGTGTTGATATTACGACGTGTCTGTGTATTGCGGGGGTTGTGATTGTTAGTGATATCAGTGAGGTGAAAAACAGGATAGTGATCACTTATGTCCGTGATCACAATAACATTTAGTGAATTGTTAGGGTGATGGGAGGTGAATATGTTATCGATTAGACTGGCACTAGTGCGGGTGACACGAGTGGGTTTATCAATGGTAGGATAAAAGGTGTTTTGGATGAGAGTTGTTAGGAAGTCATTAGTAAGTGAATGAGTCTGATTGATGAGATTGATGTTGAAGTCACCAAGAACAAAACAGGTTTTTTCATGCTGTTTAGTTTTGGAAGTATAGTGCTAAGATTGGAGTTGAAACTAGAGATGTTAGTGTCTGGTTGACGATAAACAACGCCAACGGTAATGTTAGTGTTATTGCCGTCTGTTAGATCTACGAAAAGTGACTCCGCTGTGTTGCCTAGTGAAATATCAGTGCGCTCAGTGATTGAAAAGGTGTTAGAGATGTATATTGCAACTCCACCTCCTCGCGAGTTTCGAGGATTGTGAATACAGCTGTAGCCATCAAGAGGAGGTAGGGCAGATGAGGTGTTCAGCCACGATTCTGTGATACCAATCACAGAGAAGGAGTGTGTAAGAAGGTCAAGATAATTGGAGATGTGATCAAAGTTGCGGTTTAAGATGCGAGCATTAAAATGAATAATTGAAGATGTGATCAAAGTTGCGGTTTAAGCTGCGAGCATTAAAATGAATAATTGAAAAACGATCTTGGTGATTATTCGGAAGGGACCTGTTAAATTGATCCTCAAGAAAGTAGCTACTCGTAGTCGGTAAAACAGAAAAAAAATACCCAACCATTGTTAGCCTTAGCTTTCGGCTTATACTAAGCCTTCCATGGAGGTGCTGGTGAGAAGGAAACATTACATAGAATGTACAACCATGCAACAGTGTACCGCGCGGAAAATGGAGCATAGCGAAAAGTAGTCGGCTTCGTATCTCGTGTATTTTACTGTCACACAATCGAACAACACCCTCTGATACTTCGCCTTGCGATAAAAACTCACATCCGAGAACCGACCAATACACTGTCTACTTGCATTTGACCTTTCGACCTCCGTATACTGTTACACTGTGCTCCATCCAAAAAATGGATGCATACGTAATGAGCAATTTGTTCGCGTGGGGTTCAAAATTGACCAATAGCAGACACGATAAATACGAAGTATATGAATATTTATATTACCGTCTTCGACGAGAGAAAAATCTTGATCACTTTGATAAATTCAAAATGTCAATTTTCTCGCACTGTATAGCCGCCAGTTCGGTCTAAAATCACACTTTAGGAGTAATCTTTGACATTGGTCTTCGCCCAAAAAAAATTCCTCAGAGATACAGCTACATTTCCGCATATGTGAATATTTCCATGCTATTTCCTATCTTTCAATATCGTGTAATAAAAAACCCTTTATACGTCCGAACAGATACACATAATTTGATCATTTTTTACGATATTACTAGAAACTCTTACACAGCCACAGAAATATCACCTTCACGTGTTTCTAGATGTACAGGTAGCAAATTCAATATTAGCGCGTTATGAAGGGGTGTGATACTATCGTGACGCATAAAAATCATCGTCCCTAGTAATCCCTAGTGTTCTTACAGCGCAGTTCTTTGGTAAATCCAATGCCAGTAGACCTTGTATTTGGTCGGTTCTCGGATACGAAGTATCAGAGGGTGTTGTTCGATTATATGACAGTGAAAGTATACAAGGTATACATAGTCGACTAAGCGAAAAGCAGCAGAAACGTAAAACAAACCAGTACCTCGCGCCGCGCACAATGCCCGGCGACAGACGTATTTTATTCGTAACCTAGCAAAGGACCCCTAGTTTTGGCCCTATCCCTAAGCCTTAAACCTAAACCTTAACCCTAAACCTAATCCTTACCCTAGTCTTATACCCTAACACGTGTTACAATCCATCGCTAGGTTACCATGGTTACGAAAAAGTACGTCAATAACATGAGGGAAACCAACGTGGCCAAACAATGTTTATAATTAAAACATTATCAATTGTTCCACCATTAACGTGATATAATTAATTTTGCCATTGAATAAGTGAAGAAAAAAAATTGCCTACGGATTTGTGACAACAATGAATTTTTCTACGGATTGGTGGAAAAAGAATAAAAAAAATGGCAGAAATAAATAAAAAAATGTCAAAAATAAAAAAATGGCCCAAAATAAGATAAAATTGGCAAAATAAAATGAAAAAAAAAAAAAAAATTGGCACATGTAGTACACCGTACCACCGCCCTGATATTAAGTGCAAACGTCTAGAAGAAAACTACTAGGTCGCCATCAACTTTAATCAACCATGACACGGACTTAATCATTTAAGAGTTATCGGGATCGAACATTCTTTCGATTAACCAAACTCGTATAGAAAAATCCAAAAACAATTATTGCAAGCAACAGTTAAAATCCTTCAAACCTCTTCTAGGCCTTAATATAAAAAGAATGTTGAAATGTTTGTTGACTATCTGGGCCTTACATGTATCTATCTTTCCACCACGATCACATCCGTCGTAGACTTAGTGTTAGCCGACATCTAAGGCTACAACTGGTTACTTTACTACTATTGATCACTGCTATTGTATAGCTTTTCAAAACACTCAAATAAACATGTAATCAACATGTACTATTTTGTGAACTTACATGTCTTTGACGCAATGTTTGGGCATGGGCATTCGGTATCCGTCTCGTAATTGTGTTATAACATCACGTGTCCCTATACCAGGATAAGGCCTTGCACCTATACAAATTATGAAGATATTTTATGTTGTAATTGTTTTTAAATTTCTGGTTGTTACATGTGCTATTTACCATGTTTACTTTAGCATTACGTTCCGGTTAACTGTATATTTTGCAAGATATATTTTTACAGGTTGACAGGATATTTCGAGACCATGGATAGCCAAAAGGCAGTCTCCAGTCTTGTCACATGTTTTGGCACATATTGACTTTCAGCCCCACTGGGTTACTTGTTAAAACTAAAATATGCTCTAGGATTACTATATCGTGACGTTTCTCGAAGTTTGAACTTTCAATTTTACAAAAACAACTTTCAAAATCTGCACTTTGGGCTCTTAGTTCCATCCAAAAATTCGAAGATCCAGGCGACCTTTTTAATCGGCAAAAGGCAGTCGTCTACAGTCTTGCCACATATTTTGTTTTAACTAAAATCTTCTCTAGGGTTACTATATCGTTACTTTTCTCGAGAGTTGAACTTTTGATTTCACAAAATCTTAAATATCACTAGTTCTTTTAACAACATGAAGTTCAAAGTTTGAATTTCTTAACACAACAACTGTCAACAAATTACACTTTGGGCTTCAAATTATATCCAAGGAATGATACCGCCAACAGCAATAAACACGTGGCGTGTAAATGGTGTTGGAGAGGTAAACACGTGGCGTGTAAATGGTGTTGGAGAGGTAAACACGTGGCGTGTAAATGGTGTTGGAGAGGTAAACACGTGGCGTGTAAATGGTGTTGGAGAGGAAGATTTATTATCCTGAAAAAGCTTGAAAAGCGTAGAATATCATAATAACATGGACATAAATATATTTAAAGACCATAGGATGTTGGTATAATCTCCCTTATCTGGGGACATATTATTAACTCAAAGATACTAACCAAATGTAACGATCTCCCACAGTAATATTCCAAAGGACCACACATCACTTTTCTGAGAACACACGTCATCAACCAAAGTCTCAAGAGCCAACCACCGAATGGGCAGTGGCGTCTGTAGTTTAAAAAAAACGTACATACCGTGAACCCGGTAACATTAAAGTTATAATTGATGAAAAATATGAATAAATAAACATGATAAAGCATATGTGTCACAAGCCTCGATATTATAAATGAATCACAGGATATGTTTTAAACACTATAGGTAGTAAAAGTGATTTAAATTATTATTATTAGTAGTAGTAGTAGTAGGAGTAGTAGTAGTAGTAGTTTTACATGGATTTTGTTAATGTTTTGTATCTTTATTTATATTTTGTATTTTTTGTTCAGTGCACTGGGGTTTTGCGAAGGAGTGCGCTTAATAAGCGGGTTTATAATAATAATACTAATAATAACAATAATCATCATTTTTTTTCTCACTTAAAACGAAATTCTTGTTTAAAATGTCGCCTTAACGTCATTTTAAACAATAGATTTCGCCCTAACGAACAAAAGACGGAATAAAACGCATTGTTCTCTGTCGCCTTAAGGATAGTTTTGTGCTGATACTACCAATATTAAAGGTTATTGCAAAAAGTAAAGTACTATTATTGTGCAACATTCCTGTGAATTTGTATTTGTTATTTGGTTCAACAACATTAAAGAAATAAGCAATCATGAAGACAAACAACACTTCTAACCTATTTTGCTTGTAATATGTCGTTTAGACAACACTGAATTTTATTTTATTTTCTTTCAACCTGAAGTCTTCTAATCACATAATGACTGCTCAGCGTTCCCCCCCCCCCCCCCCAAAAAAAAAATAAATCTGTCGCCATTTCTCAGTCCGGTTTCTCAGCAAGCTCACTTCATAACATTTTCAACAAACAGGAAAACAACTTTTTGAAAACCATTTTTTTGGATCAAAGACGTATGGAATACACCTTGTATGTAACGGTACTTACGTCAGATTGTCGTTCATATATCCGAATATTCATAATATCACGCGCTAATCCAAAGTCAGATACCTTGCAGACAAGATCTCCCCCGACAAGAATATTTCTGGCGGCCAAATCGCGGTGGATACACTGAGAACAAACAGATTGCCATAATATTGATATACGTACAGCCATGGAAGTTTCAACGTAAACACCTTGTGACATATTATATGGTCATTGACCCTAGGGTCAATGTATAGATGAAAGAGAAACTTTACTAGAAACCACAAATATATACCAATGAACTATAAACATAATCCTTGTTTCTTA